>OX463755.1:41134462-41696462 GCA_949824845.1 Rhingia rostrata | reverse complement strand
CTCAACCGTCTCAATAGAAAATGATCTTATCTTGACCTCCATACAAAGCCTAAGGTCAAGTTTTTTCGTTCTTTTGTGTGTGCAAAGTTGTAATTTTGCTAACCTTCCTAAAAATTCGTGAAGAAAGAAAAAAAAGCCTAAAAGTTCCTAAACAATACAAATGCTTCAACATCCACATTTGGTAAGACCGAAGCGATCCCAAATCGGGTGGCTTGACAACATTTTTGTTAAGATCGAACCCACCTCAGAGGCGGTATAGCACTGAAGCAACGGACAAGAGGAGCGTCTATTGAAACCTTGAAAACATTTTTGTTAAGATCGAACCCACCTCAGAGGCGGTATAGCACTGAAGCAACGGACAAGAGGAGCGTCTATTGAAACCCAAATTTTAGTGCAAACTTACAATAACTTCACCTTAACACCAAGAAGGGTTATTTGAACTACAAGCGTTTTTCAATAGGGTCCTACATGTAGACAAGGTCAAAGTGGGAGGATCTTGAATAAAGTTCCAAAAAAGAAAACAAAATCATCAACGATATCTATAGCCTTCTACCGTCTAAACCTGAGACAAATCCATCAAAGGAGAATGTACAGCCTAAACATCCGTAAAACGTTCCATTCCGATCTGATAAACGATTCCTAATTCGTCTATTGAAAGCCAACTCACATATCTCTTCGTAACCGAACCCCGGCTTGGCATACAGACAATAGGCTACGATAACTTACCGCAGTTTCTTCTGCTGCGCAACATCGGATAAAACATCTCTTCCGCGGGCCATGTACTCCCATACCGCAGCGGTATGTACCCAGTAATTTCAATTGAATTTAGCATACTTATGCCACGACCTATACCACCATCACCAGCATTCATCTTTCCATCAACGGAACGTTCGTTACGTAGAAAGTAAGAAAAAACGAAACAAAAAATTTCAAAGATAGCCTCCAGCGGACTACAAAGGAGGAACAACAGAAGAGGAAGAAAAAAAAAAAAAAAACTGTTTCGATATAATGAAAATCATCACTCCGCTATCCCAAAATGCTAGCTCTGCACAGAATGACTGCGATGATGATGATGACGACGACGACGACATGGACTAGGACAGCCCGTCCACCCGCCTGTCATCGTGCAACATTTTTCGAAAGTAGATCACTGGATAACGAGCGAAGTACACTTTATCCACACTAAATACGAGATACCACCTCCAACAGCACCAGCACCACCATCACCACCATCACCACCAGCACCACCATCACCACCAGCACCACCATCACAGCCAGTCATTGACATTAGGAAAAGAAAGAGAGCGCAAAAAACAACAACAACAACAACAACAACAACAACAACAACAAAAACTTTGAAATTATAATGCGAATGCGCCGGAACGGCACTGTTGTTGCATCAAGAGTCGTGGCGTCAGCGGGGCAACATACCAGAGAAGCTACAGCACACATCCATATAGACAGATCTCCTCGGGTATCTTTTGTATGCAAATTCTCGAATCCGTCAAGTTGAAAATGGGCTGCTCAGAGATTGATTGCATAATGACACTCATAACTCTGCTCGTGTAAAAGTCAACAACAATCACTCACTCACAATGGAATCCACACAATGCCGATACATTTAGTGGCATGGATTGGATATGGAATGCCATTGCATGACATGGCATGTAGTTCAGATCGCAGATAGGTATAGCCTAGGCTTCAGCGCATTTTTAAGGGTTAGATGAGTACGCAACATGGAGTTTGATTCATGGTGTCGCAGAAGCAGGTGTTTGGGAAAAGATGAATGTCGACAGAGAAATGCGACTTTGAGGCTACAAATCGAGGTTAGCGTATGCTTTCCATAATCACCGAAATGGATTAATCACAATCAAGGATTTTTGAACTCTGCGTGTGTGAAATTCTTTAAGAAAGTCAAGCAACTGGTTGAAGGCTCTGAAGGGTACAGGTGATAAAGAGTGCGCCATCTTTTATGTCGGTATGTAAACCTTGAATAACTTTGACATTTATCAACCGACTGAACTGAGTAGATATTATTTTGAAACGTCAATTCAGTACAATTTTGGGTATGAATCCTTTCATACCGAACACAACGCGCCGAAGTAGGGATGAGAGAAATTGAAAATAATCGTTCTGTGGTGGTAACTTGACGCGTGCGTTTCGTCTAACATATCGTTGCCATCAAGCTCCGTCTGACAATACTATTCGGAGTTGGGGGTTGAATTTCGTTGAGAACGGGACAGTGAAAGATCACCAACATGCCGTTTAAAAAATAATAAATTTATGGCGCAACAGTCTCGTTAGTACCCAGCGCCTATCTTTTTTCTCACAACCATTTACGTGTGCGTGTGTACTTCTTAGCACGATGGCGGGACCTCCTGTTTTACGCCGAATCCGAACGGCTAAGTCGAGATAAGCTTTTCATGACAATTGATACTGGCCGGATGATTTGTCAGATCATCACGAGAGGAGGGCCAGTGAAAAATCATTTAGGTGTTGCTACGCGGCTTGAAATCGAAATCAGACCTTCTGCGCGGCAATTCATCGCACTAACTATCGCGCCACTGAGCCGTTTATCAACGCGAAGGACGTTCCAATGAACTAGTTGAAGCGGTTAGAGAGAGTGTTGCTGAGAATACACATGTCTGGGTTGTGGCATCAGTGGAACCACATTGTGACTCATTTTAAACGAGGATTTGCATTTAATTCCGTAAAAATTGCAATTGGCTCAGAGAATATTGCCAATAGACAATCCACTTCGCATGGAATATGGCCAAACGGTCGTTCGAATAGTTTACATTGAACGCGGTTTTTTGAATCAAATCGATGACTGATAAGCCCGATTTCACATTGAACGCGATTTTTGGAATCAAATTGATGACTGACAAGCACGATTTCACATTGAACGCGGTTTTTGGAATCAAATTGATGACTGACAAGCCCGATTTCACATTGAACGCGATTTTTGAACTCAAATTGATGACTGACAAGCCCGATTTCACACCATTTACCGACATTAAAAAGCTAAATTGCCACATTTGGGGAATGGAGAATCCACACGAGATCCATAAAACACCAATACATGATCGAAAAGTGCCTCTTTGTGACGACTTTTGCTCCAAAATCATCATTTGTACATTTGCCTTCAAAGAAGACGAACCAGTCCACGGGGACCGATATCGTGGGATGTTGGGTCATTATTTATGCTCACAAATATGTAAAAAAGGTCGTCACGGTTACTGTTTTCAATAAGTCGCTGAGCCATCCCACACTGCATATCAGACAATGCAGGTTCTGCAACTCGAATTCCCTGGACGTGAGCTGTCAATTGGCTGGCCACACAGATCTCCTGATTGGATCTCTCCGGACGTGGGGTTGTTTGAAAAGCCAAGTGCACAGCACCAAGCCTCCGACCATTAAATTCATTCAAAGCAAACATTCATGACAAATCATCGATATACCGCCCGAGATGCTCGAAAAAGTGTTGAAAAACGCAGCAAAAGAGAGACATTTTGGTTTGGTCAAAAGAGGTGGCCACTGGCTTGATGTTATCATCAAAAACTAGTCCAAATTAATTCCAAAGATCCAAATTAAATAAAAATACATCTCATGTGAAAATCGGTAGGTTTTTCTTAGAGTTATCTAATATACGCATACCGACATAAAACATGGCACACAGCTATATATTGCCGGTAATACAAAAATAGATTCGGTAGATGGAGCTTATAGCTCTGAAAAGCGCTTCAATTTCTATAGTGGTGAGAGTTGTAACAGGTCACAATCTGCTGGGTTAACACACACATTTGATGAACCTAACTGACTCGCACCAACTATGCAGGAAGTTCGGAGACCCAGACGACTAGGAAGACATCCTCCACCTAATCTGTCACTGTCCTGAGATCAGCAACAGCCGTAACCAACTCCTCGGCAGGTTTTACTACGAGAACTTACCGGAACTAGCTACGACCCCCATAGCACTGATCGTCAGCTTTTGCTGCAAGTGCTCCATCTCGACTTGCAGCAGAAGCTGATGACTACCTCTTTGAAACTTATGGAGCAGCACAAATCACCTAAGTATCACTCTTTTCGTTAAAGGTAGCCCTAAACGACGGACATGCTCGCCAAACCTGCTCGTGCTCGCTAAGTTTTTCTCGTGTAGGGGCTGGTTCGCGAGCAGCTTCCTGTTGGACAAAATTTTCGATTTTTTCGGGTTTTGTTGGCTTCGATGTTCAGAAGCAAACCTAATTTTTGCTGTGAACGCCGCCGAGTTCTTATCATGGACAATGGCCTTGCGCTGCTTTATCGCACATTGTCAAGGTATTAAGATTTACTTACTTAAGTGGTGCTGCAGTCTGGAATGAACCTGGGCCTCAACCAACATGCCTCTCCGATTAAATGGAAACAAATGCAACTCCTTGTGCAAAAATTGTGGCCAAAGTTGTTCTTTGAAGACCAAGCTCCAGAGCACGGCGTCGAATTGAGGTTGATGTATTATTTTGAACACTTCCTTGAGCAGCAGTAATGTTTTCAGCCGATCTTGCAGTACGTTGTGGTGCATGCTTGGACCTATCACCTACAGACCCTCTTTCTTCGAAATCATTCACTACACGTGGTGCGTTTTGTTGGCACGTTGTTTCTCCCAAAAAATTCACATAACTTTCGCATCGTCACAGTAATCGATGACGTTTTTACAGTGTACAGCTCGTATAGTCTATGATGGAATCTTCGTCTCCATAGCCCGTCAATGCAAACGGGACTGAAGATTTTTCACAGAATTTTTCGCTCAAGGTTTTCTTCGTCCACTTTTGAAACGGTCCATGCTTCACCGCCGTAGAGAAGTTATGTGTTGATCAGGGTCTTGTAAAGGATCTCCTTAGTAGTTCGAGCGAGTGCTTTACTACTAAACTGCCTTCTTGGCCCGAAAAAAAGCAGCTAAGCGCGTCTTTGCAGCTTCCTTCTCCAATTCAGGAAAACTGGCTGTGGCATCACGTTGAGTCTGACCAAAGACTATAAAGTCATTCAGATGACACATTGAGAACAAAATACAGAAACGTTTGCTCACAAGCTTCGAGGTACGGGCGGGCGGTGTGCAGTGTGCACACATGAGAAACGAGATCCAAATATATAGCGCTGTGTGCACGGGCTGTGCCAGCACGACCCGCCATAGAAAATGTTTTTTCTACGCAGTGCGTCATTAGTATGTGATTTTAAAATCTTTGGTCTCACCAATGATATCAATATCGTCCGCCTATGCTAGAATTTTGATCGATTTATGAAAGAAGGTGCCTTTGGTGATGGATCGGGATTTTCGCACAATCGTCTCAAGAACGAGATCGCAGAAGTCACATGAAGGTGCATCGCTTTCCCTTAATCCATTTTTGGTATCGAATGCGTCACTGAGGTCGTTTCCTATTCTCATTGAGCAGCGAGAATTCTCCGTCGTCATCCTACACAATCGGACGAGTTTGGACGGTAGACCAAAACTCGACATGGCATGACATACCAAAACATGTATGCGGCTTTAAAATCGATGAACAGGTGTTGGGTATTGATTTGGACTTCTTGGGTTTTTGCAGGATCTGCCGAAGTGTGAAGATTTTATCATATGTGGACTTTCTTGGCCTAAAACCATAGTGATAACGTCCGATCAGGTTGTTGGTAAACGGTTTCAGGAGTTCACATATTTAGGCAGATTGGATCTTGTAGGCGATGTTGTAGAGACTTATGCCTCTGTAGTCGGCGCAGTTCAGAGGGTCTGCTTTTTTTGTGGATCGGGCAAAAATATCAGACCCTCTGCTGAGATTTTGTTCTTCAGGCATACTTTCATCCGAACAGATTTGGCTTATGAGTTGGTGGATTGTACTAACCGAGTCACGGTGGAAGGTACTTACCGAGTCGGCTTTATTAAGCTTGGCGGGAAGGCCGTCATTTCCAAGCTTGAGTTTACCACTTAAACTCTTCACTTGGCTCAGGTCGGGTGGTTGGCAGTTTTCGCTGTCGTTGCCAGTATTGAAGTGTTCGTTCTGCCTGACAGCGGAATGTTGTTCCTCATCGCTGTTTCACACTCTGCTGAAGTGGTTCTTCCATATCCTCAGCATCGACTATGTCTCAACAACGATCGTCCCTTGTTCATCATGACAGGATTCTGTGCACGCATTGTATCCCAGGCTTATACGTTTTTTACTTTGGTAAAACTTGCGAACATCGTTTCTATACGCGCTTTTCTGTGGCTCTGTAGAGCGCAATAGCAGTTCTCGTTTTCACCTGCAACATAGCCTTGTAACCTCGTTCTTTGCTGCGAGCATCTGTCGTCATCCTTACTGGTGGGCGCGAGGAGCCTAGCACATAGGTAGCGGATGAGCTAATGGCTTGTTGACCTCGTTGCCATTGTTCTTCGATATTAGATGCTTGTGGTATTGCGTTAATAGAGAAGTTAAAGGATACGCGTTCTTACCTTTGTGTTCAAATCTTCCAGAACGATTTTACCACCAGTAGTCGCTCATAAGTTTTGTCAAGGAGCTCGAAGAAGAATTCTTTCGCTATATCATTGGATACGGATTGTTGCAATGCGTCTGCTAATGTCTCGAAAAACTAAGACTGCTTGTGTAAGTCTGTAAACCCTTGTGTAAAAATCCCACATAGTGTCTATAAAAGATTTCTACCAGTCCATGGAAAACCAAGATGAGATGTTTCCAACTGCTTCTGTTTCGGCCGATTCTTAACGGCGGGCTGTCGGCATAAAATGCAAACTAGTTAAAAAGTGGCTTGAAATAGTATGACTCAGCCCTAAAAGTTTTAAAAAAATGGCCAAATAAAAAAAATATCCTAAGCCCTTGCCTTGGGGGTGAAAATCCACAACAAGCATCGGTGGTTCAGTGGTAGAATGCTCGCCTGCCAACGAGCAAACTCAACTGGAGGAGTTCGACCAAGTGCGTTCTTTCGACTACCGAAAGACGAACTGGCCGCGTTCCACCAGAATTGTAAAGCGAAATTGATCCACCGACAAACAGAAACCTTACAAACGACGAAATAGACCAAAATTTACTAAAAATGAATGAGGTCCTCACAAGGTCAATGGATCTAGCTATCCCTAAGATAACTAGTTCTGACGACCAGACGGAGAAATATCGAACGCCAAAAATGCATCCACCGACACAAAAGCAGACTGGTCTCGAGGCTTAAACGGCTGCGTAGACAATTCACTGACAGACAAGACCCGGATGTTCGGACACTGAAGTCACTGATCAAAAATCTTAAAAAACTAATATCGGAAAATTACAGAAAATCTATAAATTTTTACTGGGGCAACAAAATTCGGGCTATAAAAACCAGTAGCCCGAATATGTTCCCCCAAATAAATAAAATATTCAGGCGAAAAGATCATAACGACATTCCATGTGTCCGAATTTCCAAAACGACAGAAAACAGACAGACACTCACGGCTGTTGGTATAAGTCCGGAAAACGTTGACTCGAACGACGGTTTTTTCACGATCGAAGATCCTCAGGAGAAGGCGAATTCGATAATCAGTTTGGTTTTCGAGCGAGGCATGATACCATTCATGCCGCGTCGAAACTAGTGTCCGACATCCAACGGAATAAGTCCAAAAAACAATGCACAGGGGCCTGTCTGGTTGACTTTGAGAAGGCCTTCGACACCGTATGGTTAGAGGGGCACTTCTACAAGCTGACCAGATTGGGCATGCGTAAGCTTATGCTTATGCTTATGGGAAAGAAGTTCGTTGTCAAATGTGGCAACGTAACTTCGAGTAAAGTCTTTGAAATTAAAAACGGTTTACAACAGGGGGCGGTGAACTCCCCGATATTGTTTAACATTTTTACAAGTGATCTTGTAGGTTCTCTCAGACACGCTATAGCGTACGCAGATGATCTGGTGGCGTACAGATCAGGTCCGAAAATCGGAGTCATCAAGATACTTTTGCAGCGTGACTTCGATCACATTAAGGGATATTGCGATGATTGGAAATTGAGGATCAATTTCCAAAAAACCGAAACAATTCTGTTCAGGACCCCAGTGCAGAGAGCTTCTTACGATACCAGAAAAAACTGGAAAAAATTTTGTACCATGGGACAGCATGGACGGCCGTTGGCGGTGAGAAGTGAAGTCAAGTACCTTGGCATCTGGCTTGACAAGTTTCTGTATTTTAATAAAAATGTGGATGCTTGTCTGGCCAGGGCTAGGGGGGCTTATGCTCTGACAAGAAGATTATTTCATAGCAGTCAACTTGATTCAAGGGTGAAAGTCATTTGCTACATGGCCCTCATAAGGCCGATCATCGCTTACGGTTGTCCCGTGTGGTTCAATGTGGCACCAGCCTACATGGAAAAGATACGGCTGTTTGAGAGGCGGTGTCTCCGATCCTGCTTAGGATTGTACCGAACGCCGGACTCCGAGTACATAAAATATTATCGCAACGAGGTTCTATACAATGGGGCTCAGTTGGGTAGAATTGACAATTTCCTGATTAAGGTGACGCGAAAGCACGCTGCAAGGGCGATGGCTAGCGAAAACAGCCTGATCTTTGGGGCTTATTATCCCAATGATTTATACATGGATAGCACGCTCATATCGGGCTTTATTCCACCAGAGGCATTCATTTACATCGATTCGTTAGGGTTAGTACAAGACAGGAACGGTATCCCGGTTTTATACCACCGCTATCGTGACGCGCGGGACAAACGGCTAATCCGCGACGGGTACGTCGACAATGCTCCGGAGCTCCTCCGCTTTAGCACGGCGGTATCGGATCGCGATAGGATCGATGGTGCAAAACAGCGCACTGAATTCTGGTGGCTATATGAGGAAGGTGATTCTGCACTTCCTCAGGACTTTGCGGACTTTTAGTCCAACTCCATAGGTAAGGTTTTAAATTTTAAATTAGGAATAAGGTCTGGGGTGGGGCTTGTGCACCATATTGGCGTACAATATGGTTGAACGCAGGCTGCCGTGGGACCG
Organism: Rhingia rostrata; assembly: GCA_949824845.1. Classification (NCBI taxonomy): domain Eukaryota; kingdom Metazoa; phylum Arthropoda; class Insecta; order Diptera; family Syrphidae; genus Rhingia; species Rhingia rostrata. The sequence continues at coordinate 41,687,486 of OX463755.1, read as the reverse complement.
AAAGACGCAATCAGGATGGCGACCCCTCGGAGCATGCGCAACGAGGGCTCGCCACCCCGATTATAATTAAGTAGTTAAGTAGTCTTAAGCTAGTTTTAAGTAGCTTAAGCTAGGTTTAAGTAGCTTAAGTAGTCTTAAGTTAGTTATAATCTAGAATAAGCGTTTTTATAAAAATAAATTCACTATACAAAGTTTTCTATTTTTTCTTTGTAAATTAAAATTAAATATAAAACCAAAAAACCGACAAATCTAAGCCTAAAGGCAAAATAAAACAGCTAAATATAAGCTTACAGCGCCCACTAAGGGCCTATAAGTTAGATTAAGTAAACCAGTTATTGATTAGTTAGATTTAATCATTTTTGTCTAGTAGTAAGTTTTAATATTTTAAGTAAATAAAAAATGAGTTTGAAAGTTAAAAAAAAGCATCGGTGGTTCAGTGGTAGAATGCTCGCCTGCCCAGTCGCTCTCCAACTCTCGTAGTGGTAAGTTGACTAGTCTGTGCGGAAGTATTTTTCAATTGTGATTTAGTGAACAAGTGGCAAGTAAGCCAAGTAAATTTTATCGTCCACGTGGAGTAGTGGTGCTATCACCTGACTCAGGAGTGGGAGTCGTGGGTTCGAGCCCAACCAGACCCCAGTACTTTTAAATTTTTTTCCAATTCATCCGGTGGAGAAAACAACCGAAGAAGAGTGTTTCGGCCGAATTACCGGCTATGGAAACCGGTGCGGTGAAAGAAGTCCCGCAAGAGGGTGGAAGTAGGTCGCCGACTAATAAACGGCAGAAGCTGGCGATGCCTGCATCGCCATCAACACCAACAACATCATCGGCATCTGCGACGGCAGGTATGCCAACAAATAAGGTACCAGCGACAACAAAAGAGGCTGCACCAACAACAACAGCAGCAGCAAGTGAAATGGCAACAACCCAAATGGGAAGGCGGAGGAAGCTAAATCCGATGCCTAATCTGAACGTGCGGAGATGTATGCAGGTAGCGGAAAATACACCGCTGCCAACAACAATGGAAGAAGAGGAGGAGTGCAACTCGGACCTCGATGAATCCGTGGTTGATGAAGGGGAACCCCGCTACGTTGGCGAGGGAAACCCATATAAAGAGCTCGCAGAGGTTGACGAAGCGCAGCCTGCTGTGAATGATGAGGAGGCCAAGTTGAGCATCCTCATCGCAGAGTTAACGGCTAAACTCGAAAAAATGCGAGAGGCCAGACAAAAAGATGCCCTCGCGGAAAAAGAAAGGAGGCAGAAGCAGAGACAACAACTCGAGCTGAAAGCGAAGCCAATGCTTCAGCAGAATAAACTGCAACCAATGCAGCAACGGTTTGCTATGCAACAACAACATCCGAAGAAGCAACGACAACAGCCGCAACAGCAGCAGCAACAACAGCAGCACCAACGAATGCAGCAACAACAACAACAGCCGCAACAACACCAGCAGCAAAGACAACAGAAGCAGCAGATGCAACCCGCAAAGGAAAAGAGGGAAGAAGTACCCCCCATCAACGTAAGTTACCTCAGTACTAGAGATAGCATAAAATTATGTAAGAGATACATTAAGGATTTCGCGGTCAAGCATATCTCGGCCCAAAATCATAAGATTGTTTGTAATAGTATTGAGGACTACAAAAAAGTCCGCAAAGCACTGGAGGGGGTTAAGGCAGAGTACTTCACGTACACGCCCAAAACCGAAAAATTAAAAACAATGATTCTAAAGGGAATCGATCCCGCCGCTGTTGATGCGGAGGAGCTCTTAAACGAGCTCAAGAGTTTTGATAGCGACGACCTTAAGTTCGTCGGTGTAAAGCCGTTTTCCGCGGTTAAGGGTAGGGGTGGTAACCTAAGGTTACCATTTTTCCTTGTACAACTAACCCCCAATAGCAAAATCGATAGTCTACGCAGAATCAATCGCGTATACTATCATGCTGTAAAATGGGATAAATTAAAAAGGACAGATCGCATATTGCAATGTATGCGCTGTCAGAGGTTCGGGCATGCCGCTTCTAACTGCAACATGCAGATTAGATGTGTTAAGTGCGACGAGGACCACATTTTAAACGAATGTCCTCTAGGTAGCGATAGAGTAGAAGATATGAGCAAGCTCATATGTGTTCTTTGCGGGAATGCGGGGCACCCTGCTAACTATAAGGGATGTCCTGTATTCCAACAGAAAAAGAAGAGTATGCTAGCTCGGAAACAGGCTGTAGAAGAAGAAAGGCGGCTTAAAAGTCGCTCTTTCACAAATAGGGTTGAGCCCAACATGTCCTATGCCCAAATGGCAGCTGGAACGGGTAGCTCCCAGACATTAAACAGGCCTAAGGTTGCTGAAAAAGCACCTGAAGCCGATTTGGATATGAAAAAGTTCTTGCTGTCATTAGATAGCAAGATCGATCAGTTCCAAAAACAACTAAACGAGCAAGCAGCTAGAATAGATCATATCTACTCGATGTTTGCCGTGTCTAGCGCGCCATGAATATGATGAGTACGCTGGATGAGGTAAACTTTAGGATCCTAGCTGTGAATGTTAATTCATTAGTCAGGGTCGAGAGAAGAACCGTCCTTAAAAACCTGTTGAAAAACCAACTCCCGGATGTAGTTTTGGTCAGCGAAACTAAGCTAAACCAGAAACACAAATTGGGATACAGCAACTACCATGTAGTGAGAAGAGACCGACCCCACTCCTCCCAAGGGGGTGGGGTCGCTGTCTTATTACGCAAAGGCTTACGCCATAACATTATATATAGCGGGGATGTACGTAGGTTCCAGGTGTTGGAAGCATGCATCGTATGCATTCCTCTCCATAGTCGGAGGAGAATGTATGTGGTGTCGCTTTATGCACCTGAAGCAACTCAACAAACTCAATTTATAGCAGAGCTCGAGACACTATTTCGTTGCCTACAGCTTCAATCGGCTGATAATTATTACTTTTTGGCCGGTGATCTTAACGCTAAGCACGCGGCTTGGGGAAATGCAATCTCGAACACTAGAGGTCGACTGCTTCAAAATTGGAGGGAGCAAAATATGATTGAGTACAAACTTAGTTTGTACGCGACGGATATCCCGTCTTTCCCGAGAGGAAATTCTTTTCTGGACTTAGCCCTTATGGACAATAGACTAGAACTGACAAATAACGAACATGCGCGGAACTGTGTACGAGCATTCGATTACGATGACAGTGACCACCTCGGACTTGATGCCGTATTCAGGATCCCAAACGAGCAAACTCAACTGGAGGAGTTCGACCAAGTGCGTTCTTTCGACTACCGAAAGACGAACTGGCCGCGTTTCACCAGAATTGTAAAGCGAGAATTACGTTTGAGCGAAATTGATCCACCGACAAACAGAAACCTTACAAACGACGAAATTGACCAAAATTTACTAAAAATGAATGAGGTCCTCACAAGGTCAATGGATCTAGCTATCCCTAAGATAACTAGTTCTGACGACCAGACGGAGAAATATCGAACGCCAACAATCGATGCACTCCACAAACACAAATGTAGGTTGGTCTCCAGGCTTAAACGGCTGCAGAGACAATTTACGGACAGGCGAGACCCGGAGATTCGGACATTGAAGTCATTGATCAAAAACCTTAAACAGCTAATATCGGAAAATTATAGAAAATCTGTAAGTTTGTACTGGGGCAAGAAAATTCAGGCTATAAAAACCAGTAGCCCGAATATGTTCCCGCAAATAAATAAAATATTCAGGCGAAAAGATCATAATGACATTCCATGTGTCCGAATTTCCCAAACGACAGAGAACAGGCAGACGCTCACGACTGTTGGTATAAGTCCGGAAAGTGTAGACTCGAACGACGGATTTTTCACGATCGAAGATCCTCAGGAGAAGGCGAATTCGATAGGCGCTATCTTCGAGACCGTGTATACGGTGAACAGTCCTGTTCGCCCAAATCGCGATATTGAGGAGAGAGCCTTTCTGAATCACTTTTATCTACGTACCGAACTCCAAGCTTGGCGATCTGAGAATAACGGTTTTACCGTATTCAATGACGAAAACCCTTCAAATGGCATAGTCGCCAATAGCATGATGCTGTTCGTTCAAAAAGATGAACTCCTGGACATCTTCGTATCACTGAAAAATAAAAAGTCGGCGGGAGTGGACGGTGTCCCAAACGTCGTATTGAGACACCTGCCAGTGGAAGCAGTCGATATTTTCACCACGCTGTTTAACAATGCACTGAATAATGCACATTATCCGGTGCACTGGAAAACGGCGGTGGTACATCCTATCCCCAAAAAAGACAAGGACAAAACAAACCCAGCTAATCTTCGGTCAATAAGCCTTCTGCCGAATGTAAGCAAGGTATTTGAGAAAATAGTCAATAGGGCTCTGCTTGAGTGGGTCGAGGAAAATAAAATTATCCCGGAAAATCAGTTTGGTTTTCGAGCGAGGCATGACACCATTCATGCCGCGTCGAAACTAGTCTCCGACATCCAATGGAATAAATCCAAAGGACAATGCACAGGGGCCTGTCTGGTTGACTTTGAGAAGGCCTTCGACACCGTATGGTTAGAGGGGCTTTTCTACAAGCTGACCAGACTGGGCATGCGTAAGCCCATGCTATATATGATTTATGAAATGCTTATGGGAAAGAAGTTCGTTGTCAAATGTGGCAACGTAACTTCGAGTAAAGTCTTTGAAATTAAAAACGGTTTACAACAGGGGGCGGTGAACTCCCCGATATTGTTTAACATTTATACAAGTGATCTTGTAGGTTCTCTCAGACACGCTATAGCGTACGCAGATGATTTAGTGGCGTACAGATCAGGTCCGAAAATCGAGGTCATCAACATACTTTTGCAACGTGACTTCGATCACATTAAGGGATATTGCGATGACTGGAAATTGAGGATCAATTTCCAAAAAACCGAAACAATTCTGTTTAGGACCCCACTGCATAGGGCTTCTTACGATACCAGAAAAAACTGGAAAAATTTGTGTATCATTGGACAGCATGGACGGCCGTTAGCGGTGAGAAGTGAAGTCAAATACCTGGGCATCTGGCTTGACAAGTTTCTATATTTTAATAAAAATGTGGATGCTTGTCTGGCCAGGGCTAGGGGGGCTTATGCTCTGACAAGGCGATTGTTTCAAAACAGTCAACTTGATTCAAGGGTGAAAGTCATTTGCTACATGGCCCTCATAAGGCCGATCATCGCTTACGGTTATCCCGTGTGGTTCAATGTATCACCATCCTACATGGAAAGGATACGGCTATTCGAGAGGCGTTGTCTCCGATCCTGCTTAGGGTTGTACCGAACACCAGACTCCGAGTACATAAAATACTATCGGAACGAGGTTCTATACAATGGGGCCCAGTTGAACAGAATTGACAATTTCCTAATTAAGGTGAATCGAAGGCACGCTGCAAGGGCGATGGCTAGCGACAACAGCCTGATCTTCGGGGCTTATTACCCCAATGAAACATATATAGAGAGTGCGCTCATGTCTGGCTTTATTCCACCAGAGGCATTTGTTTATATCGATTCGTTAGGGTTGGTACAAGACAGGAACGGTATCCCGGTTTTATACCACCGCTACCGTGACGCGCGTGACAAGCGGCTAATCCGCGACGGGTACGTTGACAATGCTCCGGAGCTCCTCCGCTTTAGCACGGCGGTATCGGATCGCGATAGGACCGAGGCCGAAAGGCAGCGCACCGAATTCTGGTGGCTACACGAGTGAAGTGATTCAGCACTTCCTCTAGGCTTTGCGGACTTTTAGTCCAATAATTAGTTCTTAAAAAAATTATTCTAGTACTAGGTCTGTGGCGGGGATTGTGCTCCATATTGGCGTACAATATGGGTGGTTGCATGCTGCCTGTGGACCAAAAGACTCGGTCAGGATGGCGACCCCTCGGGGCATATGCAACGAGGGCTCGCCACCCAGATTATAATTAAGTTTAAGTAGTTAAGTAATCTTAAGTAGTTAAGTAGTCTTAAGTAGTTAAGTAGTATTAAGTATTTAAGTAGTATTAAGTAGTCTTAAGTAGATTAAGTTTTTTTTTATATATATAAAATTGTCATTAATCAAAGTTTTTTAAATTTTTCTTTGAAATATAAATTTATTTTAAAATAAAAAAAAAAGAAACTTGAAGCCGAAAGGCAAAATAAAAACTGTTAGATGTAAACTTACAGCGCCCGCTAAGGGCCATAATTTAGTTTAAGTAAATATGTTATTGATAAGTTAGATTTAAGCATTTTTGTCTAGTATTAATTTAATATTTTAAGGAAATAAAAAATGAATTTAAAAGTAAAAAAAAAAGTAAAAAATGCTCGCCTGCCACGCGGGCGGCCCGGGTTCGATTCCCGGCCGATGCAATTAAATTTTTTTTTTGTCGATTTTTCCTACTTATCCTTCAAGCGGTTTCATCGACCTTAAAAGATTCAGTTGCAGTCGGCTGCTAGCTGATCTCATGATTACGCCAATAACCCGTTCCTTTCAACGGGCCTACCATTACCTCCTTTCATAAATTGTTGTCAATCTATATGTGTGCAGCGGCTCAATCCAAACAACGCAAACAAAGTAAACAGAAACGTTCAGATAAATTGCCAGCTAACATGACAAAAACCAGACCAACTCTCGCAACACCGCGTCCAGCTGATGTGCCTTGTCTGCGCGTCAGATAACTTGATCCCCATTCGCATCGAGTGTGCCTAATTGCGTTCATTTTTATATAGGCATGCAATTTCCTTTCTTTGTATGTGATGGAGAACGCGTGCAAATTAATTGCCACATTCGCCAACACCACCCAAAGGCGAAGTCACTTTTTTTTTTTCTTTCTGTTTTTGGTTTCAGTTATAATTTCCATTTTGTGAACCAAAACGAGATACAAATCCACAAACACACACCGTTTGGATACCGAACTGCAACCGCAAACTATTATTGAATTATGCATCTGGGGCAGTGAACTGACCGCTCGCAGTGGTGGCTGTGTGCGGCGACTAACGCTGGCCCTCAAAGCTGAACGCACTAAATTTGGCCACACCAGTGATAGGTATTTTGTATCTCGAACTAATGGCAAGACAACAAAAAAAAAACTCGTTTGTCGATTGCATAAATCAATTTTGTGCTGGCAATTGATCGCGCCGCCAAGCGGTCCATAGGTACAACTAGTCAAGTACTGGGTGCGATAAATGACCTTTCAGATCGCGAGTTCTTTTCGGCGAATTAGATGGATGCCGCATTAATTGTCAATCGTTTTGTGGTTGTGCGCTGCAAGTTTATGGCAACCGATTATTATGGCAGTTTTGAGAATTCTTTTCGCGGTTTTGCCATGTTTTCGTAGGTGCTTTTGGGGTGGGAATCTAGTCCCAACCTACCAACTCGTAAGTGGGCAATTACTTAACGAGCAGTTGGTATTTGTGCGTTAATTTGCGTTTCTATGGCGCTGGGTAGTAGTTTGTTGTACCATTTCGGAATTGACAGGGTACTAGATCAAGCGGTTTGTTTTTGGGTGGACCTGTTGGGAATACTTGTTTTGTGCGAAGTTGAGACTTTCTTAGTACAAAGTATGAGGAGATTGTAGAGCTCTTAAATGAAGGCATTGGGATCGCGGTACTTAGGCAGTAGGGAACTTTTAATTCGAATGGTTTTGTATCAGTTGGTAACGTTAAATCTTTTACTTGGTAGTATATAAAGGTACTGCCTTGTTACACAATTTTTCTTTGTGTCTGTAGTAAAGCGAATTTTTTTTACAGCTGTCCAGTGTGAACATACTGGCTAACATGCTTACTTACTTAAGTGGCGCTACAGTCCGGAATGAACCTGGGCCTAAACCAACATGGCTCTCGAGTTAGGCCGGTCATTAGCTAACTGCCTCCAATTGCCTCCAAAAGCTGCTTGAGGTTGGTTTCTACTTGTGCTCGCCACCTAAGGCAAGGTCTTCCTCTACTGCGTCCGACGTCTGGCTGGGAATCGAAGATTCTGTGAGCCGGAGTATTGGTGTCCATTCGTTATACATGTCCTAGCCATTTTAAACGTCCAATGCGGAGTTTTTTGACCAACGACATGTCGGTGTACAGCTCGTGTAGCTCTTGGTTGAATCTTCGTCTCCATAGCCCGTCAACGTAAACTGGACCGAAAATTTTTTGAGCAATCTTCCTATCGAATCGAGCAAGGATTTTTGCATCCGCTTTTGCTACGGTCCATGCTTCAGCGCCGGAGAGCAGAACTGAGATGATCAGGGTCTTGTATACGAGCTCCTTAGTAGTTCGAGTGATGGCTTTACTGCTGGATCGCGTTCTTAGCCCGAAGAAACAGCGGTTGGCAAGAGTAATTCTTTGTTTAATTTCTGACGAAATGTTGTTGTCATAATGAAGAGGGACGCCGAGGTAGACAAAGTCCCGTACTACCTCAAAGTTATATCTCGCAGTGGTGACGTTCTGTCCAATTCGTCGATGTTGTGTGTGTTCTTTCGTATTGACAGCATGAACATAGTCTTAACATCGTTTACCCATTTTTGCGGCTTCTTTCTCTATACCAGCAAACGTGGCTTTGACATCACGTTGAGTCCTATCAACGACGTCAATATCGCCGGTGTATGCTGCCTCTGGTGTTGGCTCGGGAGTTTTGCACAATCCTCTCAAGAACCAGATTGAAGAACTCACATGGCAGTTCATCGCCTTGCCTAAATCCTTTTTTGGTATCGAATGTGTCGGTGAGGTCGTTTCCGACCCCAAAGGAGCAGCGGGAATTCTCCATAACCATCCTACAAAAACGGACTAGTTTGGGCGGTATACCAAAACTAGACATGCCCCTGTTTAGTTCGTCTCTATAAATGCTGTCGTATGCGTCTTTGAAATCGATGAAGAGGTAGTGCGTATCGATTTGGATATCTTGGGATTTATCCAGCATCGACCGAAGTGTGAAAATTTGATCGGTTGTGGAGTTTCTTGGCCTAAAACCACACTGATAAGAGCCGATCAGGTTGTTGGTAAACGGTTCCAAGCGTTCGATATTACGACAGATAGGAACTTGTAGGCGATTTTGTGGAGACTTATTCCTCTGTAGTTGGCGTAGTTCAGAAGGCCTCCTTTATTGTGGATCGGGCAAACGATGCTGAAGTTCCATTTTTCGGGCATACTTTCATTTGCCCAGATTTGGCTTATGACTTGGTGGATGGATGTTTCTTACCGAGTCATCTCCGCCGGCTTTTTATGGACTTATGGTTGGATTTGGGATGTGTGCGAGTTGGGATGCATGAAAAGGAAATGAACTACAAAAGCCAATGCATTAACACCTACGGTACTTATTTCCATTTGCAAAAAGAAATAAGTCCCTTAGGGGCTATTTCCTCTTTGTTCGGAATTAAGCCCTATGGGACTTATTTTCGTGGCTGTTATTTATTTCACTGAACCGAATGGTTCATTCTGCCTGACAGCGGAATGTTGTTCGTCATCGCCGTTTAACAGTCTGCAGAAGTGGTTCTTCCATATCCTCTGTATCGACTGTGTCTCAACTGCGATATTTCCTTGTTCATCTCGAATGGATTCTGTTCGAGCCTTGTATCATGTTGTATTGCGATGTATTGCGAACATCGTTCCTGGAGCTGCACCTCTCTATATCCTCGATCGCGTGTTTTTCTTGCTCTTTTTTTTTCTTTCTGAAAAGCCAGTGTTCTTCCATTCTTCTGTGCCTATAGAGCTCAATGGCAGCTCTCGTCTTCACCTGCAGCTTAGCCTTGAAAGCCTCTTTCTTGGCTGCGACCATCTGTCAGCATTCCTTATCAAACCAAGGGTTTCTTGCTGGTTGGCGCGAAGAACCTATTACATCAGTTGCGGCTGAGCTAATGGCTTGTTGGCATCGTTGCCATTGTTCTTCGACATTCGATGTTGGTGGTATGGTGTTAATCGAGAGGTTAAGGGATACGCGTTGCCTGAAGGCCTTGGTTGTCTCCTGCGACTGCAGTCTTTCGACAATAAATTTTTTCACAGTTTTTCTGGATTGTTGTGGCGTGTTGGATATCCGCATTCTTACCTTGGTTGCAACAAGGCAGTGGGCCGAGTCGATGTTAGCTCCTCGGAATGCTCGGACATCCAAAATACTGGATGCGTGCCTTATGTCCATCGCAATGTGATCAATTTGGTTGACCGTTCGTTGATCTGGAGGCCGCAATGTCCCCTTATGAATATCGAGGTGGGGAAACCTATGGCATATTGTTCCGTAACGAAGTCAATTAGCCCTTATCCCTTACCAGACGTGTTGTCGTGTAGGCTGTTTTCCGACAATACTGCTAAAGATGTCTTCTCTTCCTACCTTTGCGTTAAAATCTCCCAGCACGATTTTAACATCGTACTTCGGTAGTCGCTTATAGATTTTGTCAAGGAGCTCATAGAAGCGATCCGTAGGTATATCATCTTTTTCCTCCGTTGTGGCGTTAGTGCATTTAAGCCTTATTTTGGCGAATTTGACCTTCATGCGGATTGTTACAATGCGCTCACTTCTAGCCTTAGTCTGGCACTTACAAAAAATCCGCATCCGAATAGTCGCTGTTTGTGTTCACTATAACACGGTCCGTAGTAGATGTCACAGTTTTTCAATCTCTTTTTGCCCGGCCCATCCCATCGTATTTCCTGGATGGCAGTAATGTCTGCTTTGTAGCAGTTTAGGGCTTCCGCTAGTGGTTCTCTTGCACCTCTCCAGTTTAATGTTCTCTCAAAACAGGTGCAGATACGAATGTCGTTGTAATTCTTTCGTTGAGCAAGGTCGTCATCAATAAAATCAGTCCTTTCCGACGTTATTGGTTGCTTCGTAATAATAGTTCTTTTTAATGGGTGGGTATTTAACCCAAAGCACAATTCCCAACCTGGAGGGCCAGTTCCAGTTTATTAGATACCCCTAGGACACTGGGTCATCAGTATCCACTATGGGATTGAGCGTTGCCGTTGCCCTTTCCGTTCATCCGCCACCATCTCTGTTTAAGGGATCTGACTTGAAATTCCTAGAAAACCTGTTGTCCGAAGATGTCGAAGCAGCTTCTCTAGGTTCGCCTGGGACAGCAGGCCGGGTATTCATTCCGTGCGTTCTGACCTCACTGCTTATAGTGTCGCTGTTTTTCGTCATGCTATCAAGACTCGCACTTATCGTTTAGCTAGTCAAATCAGGTTGGATGTGACCAGTAACCAGAGTTGGAAAATCAGCACTTGATGTGTTGTCAGAGTTACAACCGCAGGGCATTGCCACGTTAAAGCCAATCAGAGTTTACCCTCTTTCTACACCATCCAAGACCCAACCATCAAAAATCGCAAGTTCTCCAATTCAACGCAAAAAAAAGTAAATTGCATCGGCCGGGAATCGAACCCGGGCCGCCCGCGTGGCAGGCGAGCATTCTACCACTGAACCACCGATGCTTCATGCCGTAGATACCATCAAACGGATGCGTCTGGATTAGATTAAAGCTTGATAGATAAATTTAATCAAAACTGAAAGACACGTTTGTGATTAGCATTAACTTTTTTTTATTTATGTTTGCCAGTAGCCTGGTCAAAGTTTTTTTTCACTTTTTGTTGATTGGTTTCATGCTAAAGCACTTCAGCTGCATTATCCAACAGGTGGCATTAATTGACGGATGTTGAGATAAATTAGCAACCGATATATAAAAATCCCCGACAATTAAATTTAATTAATTGATGGAGTCTGATAAAACGGTATAATTAAGTGGTAGCATTCAATATATTCGGGTAGGTGTGTACGTCGTTAAAAGTCTTTAAAATTGTCCGAAGCTTATTTCCATTTAAAGTATCTTGTGATAGTTAATTCTATTGAATTCGTTCCAAAATATGTTGTTAGGAGATTTTTACTTCTCCTTTAAGATAGAGGAACCAACATACACACGTCATTATCAGAATCTTTTTTATTTAAATGGCTCTACATTAGGCGGTGAGACTAGGCATCGACCAGAATGGCACTCCAATCAGCTCGGTTTCTTGCTGTCTGCCCCAAGATGCACACTTCAAATAGGTGGAGGTCTGTTTCCAAACCTGCGTTGCACCAAAAATGTGGTCGTCCTTTATTGCGCCTAACGTCTGGTTGGAAAACGGAAATTCTACGCACCGGAGGATTGGTATCCGTACACGCTCTTCGTGTACTAGCCATCTTTACCACACAATGACGAGCTTTTTTTTTTTACCAGGTCTATGTCGCTGTAAAGTTCTTGGTTTGGTAGTCATCTACATCTACGGTCATACCGACCGTTTATCCAACTACACCTCGGTCGTATAGTTTTTAAGATTTTAGCGGAACCGCCAATCTTTCCTGTATCAGGCCTCGATTATCCAAATACAGCTAATCTTCAGATTTTGTAAAGCTTGCGGGATATTCTGGCCCGTATCCAAAATATCCCGCATTTCATTTAGGTGAATGCTCGTCTCTCCTTATTGGTAGCTGTGACAGGAGCTGTAGGACGGTTGTTTTGTAGAAGATTCGGGTACAGAAAATTGATGGAGGTGCCTTGCATTTCTTGGCAATGGATCGCTCTAATTTCAAAAACCAATATCTTCCTCTATGGTTCGGATACGTTAACAGCCATAGAGGTATGACCTACCTTGGCACACCCATCCACTAGGTTTTTCCCAAAGGCTTTACGTTATCGCCGGTGATACTGCCAGGAGAGGATACCAGTATGCTAGACCAAGGATGTGGATGATCCATTCTCGATAGAGGCTGGGTTTCCAGCACGGAGCCAAACAGCCGGTTGTTGTGAGCGATAACAATCTTACAACACTCGTCCAAGGTTTGTGTTCGGGCTTTGTTTTAGAATCTTTGGCTTTACCGTTTCTTTGAAGCAGATGCGTACTCAGCAACCTTCGGGTTCCTACCTTTTCGCAGTTGCCTACTTAACTCAGACCAGTTTTTCCCAAAGTTATGTTTGCCTTGGCTACTGCAGTGCTTCTATGTGTCACTCCTGAGGTGCTAAAAAAATGTTTTCTTGGAGGACCGTCCTCCCGTTTTTTTTTTTTTTTTGTTATGTTTTCTTGCTTTACTGCTGGTAGCGGAGAAAATCGGAACACCTACACATAGATCCGCCTTGTGTGGGCATCGCAGGGTAATCTGGAGGTTAACTTGTATCCGGATACTCCGTTAGAGACTGAGATTTGGTAAGGCCCTCTTTCCACCTAAATATCACATAAATTTGTCGAATGATACTCGGGTCGCTAGAATTTACGTCCCAAATTCTGTTATTCTAAACAAAAATTTACGGACAACCTTTAGTTCTCCTTCATCAATGTAGGCATGGCAGGGTAATCTGGAGATACTCCGTTAGAGACTGAGATTTGGTAAGGCCCTCTTTCCACCTAAAGATCACATAAATTTGTCGAATCATACTCGGGTCGCTAGAATTTACGTCCCAAATTCTGTTATTCTAAACAAAAATTTACGGACAACCTTTAGTTCTCCTTGATCAATAGGTTGGTGGTTGTGATAGACGACATTAGCGTACTAATCTTCGGATCGCGTTTCGGTCGTCTGTACAAGAGTCTCATCTGAAGAACGCTTATTTGGCTGTGAAGTTTGTCAATGATCGCGTTTCTGTACGTAGAGTAGACGTTACGTCACGTTCTTTGTATTTCGCTATCGTCCTGTTCATTGTTCTTAGCATCGTTTCGTCCGTTTGTTGTAAGTGTTCGTCGATTTCGTTGTTTGTCAGGATTCTGTTGTTTGTTGCCAAACTCTCGCTCGGAAGCTGTATTTCGGCGGCTAGTCCACAGAAGTCACGGAAGTAGCCAGGTAGGTAGAATTGGCGGATTGGCATGAACCCAAGTAGCCATTATGTGCATTTTTTACCACGACTCGTGAGACCATTATGATTGTTGTGTTGGATGTGATACAGGCAGTCACTAGATCCAGTCTGTGAGGTTTAGAAAACCGATTAGATCGCGTGTCCTTTTTCCCGAGATTACGCTAAGGTTTTCGAAGAATGGCTGGTCTAACGCACCCAACCTGGCTCTTGCTATTGCCGGACATTTGCAAATAAAATGGGAGACGGTTTCTCCCTCATTGGTGTTTACGCAACTGTGGCACTGAGGGTTATATTGGATACCTAGCTTGGCCGCATGGTCAGTGGCCAGGGTCCCGTGACTATCGCCCTAATTCTTGCGATATCTGGGTGGGTACAATTTAGTAGATCGTTTGTTCTATTTTTGTTGTAGAAGGCCATATCATCATCGTTATGACGCAAATTGTTAACCTTCTCAATTTGGAGAAGGCCTTCTTCAGGAAGTATCAGTTTACATTTCCCTTAACAGCGCCTAGTGGGATACGGATCCTTGTCGCACCATCGCACGCTATTGTCCAATAGCGTGCAAGCCTCTCGGATAGCCAGTAGTTTCACCTTTAATACGCTGGCAAAATCCGGTAGGCGGTATGAAACTAATATTTTCGGTGATTCCGAGTAGACTCGGGACCCAACACCACAGTTCATTTTAGATCCGTCGGTGTAGACGACCGTATCTCTTCCACTGGGTTTTGTTAGGAAATCCTACGTGGAAGCCTTTCTTGAATCTTAGTGTAGGTCTTGTGTGGTCGTTTCGTTTCTCCTCTACTCAGCTCTGGTAGGAAAACCTACGTGGAAGCCTTTCTTGAATCTTAGTGTAGGTCTTGTGTGGTCGTTTCGTTTCTCCTCTACTCAGCTCTGGTAGGAAATCCTACGTGGAAGCCTTTCTTGAATCTTAGTGTAGGTCTTGTGTGGTCGTTTCGTTTCTCCTCTACTCAGCTCTGGTAGGAAAACCTACGTGGAAGCCTTTCTTGAATCTTAGTGTAGGTCTTGTGTGGTCGTTTCGTTTCTCCTCTACTCAGCTCTGGTAGGAAAACCTACGTGGAAGCCTTTCTTGAATCTTAGTGTAGGTCTTGTGTGGTCGTTTCTTTTCTCCTCTACTCAGCTCTGGTAGGAAAACCTAAGTGGAAGCCTTTCTTGAATCTTAGTGTAGGTCTTGTGTGGTCGTTTCGTTTCTCCTCTACTCAGCTCTGGTAGGAAATCCTACGTGGAAGCCTTTCTTGAAGCTTAGTGTAGGTCTTGTGTGGTCGTTTCGTTTCTCCTCTACTCAGCTCTGTAGAAAATCCTACGTGGAAGCCTTTCTTGAATCTTAGTGTTGGTCTTGTGTGGTCGTTTCGTTTCTCCTCTACTCAGCTCTGGTAGGAATTCCTACGTGGAAGCCTTTCTTGAAGCTTAGTGTAGGTCTTGTGTGGTCGTTTCGTTTCTCCTCTACTCAGCTCTGGTAGGAAATCCTACGTGGAAGCCTTTCTTGAAGCTTAGTGTAGGTCTTGTGTAGTCGTTTCGTTTCTCCTCTACTCAGCTCTGGTAGGAAATCCTACGTGGAAGCCTTTCTTGAAGCTTAGTGTAGGTCTTGTGCGGTCGTTTCGTTTCTCCTCTACTCAGCTCTGTAGGAAATCCTACGTGGAAGCCTTTCTTGAAGCTTAGTGTAGGACTTGTGTGGTCGTTTCGTTTCTCCTCTACTCAGCTCTGGTAGGAAATCCTACGTGGAAGCCTTTCTTGAAGCTTAGTGTAGGTCTTGTGTGGTCGTTTCGTTTCTCCTCTACTCAGCTCGGGTAGGAAATCCTACGTGGAAGCCTTAATTGAAGCTTAGTGTTGGTCTTGTGTGGTCGTTTCGTTTCTCTTCCACTGGGTTTTGTTAGGAAATCCTACGTGGAAGCCTTTATTGAAGCTTAGTGTAGGTCTTGTGTGGTCGTTTCGTTTCTCCTCTACTCAGCTCTGGTAGGAAATCCTACGTGGAAGCCTTTATTTAAGCTTAGTGTAGGTCTTGTGTGGTCGTTTCGTTGCTCCTTTACTCAGCTCTGGTAGGAAATCCAACGTGGAAGCCTTTCTTGAAGCTTAGTATTGGTGTTATGTAGTCTGTAGGAAACGTGACCATGCCGTTTGGTAACGAGTCCAGGATATTACTGTGCCATACGGCCTTGCATTCCAGCATCCTGGCTACTTGAGTCATACTGAGCTGCAAAAAGCGGTGTCTTCAGTATGTGGGTCGAGAGGCAAGAGATGCAATATTACAGTAAGGGCATCCGTTGGCGCCGATATCAGCGCCATTTTGCAGCCTTTTTAGTTTTGTTAGGTTGCAGCCTTTAAGCAATGCGGACCACCGTACTAGTGAGCCGTATGTGAGAATTGTTTACTGCGTACATCCACAAGGTCATCTTTGACTGAAGTCCCACTTCTTTCCAACGGCATTGCTGCAAGCATAGAAGGCAACACACGCCTTCCTTACTCTATGTTCCTTGTTGTGTTTCCAGTTAAGTTTCGGGTCAAGCATGATACCTTAAAACCTAGCTCTGGAAGATAGGGCTTACGCCGATGACGGGCTCAGTGACGCGATGGTTAATGCGATGAACTGCCGCGCAGAAGGTATGGGTTGGATTTCCAGCCGTAGCGACACATAAATTTTGTTTTCTTCCGTGGACCGGTGGAAATCTCGAAAGGCACAATGATCACGTGCCCAAAGTAGTGTGAGACTTTAACCCACTAAAACCACCACCCTTTTTGTATTTGTACTGCAACTAAGTAAGCGGGTAAATTTCCTGTGAGAGTTCCTGCTTTTTCAGCAAATTATAACGCGGTTTGTTATTATCGGGCCAAATTCGGGCCAAATCTAAGGGCTTAGTTCTTGGGAGGACAACGGTCCTCGTGTCCTAATAAACGTTTTTTTATGTTTGCACGCAAAATTTTTTGTTTCATCTTTAACCGCGCGACACCTAAAATGATTTTTCACTCCTCCTCTCGCGATGATCTGACAAATTATCCGAGTAGTATCAACTGTCGACAAAAGCTTATCTCAAATTTGCC
The DNA here is from genome assembly GCA_949824845.1 of Rhingia rostrata. Lineage (NCBI taxonomy): Eukaryota > Metazoa > Arthropoda > Insecta > Diptera > Syrphidae > Rhingia > Rhingia rostrata. Next base: position 41,670,658 of record OX463755.1, on the reverse strand, counting down.
GTTCGGAGTCGGCATAAAACAAGAGCTCCCACCATCGTGCAAGAAGTACACACGCACACATGAATGGTTGTGAGAAAGCTCGGCCCTGGGTACTAACGAGCCTGTTGCGCCAATAATTTGTTTTTTTTTTTTTTTGTTTTTTTTTTACGCTGATGCCACAACTTGCAGCCCAGGTACTAACCTTTTCTAGATCAGCCCCCATGATTTCACTTATCACGAAGGGGAATTTTTCTGAAACTAGTATAACCACGTCATCCGCAACGCGCTACAACTTTGATCCGTTCCTCGTCAAATTTAACTAGAATTGCGTTCATAGCCATTAGCCAGAGTAGAGGATAGATGACGCCGCCCTGTGTTGTTCTTCTATGCGCAACGAGCCCTCGTTGCGCATGCCCCGAGGGGTCGCCATCCTGATTGCGTCTTTCGGTCCCACGGCAGCCTGCGTTCAACCATATTGTACGCCAATATGGTGCACAAGCCCCGCCCCAGACCCCGTTCCTAATTTAAAATCTTACCAATGGAGTTGGACTAAAAGTCCGCAAAGTCCTGAGGAAGTGCAGAATCACCTTCCTCATATAGCCACCAGAATTCAGTGCGCTGTTTTGCAGCATCGATCCTATCGCGATCCGATACCGCCGTGCTAAAGCGGAGGAGCTCCGGAGCATTGTCGACGTACCCGTCGCGGATTAGCCGTTTGTCCCGCGCGTCACGATAGCGGTGGTATAAAACCGGGATACCGTTCCTGTCTTGTACTAACCCTAACGAATCGATGTAAATGAATGCCTCTGGTGGAATAAAGCCCGATATGAGCGTGCTCTCCATGTATAAATCATTGGGATAATAAGCCCCAAAGATCAGGCTGTTGTCGCTAGCCATCGCCCTTGCAGCGTGCCTTCGCGTCACCTTAATCAGGAAATTTTCAATTCTATTCAACTGAGCCCCATTGTATAGAACCTCGTTGCGATAATATTTTATGTACTCGGAGTCCGGCGTTCGGTACAATCCTAAGCAGGATCGGAGACACCGCCTCTCAAACAGCCGTATCTTTTCCATGTAGGCTGGTGCCACATTGAACCACACGGGACAACCGTAAGCGATGATCGGCCTTATGAGGGCCATGTAGCAAATGACTTTCACCCTTGAGTCAAGTTGACTGCTATGAAACAATCTTCTTGTCAGAGCATAAGCCCCCCTAGCCCTGGCCAGACAAGCATCCCCATTTTTATTAAAATATAGAAACTTGTCAAGCCAGATGCCAAGGTATTTGACTTCACTTCTCACCGCCAACGGCCGTCCATGCTGTCCCATGATACAAAATTTTTTCCAGTTTTTTCTGGTATCGTAAGAAGCCCTCTGCACTGGGGTCCTGAACAGAATTGTTTCGGTTTTTTGGAAATTGATCTTCAATTTCCAGTCATCGCAATATCCCTTAATGTGATCGAAGTCACGTTGCAAAAGTGTGTTAATGACCTCGATTTTCGGACCTGATCTGTACGCCACTAGACATCTGCGTACGCTATAGCGTGTCTGAGAGAACCTACAAGATCACTTGTATAAATGTTAAACAATATCGGGGAGTTCACCGCCCCCTGTTGTAAACCGTTTTTAATTTCAAAGACTTTACTCGAAGTTACGTTGCCACATTTGACAACGAACTTCTTTCCCATAAGCATTTCATAAATCATATCAAGCATGGGTTTACGCTTGCCCAGTCTGGTCATCTTGTAGAAAAGCCCCTCTAACCATACGGTGTCGAAGGCCTTCTCAAAGTCAACCAGACAGGCCTCTGTGCATTGTCCTTTGGATTTATTCCATTGGATGTCGGACACTAGTTTCGACGCGGCATGAATGGTATCATGCCTCGCTCGAAAACCAAACTGATTATCCGGAATAATTTTGTTTTCCTCAACCCACTTAAGCAGAGCTCTATTGACTATCTTCTCGAATACCTTGCTTACATTCGGCAGAAGGCTTATTGACCGAAGATTAGCTGGGTTTTTTTTTGTCCTTGTCCTTTTTGGGGATAGGATGTACCACCGCCGTTTTCCAGTGCACCGGATAATGTGCATTATTCAGTGCATTGTTAAACAGGGTGGTGAAGATATCGACTGCTTCTATTGGCAGGTGTCTCAATACGACGTTTGGGACACCTTCCTCTCCTGCCGACTTTTTATTTTTCAATGATACCAAGATGTCCAGAAGTTCATCTTTTTGCACGAACAGCATCAGGCTATTGGCGACTATGCCATTGGAAGGGTTTTCGTCATTGAATACGGAAAAACCGTGATTTTCAGAACGTCAAGCTTGAAGTTCAGTGCGCAGATGAAAGTGATTCAGAAAGGCTCTTTCCTCAATATCGCCATTTGGGCGAACAGGATTGTTCACCGTATACACGGTCTCGAAAATAGCGCCTATCGAATTCGCCTTCTCCTGAGGATCTTCGATCGTGAAAAAACCGTCGTTCGAGTCAACGTTTTCCGGACTTATACCAACAGCCGTGAGTGCGTCTGTCTGTTTTCTGTCGTTTTGGAAATTCGGACACATGGAATGTCGTTATGATCTTTTCGCCTGAATATTTTTTTTATTTGGGGGAACATATTCGGGCTACTGGTTTTTATAGCCCGAATTTTATTGCCCCAGTAAAAATTTATAGATTTTCTGCAATCCTCCGATATAAATTTTTTAAGATTTTTGATCAGTGACTTCAGTGTCCGAACCTCCGGGTCTTGTCTGTCAGGGCTTTTAGTACAAAGGATGTTAGACGGATTGATCTGAAGTCTTTCGCGGTCTAGTGGCTGCGTTTGCCTACCTTCGGTATAAAAACCACTCGAGGTTCTCCACTAGTAAGGTACGTGGTTCAGTGTTAAGCAGCTTCTAAAAGTTTTCGCCAGCCATGACACTGTTTGGTCTCGCATTCTCTGTCCGATAACTGGCAGAATACCGTCAGGTCTCGGAGACCTAAAGGGAGAGAAGCTTTAAATAGCCCAGGAAACCTTTTCATCGGAAATTATTGAAATGACGTTACTGTGTCGTGCAGTTTGTACATGCCGAGATCTTCAGGGTTTCGTACTAGTATCACTGCATCCGGGTGACTGTCGTACTCGATCGTCCGTAAACAGTTTTGCGAGTGTTGACCACGAATGTTTGCCATGAGTACTGCTTTCATCAAATACGTCCAGGAAGTAGTTCCTATACTCCTCTGAGACCTGTGTCAATGTCGAACCCTGTTTTTTTTTTTGCTATCAACTTCAAAACATTATCTTCTCATGATTGAGTTAACAAAACGCACTCAGCTTGTCAAGTTCATAAAACAAGTGTCAGTTATCTGTACGCTAATCTATGCTTAGTGCGTACTACTATTCAAGACCCGATAACCTTTTAAACTTTGATGTGATTCTGGAAAATCACTCATTTGAATGAAAACACTCTGAAATGATGCCTCCTTATCAGTTTTTAACAGTTACGTATACGACCTTGATGTTGCAAAGGGTATGAGGATGATGCATGAACACAATGGGACACCAACCAAATCGAATGAAGAGATACCCCTGCAACCGTTTTGGAAAGCTGCTCAGACCCCTTGTCCCTTAGGTCACTTAAAATGTAATTTTGATAGAAAATACAGATTTTGAATTAGAAAGCTCGAATTTTTTATTGATTCATGGAATATATGGGGTTATGTACGGAACAGAACATCGGATTAATGGCCGCCAAGGTTTTGCTGGCAAGTACGTCCTCTTTTGTTGAAATTTTCTGGAACCAATTCGTATAAATGTGTCGGAATCGCATTAATACACCGCCTAACTTTATATTTTAAAGCGTTGGTGATTATGAGCTTGTTTCCATAGACCTTTGACTTCAAAAAGCCCCAAAAAAAAAACGTGCAGTGGCGTTTAATCGCACGATCCGGAATGCCAATTGTGATCGTAAAAACGGCCGGTTACACGATTAGGAATGACTCATGCAATTGAATTGTTTCTCAGCCTGTATGGCATGTGGCACCGTCTTGTTAACACCACACATTGGTCACATCCATATCTTGTAATTTAGACACTAAAAAACGGGTTATCATGCTACGATTTCGAACACCATTAGTTGTTACTGCGTTTCCGAAGAAAAATGGTCACGCGTCACGCACCAAACACTCACGCGTCGTTGATGCACTTGTTTCGCAACAACTATTGGTGGGTTTTCTCAATCCCGAATGCTACAATTTTGATGATTAACGAAGCCATCAAGATGAAAATGAGCATGATCGCTGAAGATGAAGAAGAAAATCAGCACCGGGTGCAGTGCATCAACTTCAAATGGCAATTACACCTGCGGGCGTTAATGCTTTATGGCGGAGGGGCTTATTTCCATTTCGAATGGGAAATAAGCTCCACTGAGGCTATTTCCATTTTTTTTTGGAATTAATGCCCATGTAGCTGCAGGGTTTAGTGGTCAGCACCTCAGCACCCGCACTTGTTCTGTTCCAAAATCCATTCAACGAACTCTCTTCGCGCTGTATGGTCAGTAGTCTTCCGTTCTTGTGTCAATTGAACTTTGTAGGCATGAAGCTTAAAGTCTTTATAGATAATTTGCTGTAGAGAGCTTCTCGAAATGTCCAAATCTTGACTACAATTCTTGTCAGCTAAACTTTAGCGAACTGCTTCAAATTTTTCTATTGAACGACTTTTGATCAGCTGTGGACTTTCCTGGCCTAAAACAACACTGATAAGGGCCGATCAGGTTGTTGGTAAACGGTTTCTGGCGCTCACATTTTACGGCAGATAGGATCTTGTAGGCATCGGTTGCACAAATACAAAAAAATACAAATTTTTGGCGCAACAGGCTCGTTAGTACCCAGGGCCGAGCTTTCTCGCAACCATTCACGTGTGCGTGTGTACTTCTTGCACGATGGTGGGAGCTCTTGTTTTATGCCGACTCCGAACGGCAAATTTGAGATAAGCTTTTCTTGACAATTGATACTCGGATGATTTCTCAGATCATCACGAGAGGAGGGCCAGTGAAAAATCATTTAGGTGTTCCCTGGAAATCGAACACAGACCATCTGCGCGGCAGTTCATCTCAGTAACCATATCGCCACTAAGCATCGGTTGTCCCATCCACAAAAAAAAGTGACCCTCTGAACTGCGCCAACTACAGTGGCATGAGTTTCCTCAACATCGCCTACGAAATCCCATCTGCCGGAATATGTGAACGCCTCAAACCGTTTACCAACAACTCGACAGATCAGTGTGATTTTAGGCCTGGAATGTCCACAACTGATCGAATTTTCACACTTTGGCAGATCCTAAAAAAAAAAAACCAGGAAGTCTAAATCGATACCCATCACCTATTCATCGATTAAAAATCCGCATACGACAGCATTTATAGAGACGAACTATACAGAGCCATGTCTAGTTTTGGTATACCGCCCAAACTCGTCCGTTTGCGTAGCATGACGATGGAGAATTCTCGCTGCTCCATCAGGGTCGGAAACGATTTCACCGTCACATTCGATACCAAAAAAGATTTGGGCGATGCGCTGTCATGTGATTTCTTCAATTTGATTGTTGCAAAGGATCGTAAAAAACTGCCGAGCCAACACCAGAGGCACAATTTTTCAAAAAATCGGTGCAACCTTGCAATGCAATGACATCATTGGTATGACTCAACGTGATGTCAAATTCACGTTTGCTGTTATAGAGAAGGAAGCGGCGAAAACGGATTAAGTACCAACACGAAAGGACACACAACATCGACGAATTGAACAGAATGTCATCATTGACAGATATCACTCTGATAGCAGCATCTCGTCGGAAATTAAACGAAAAATTACTCCCGCCAACTGCTGTTTTTTCGGGCTAAGAAGCCGATCCAGCCCTCACTCAAACTACTAAGGAGATCCTGTATAAGACCCTGATCATCCAGTCATGCTCTACGGCGCTGAAGCATAGACGGTATCAAAAGTGGTTGAAGAAATCCTTGGACCAAGAGAAAAATTCTTCGAAAAATGGTCGGTCCCGTTTGCGTTGACGGGCTATGGAGACGAAGATACAACCATGAACTACACGAGCTGTACAGCGACATGCCCCTGGTCAAAAAACTCCGCATTGGACGTTTAAAATACCTAGGACATGTAGAACGAATGGACACCAATACTCCGGCTCGCAGAGTCTTCGATTTCCAGCCAGACGTCGGACGCAGTAGGGGAAGACCTACGCACACGTAGAAACCTTCCTAAACCAACTTGGAGTGCTCAACTGGATGTAGTTAGCTAAGGACCGGGCTAATTGAAGATGCATGTAGGTTGTGGCCCAGGTTCATTCCGGACCGTAGCGCCACCTAAGAAGTAAGTAAGTAAGTAACATCTTGCAGGTGATGTGGAGGAGACTAATGCTGAGGTTCCTTTCTTCAGGCATACTTTCATCCGTCATTTCCGGCAGCCTTGTTAAGCTTGAGGTTATTGAAAGGTGCGTTCTGCCTGATAGCGGAATGTTGTTGCTCATCACCGTTTAACAGTCTGGAAAAAGGGTTCTTCCATATCATCAGCATCGATTGTGTCTCACCTACGATATTATCTGGTTCATCTCGACATAATGGTGTTTGTATCCTTGGATTTTCCGTTTTCGACTTTGGCAAAACTTATGAATATCGTTGCTCTCTATATACGATCGCTCGCTTTCCCTTTTTTCTTCTCTCTGAAAAGCTGGTGTTCTTCACTTCTACTTTGCCTATAGAGCTGATGGAAAGTTCTCAACTTCGCCTACAGCTTAGCCTTGTAGGCTTCTTTCTTAGGTGCGAGCATCTGCCGGCATTCCTCATCCAACAAAGGGTTTCTTGCTGGTGGGTGCGAGAAGCCTACCACATCACCATGGCTTGTAGTCTTCGTTGTCATTGTTCTTTCACATTCGATGTTGAGGCTTAGGGATACGTACTCTGCGAAAGCCTTGGCGGTCTCTTGCGATTGCAGTCTTTCGGGTCGATGTTAGCCCCTCGGAATGTTCGGACATTTAAAATACAGGATGAGGGCCTTTTGTCTATCTGAATGGGTGTACATTTCGATAGAAACACGAAATGTACGGGGTTTCGGAAACCTCGTATATAGAATTGGTTCTGCCGGCATATTCTCTCGTGTGCGCTTGGAGTGTGGTGTGAAACCGGTCTTATGCAAGAGTTAAACTTACGTGACCTTTTGTTGATCTGGAGACACACCCCTGTCTGCTTGTGGAATCGAGGTGTGCTGGCTATAATGCCACTTCGATCTGCAGTGAAGTCAACTAGCCTTAGTTCGTTGCTATGTCACGTGATGTCTTCTCTTTCTAACTTTACGTTAAAATCTCCCAGGACGATTTTAACATCGTACTTCGGTAGTAGCTCATAAGTTTTGTCCAGGAGCGCGTAGAAGCTGTCTTTTGCTATATCGTTTTCCTTCGTTGGGGCGTGAGCGCATATAAAATTTATGTTGGCGAATTAGACCTTAATGCGAATTGTTACAACGCGTTCGGAAATGTCTTCAAATCATAAGACTTGTCGCTTACTTCAGGCACATTTAACAAATCTGCATTGAAAAAGTCGGTGTTTCTGTTCACTATAACACGGTCCGTAGTAGATGTCATAGTTTTCCATCATCTTTTTGTCCGGTTCATCCCATCGTATTTCCTGGATAGATGTAATGTCTGCTTTGTAGCAGTTTACGGCTTCCGCTAGTGGTTCTCTTGCACCTCTTCTGTTTCTTTCGTATAGCATGGTCGTTCACAGCAAAATCAGTCCTTACCAAGACTCTTGGTTGCTTGGTTGTAACAAAATATTTTTTTCATTGGTGGGTAGTTAACCCAAAGCACGATCCCTAACATGTTGGGCCGTTTCCAATTTGTGAGATACCCTTAGGACAGTGGTCCATCAATATCCGCTACGGGATTGAGCGCTGCCTTTCAGCTCATCCGCCACCATCTCTGTACAAGGGGCCTTTCTTACCCTTACTCACTTTGTCAATCCTAACTGGCACTGTGGATGCCACGGTTTACTCCATCTTGGGAGTTATTCCGCTGCTGCCTGGAAATAGAATTTGTGCATTAGTGTGAGTGAACTTCTTCCCCCTGTTCTCATTTGCTGCCACCAAGACTTTATACATGCACAGGGATTGAGATCTGCGGTCAAGGTACTAGGCACTCAGCGGTCGCCACGTGACAGTTGGAGTTCATAGGTGAACATTCAAGCTTTCATATAATTGGGTTGCTTAAATATCGATTTAGATATCTTTCCGTCCTTACATCACCAGTGTTTGGACCTTCAATTGGGCTATAGAATGATTTTAAGTATTTTTTGGAAGAGCTATCAAAATTCGCCCACTGCGTCTTTTCTAAAAAAAATCGTAGTTTTCGGCAAAACCGTGTACAAATTTTGAAAAAGTGTCTATAAAGGGTGATCCATTTCGAGGTTCCCTACTTTTTTAAAGAAAAAAACACAGAAAATTCAAATTTCATGGAGAATGTTTATTATCATTTGAAAGAACATTCCTTGGCATTTATTTTTTGAAGATTATGTCTATCAAATGTTGGCCGTTGCTACGTCGCAGATGGTCCATCCGTTGAGTCCAATTTTCGATCACTCGTTCGAGCATTTCGACTGGTAACTGGCGAATGACACGCGCGATGTTTTCCTCAAAGGCCTGAATCGAAGCGGGTTTGTCGGCATAGGCTTTTGACTTTACATATCCCCACAGGAAAAAGTCTAACGGTGTGATATCACACGATCTTGGTGGCCAATCGACCGGCCCAAAACGTGAAATTATGTGCTCACCGAAATGTTCTCTCAATAAGTCCATTGTTTGATGCGATGTGTGGGAAGTGGCGCCGTCTTGCTGAAACCAAATGTCGCCGAGATCACGAGCTTCAATTTCAGGCATCAAATAGTCGGTTATCATGGCACGATAACGATCGCCATTGACGGTTACGTTCGCACCGGCATAATTTTTAAAGAAATATGGACCGATGATTCCACCGGCCCACAAACCACACCAAACCGTTGTTTTTTCTGGATGAAGTAGCAGTTCTTCAATCTCTTCAGGTTGCTCTTCGTCCCAAATGCGGAAATTTTGTTTGTTTACATACCCATTGAGCCAGAAATGGGCCTCATCGGCTAAACAAAATTTGCCTCGAAAACGTCGGATCTTCTTGGAACTTTTCAAGAGCCCATAGAGCGAAGCGATGTCGCTTGGGAAGGTCGAGCGGCTTCAGTTGTTGCACAAGCTGTATTTTGTACGCTTTCAATTTAAGATCTTGACGTTAAATGCGCCAAGTCGTTCCATACGTCAGTCCGAGTTGCTGCGAACGGCGCCGAATCGACTCTCTACGGTCTTCGTGTACACTCTCAGCTACCGCCGCTATATTTTCTTCACAGCGTGCTGGACGTGGTCTATTCGGTCGAATATTATCCAATAATGAATGCTGGGTCTCAAAATGGGTGATGGTGTTGCGAATAGTACGCTCAGTAGGCCGATTATGTTGACCATAAGTTGAGCGAAGTGCACGAAACACATTCCTCACAGAACGTGAATTTTCATAATAAAGTTGAACAATTTGTAAACGTTGTTCACGCGAAAGTCTTTCCATTATGAAATGCCAAACAATACTAAACAAAAATAACATGACAGCATGACACGACTCACACGTGATCTGTCAAAAAAGGCTATTGAAAAAAGTATCTCTACTTGGAACACCCTTTATAAGGTATTTAGACAATTCTAATCAGCCCTAGCGAGGTATCCTAGCGGAAAATTCTACGATTTTGTTCGGAGGATTTTAACTTTGAGATATTCATCCGAAAAGCTGTTCAGGATATTTCTCCGACATTTTGTAAAGCATGCTTGCGAATTGCGTTCAGGTGTATTTTACGTGCAGTTTTTGATAGCTAAGTGCAATTATTTCCTCCGATTTTCTCTGACACAAGTTCTTTCCGGAATTTTTTTTACGAATTGTAGTGAAGTGATTTTTTCTCCGATGAGACATACCTCGAATAGACTTTGAACCTCCGACGAAGTCTGCGTTGCGGAAAAATGGTCCGCTATGACGGATACCTCGTTAGGGCAGAATATCTATATTTTGTCTATATAAAGTTTTTGGTCACACCCACGTTTTGCGTGCATTTTCAGTGGGTGGTTAATCCGTTTGACTGCTAATCGCGAGTGTCTAAGATGCGTAATTGATCCGGTCTCCAGAAATCTTTCAAATATTCCCCTCACATTTGATTGTTATAAAGGGTTTTTCAATAAGAGCGCTACAAAAGTTTTTTTTAATAAAATAAAAACGGTTTTGGATAACAATGAAATTCTTTATTCCTGTGAAAGTACGTTCGATGCCATTATGTATGGAACTCGATTTCTTTTGCATGGCCAACACGGGCACGCTTGCAGTAGTCCAGACCCAATTTTCGACGGTTTTCAAGCATAAATCGGCCGATACTGCTGCAATTTCACGTTCGATATTCGTACGAAGTTCATCAATCGTCGCTGGCTTGTTGGCATAGACCATAGACTTGACGTAGCCCCACAGGAAATAGTCTAACGGCGTCAAATCGCACGACCGAGGCGGCCAAGCGACTGGACCATTTCGTGAGATAACACGTTCTCCAAACTTGGTTTCCAATAAATTGATTGTGGCATTCGCTGTGTGGCTTGTGGCGCCGTCCTGTTGGAACCACATGTCCTCCAAGTCCATATCATCCGATTGGGGCCAAAAATATTCGGTTATCATTGAACGGTAGCGATACCCATTCACGGTAACGTGCCGGTCTTGATCGTCACGGAAGAAGTACGGCCCAATGACGCCGCCGGCCCGTAAACCACACCAAACCGTAATTTTTTTCGGGATGCAATGATGACTCATGTAGTACGTGTGGATTGCTGCCTGACCAATACCGCACATATTTTGTTTATTGACGAAGCCATTCAGCCAGAAATGATCCTCATCGCTGAAGATGATTTTTCGATGAAAATCCGAATCATTTTCAAGTTGTTGCTCAGCCCAATATTCACGAACATACGACGCTTCTGGTGGTCAAGCGGCTTCAGTTCTTGCGTCAATTTAATCTTGTAAGGATGTAGGCCAAGATCTTTTCGCAGAATTCGCCACAACGAGGTGACAGAGATGCCCAACGCTTGAGAACGACGTGTGAGAGACACATTAGGGCTTTCTTCAACTGAAGCCTCAGCGGCAGCAATACTCTCGACACTACGGGCACTTCTTTGTCTCACTGGCACGGGAACATTTCGTACTGTACCTGTGGATTCAAATTTTTCCACTAGACGCTAAATTGTTGATTTTTTTTTTTTTTATAATTTGCGCGCACTCAAGGGGTTATGAATACCCTTTATATGTTTTAGCACAGTGCGGGCGTTAAGGAAATTAGGGATAAGAAGAAAGGAGATACCGATGCACATTGGTTTTAAATGTCCGTAAGTTATAATGGAAAGGAAAAACAGAGTTTGGTAGAGCATTCCACATTCGTGTTGTTCGGTTTATGTCTGAATCTCAATATTTCAGCGTACGTCCGAAGATAGGCTTGAGGGTAAACTGATTTGCATTCATTGCGTAACGAGTATTGCGGCTGAATTGTTGAATGGGAGGAATGCAGCTTGCTATTTCATTTCAACATTTGGTTGTTAAAATAGCGATAAAACAAGGTAAGGCAGGAGATGTTTCGACGGTGTTCGAGCGAAACTAAGGAGTTCGCTATTCTTATGTCTCCTATAAGTTTTTTCGCACGTGTTTGAATCCTATCTAGTAGGTGCAATGTTGATTTTGGTGCACCTGACTAGACATGGGCGTTGAATTCAAGTTTTGGGCGTATAAACGCTTTATATATTGTGGCCAGATCAGAGGGGGTGAAATATTTCTTACATCGATTTAGGAAACCTAGACATTTCGCTGCGTTTTTAGCGACTTCTAATATGTGGTCGTTCCAACGTAAGTCGTTACTAACACACATACCTAGCATGGAAAGCTTTTCGGTTTCTTCGACGTAAGTGCCATTCATGGATAATGGCTCTAGATTTTGGTTACGCTTTAATGACAGAAGACAGCATTGTGTTTTGGAAGCATTGAATTCCACTCTATTAGATTTACCCCATTTGATAATGCTGTCAAGGTCGGAATTAAATGAGCTTAACATATTTTGGCGTTTGGAGTCCACGTTCGAAGGTGAGGGACGAGGACCTGTAAACGAATATGAGAAGCTGAGGGTACTGTCATCAGCGAAGGAATGAATTGGATTAGAAGTTGCAGACAGGAGATCATTTATAAAAATGAGAAAGAGAGTCGGAGACAAAACTGAGCCTTGAGGGACACCAGCATTTATTTGGTTAGTTACAGACTTGAAACCATCCAAAACAACTTGAATTGAACGTTTCGAAAGATAATGTCTAATCCATAGAAGAAGTTTTTCGTCGATTCCAAATGCACGCATTTTCGATAAAAGGGCTTGATGCCAAACCCTGTCAAATGCCTTTGAAATATCAAGCGCAACAATCTTGCTTTCGCCACCATGGTGGATTGATTGGTTCCACTTTTCGGTGAGATATGTCATCAAATCACCAGTAGACCTGTTGCTGCGAAAACCATACTGCCGGTCATTGAGAAGTTTTCGTGTTTCGAGATATTTCATAAGCTGACGATTTATCAGCGTTTCCATGACCTTGGAAAGAAGGGACGTAAGTGCAATTGGACTTAGTAGTTGGAGGGAGAAGAAGATTCGCCTTTTTTTCGGTACAGGCTGGACAAATGCTGTTTTCCATCTACTCGGAAAGAGTCCTGATGAGTAGGATAGATAGAAAAGCTTACGCAGTGGTTTTGCTAGCGTAGAAGAACACCTCTTCAGAATGATGGGGGATATACCATCTGGACCAGCGGATTTATGTATGTCAAGATCAAATAAAACTCTTGCAACTGTACGAGTACGAAAGTGAATTTGTCCCATAGAATGATCTAACGTTCTCAAGTACAGGAGGAGACTGAACACAATCTGTCAACGTAGAACTGTCTGCGAAATGCGCAGCAAGCAGATTGGCTTTGTCTAGAGAGCTGACAGCTGGAATGTCATTGTGAATGAGCGTCGGAATTGATGCTGATGCCGAATTTTTTATGTTTTTGAAAAATGACCAAAAGTTTTTACTACCTCTGGGACATTGTAGAATTTTTTGCCTCAACGTTCGGTCATAGAGGAATTTGACACGCTTAAATGGGCATTACAGTCATTTCTGGCTTGTTTGAACTTTGCTCGGTTTTCCTCTGTTGGGTTGGTCTTGTACTACCGAAAGTTAGTCTCTCTCATCCTGATAGCTTCTTTGCAGCTCAAGTCATACCAATTGTCATAGAATTGTGTACATTGAAATCGCCCGCAATGACGATTTCAGTGTGAGGATGCAGGGATACAATTCTAGAGATGGATTCAGACAGTGCATCAAATTCGTTAAGGGTTGAGTTACTGTCAAGGCTTGGGCTTCTATAAATGAAACAGTAGTGGATTAAATGCCTACGGACATGGAATTTCAGCCATATAAAATTAAATTCCGGATTGGGACATTGGCCGTATTGATGTTGAATTTGGTAGGCTACGTCACTACGTATATATATGGCGAGACCGCTGTGAGAAAAGAATAACGGCACTAAATTACATCCAGGTAGGGTTAATTCTGATAAGTCAGTATTCACCCCCACCTGTGTTTCACTTAGTGCCAAAACAGCTGGTTTGTATTTACAAATGTGGACGTATGCAGAAAAAAGATTCGACTTTAAACCACGAACATTGCAAACGTCCACTCTAAATTTCCTTTCCATTATAACACATATATAAAAAAAAACACAATACCGACGACAGACTAAGCTTGGCTGAGAAGTGAAGGTTCACGTTGGTTGTTTAAAACAACTTGTCACAGGTGTTATGCCCGTATGACAACTTAAGTTATACGCACAACAAAAAAAAAAGTTCACTCACAGCCCGCTATACATCGGTTATTGCCTATGCTAGGACGATTATGACGACCATAAATTGGACGTAGCGCTCTTAACGTTGAGGCCACTGACTCCGAATTTCGGTTGTTAATTTTAATAATTTCGACTCGTTGTTGGACCATATATCTCTCCATCATGAAATGGCAAACCTTATTGAAGAGAATTGTCAAAAGAGCGGCAAGAAATATGACGTCGTTTGCTGTCCCTGTCGCTCAACTTTTATAGCGTGTCCCTGTTGTTTCACCTGGATTAGCTTAAAAAGTAGAGCAAGGAGAATATAATCAAAAAAAATTTGTAACAGGTAAAACAACTTAAGTCGACTTAAGATGACATTTATACAATTTTTCAAAATTCCTAACCGTCAGACGAAAAACAAAATTGCGGACTGTAGCTCAACAATGAAAATGTGTTGTGCCTTCGTATCGCGCTCCATTTTTACTAACCACGAACTGTCAGCTGTCATTTGTGACAGTCACATTGTTTTTTTTTTTGTCCGTTGACAACACACATTAAATGTCCCAAAATTAAAAATTCGCTTGAATAATGGGACACCCTACGGAGTCATAGATAAGGTGAGACCTAAACTTTTCTTCAGCTCAAACTTGTATCCAATCAGTAGTATAGTGCGTAGGTAAAATCAAACATCATAAAATTAATGCTAACCAAGCACACCACCCATACAGGTACCTAGCGCTAAACCACGAAATGTTCAACCATAAAAAGGGTTGGGAACCCTTTCAAATACAATCGGACTTCTAGGTAGAAATGTATAAAAGTCGACCTCATAATAAAAAATTAAGTTTATTTAGATATTCAACAGCATTTTAGTTCTAAGCACTGTAAAGTTGGGTTGCGCATTGTAAATTACAGGCAAAAACGCTTAGTGATTAAATCTCTTTCGCGTCATTTTTGTTCTCTTAAATCCTCTCTCTGCGCAATCGACCGTTGGCCAACTGTTTTGGTACGGACTATAGTGCACTTTCTGGTGCCACCCTACTTCCTGCAACCATTTGACAGATATATTGACTTACTTACAGCTGACAAGTGCAGCACCTAAACCAATTTACTGGCTATAGAAAAACCATATCCCATTCCAAATTGAATTCGACAGCCCCCCCTCTCATCTAGATTTTTCGTCGACATTGTGTATGTGGCACATTTATCAAAGCAATCCATCTGTATCCCGTTTACTTTTCTACTTTTCTATGTGTATACGTATAGACGTCATGTCCACATAAGACCGACTTCGAACCGTGAAACTAGATCACGACGATGCAACCTAAAACAGCTGAACGCCAACCATACTCGTAGATGCAGAGAAAAAGATACATTTTCCAACTTTTCCTCCAACTTGGGGTTTTTTTTTTTTCATAATCACGTGTATGCATGTGTATGTGTGTGTGTATCTGCTCCCAGTTATTGGCTCTCTAGCGGCAGCACTTTTGGTTTATATAATCACTCAAATGATATATTGTGTCATAGGGCAGTGCACTTAGGTCTCCCTTACCCCAACATCACAGCATACAACGCCCGACAAAACCTTACAATTGCAGGAAGAGAAATGACGACGACGACGACGACGACGACGACTTACCCAAGGGAGGAGGACTTTTGAGAGACTTTGAGATCTGATAGTGTCAAGTGTGAAACTCTGCTACAACTTTTCTAAACAAACTGCAGAGGGTGGGAGATGTCAGAAGAAAGAGGAGTGACAGGTCGCCGTCGCCTCGTCTTGGTCTTGGCTTGGGCACTGTCGCTTAATAACGTGAGAGCGACGGCAAACCTTTTGTAACCGAGAGAAAATTACTTAAAAGGGAAATAACGCAATTATGCAATAAAAGTCTCGGTGGTACCTACTAGAGTGACGATGGCCGAAGACCGACAGAGCTAGCTCATCTACAACGAGCTACAGATGTCGACTGGAAAGGGCGACCGCATCAAGGAAGCAACTTCGTGCCCAGTAATTTGATAGAGAGGTGCATTCTGCGAGCTCAAACGCGATGCCAATAGCAGTATTATCACACCATCGGGAGATGGGAAATCCCAAAGTGGCTTGCGAATCCATGAACATGTAAATGTAGTTGTATACGTGGTCCCTGCAGCCTCCATAATTATCACCGCCTAATGAGAACGAATTGGCGAAGATGAATCGCGCAGTTCAAGTGTTGAAATGGGATGCTCGTTGTCAGCTGGGGGGATGGGGGATGGGGGGGCGTTCGTTCAAAATCGTGTCATTCAGATACATCCCGCTACCATATCGAATTGAACGATCTTTCAACAGCTACCGCGGAAAATCGTTTTGGATACATGGTGAGCGCGTGCAGCGTTTGTAAATTGCATGGCGGCTTTTGTGTGCAGCTTTGCGGTGAACATGGTTTTTCTCTACAGTGGCACATCCACCTCCGCGGATGTGTTCATTGTTCATTCTCAATCGAGTGCTGAAATCGTTTGATTTGACGACACAAAAGCGATGCACTAGGTTCGCATCCGTCACGAACGAATGATAGATTTTCCGGTTCCAAATTCAAATGGGAAGGAGGTTTTTTCCTGGAGCTGGCGGCATGTCATCGATGGGATTTTTTTTTTTTTTTTTGTATGCGATGGGGATTTATTTTTATTTATATGCTCCCTCTTGTGGATGGTAGAACGGGCGATGGAGTTCCAATTAAAGCCGAAAGTGATTCAGTTGAAAGGAAATCGATTGACGGGTGACTGTCAGGAACTGGTGGATCATTTTTTATTTGTTCCTTGGAATGGCGTTTTACGTTTTTTTTTTTCGTTCTTTTCAAATTTATTGATACAAAATGGCAGGAATCTAACTTACCATTAAGGCAGTTTCTTAAATGAACTTGCTTTTCGGGGGTGCTAAGGGGTAGTCTTTTAGTGAGTCGCCATTGTTTTACCTCGGGATTACTTGAGAAACATGTCAATACAGATTCAATCGTCTATATCTAGAGTAAAAATATATGAGTCCTTCAACCTTGGGTATGGTATAAGGCGGCGACAAACTTCCTCCATCCTTCTCTATCTGCTGTGTTGCTGCTTCGGCCAATACTGTCGATTTCCAAGTAGGTAGTTCTTGGTCTCCCAACTCGCCGTGTGTCTTGAGAATTCCATTCAAAAGACTACTTTGCGATGTTGCCGTTTGGTCTTCTGAGCGTGTGGCCAATCCAGCGCTAATTTCGCTGCCTAATTTCGACATTTAAAAGCTTTTGATCCGTAATGAGCCACAATTCTTGGTTCGATATAGTTTGCGGCCATCGGATCTTAAAAATCTATCGAAGGCAGCGGTTTTAATATGCCTGTAATCTTCTCGAGATGGAGGTAGAGACTTTTCAGGTTTCACAGGCATTCAGCAGTACTGATTTGACACTGGATTCAAAGAGCTTTAGCTTAGTGCGTAGGGATATTCGACTGGAGTTCCAGACACCATTCCAAATATTGAAAGTTCTGCAAAGAGAGAAAATACGAGAGCTGTACAAAATCGCTAAGGATATTGTTGGCCGTAAAAGCAACACCAACCATCCTATTTTGGATGTGCATGGCACGCTATTGGTAACAATCGAATGTCACCTGAGAAGATGGAGGGACCATTTTCGTGCCCTGCTAAATGAAGAATCAGATGAGCTGAGTCCAACGATGAGCTCCCCAAAGCTAGAAATGCGTCGATCTTATAATGGTATTGTGAATTTTCGTGCCCTGCTTAATGAAGAATCAGATGAGCTGAGTCCAACGATAAGCTCCCCAAAGCTAGAAATGCGTCGATCTTACAGGGGAATTGTGAATTTCGTGCCCTGGTTAATGAAGAATCAGATGAGCTAAGTCCAACGATGAGCTCCCAACAGCTAGAAATGATCTTATAGGGGAATTTTGAATTTCGTTCCCTGGTTAATGTAGAATCAGATGAGCTGAGTCCAACGATGAGCTCCCCACAGCTAGAAATGCGTCGATCTTACAGGGGAATTGTGAGTTTTCGTGCCCTGCTAAATGAAGGATCAGATGAGCTGAGTCCAACGATGATCTCCCCACAGCTAGAAATGCGTCGATCTTATAGGGGTATTGTGAATTTCGTGCCCTGGTTAATGAAGAATCAGATGAGCTGAGTCCAACGATGAGCTCCCCACAACTAGAAATGATCTTACAGGGGAATTGTGAATTTCGTGCCCTGCTAAATGAAGAATCAGATGAGCTAAGTCCAACGATGAGCTCCCCACAGCTAGAAATGCGTCGATCTTATAGGGGAATTGTGAATTTTCGTGCCCTGCTAAATGAAGAATCAGATGAGCTGAGTCGAACGATGAGCTCCCCACATCTAGAAATGCGTCGATCTTATAGGGGTATTGTGAATTTCGTGCCCTGGTTAATGAAGAATCAGATGAGCTGAGTCGAACGATGAGCTCCCAACAGCTAGAAATGATCTTACAGGGGAATTGTGAATTTCGTGCCCTGGTTAATGAAGAATCAGATGAGCTGAGTCCAACGATGAGCTCCCAACAGCTAGAAATGATCTTACAGGGGAATTGTGAATTTCGTGCCCTGCTAAATGAAGAATCAGATGAGCTGAGTCCAACGATGAGCTCCCAACAGCTAGAAATGATCTTACAGGGGAATTGTGAATTTTCGTGCCCTGCAAAATGAAGAATCAGATGAGCTAAGTCCAACGATGAGCTCCCCACAGCTAAAAATGCGTCGATCTTACAGGGGAATTGACACAGGGCCCCAAAAGCTGCAGAAATCAAAACTGCGATCAACCTCTTAGAAGTCAACAAAGCAGCTGGACTTGTTGGCATTCCAACCGAGTTCCTGAAAGCCGATCCCGACTCAACGGCCTTTATACTGCTAATACAGACTATATGGGAAGACACAAAAAAAAAAACACACCAGGGACTGGAAGGATGGAGTTGTTGTTAAGATGCCAAAGAAGGGAAACCTTAAGAACTGCAAAAAGTGTGGTGAGGAATTTTCTTGATTGCGTTTCCATCAACCATCCATCTTTCACTGTGAACAACAAATTGCGCTCCATGTTGAAAGAATTTTTACCAACTTTACCGAGGCTAGGCTGAAGCTCTTTTATTTCATTGTCCACTCTTTGTTTTCCTGCCGCAAATTCGGGTGCAGATCCCTTGAGAAACTCAATTTTTAGAGGTCTACAATATCTAGTTGAACTTGGCCGAGGATTCTGCCAGATTATTTGTTTCCCCAGTTATCGAACGAAGTGGAACAACGAATGTAATAAGAAGTCATCAGCGTCAAGTCCATGAAACGCTTGCATATATGAACTGTGGCCTGAACTTCCATCAAATTCCCACTTGGAGCATAAGCTTATAGTTTTGAGTTCATCAGGCCTAAAAGTTTCGATTACATAATATTGAACAGTCGCCAAACCAGCAACTGTTAGTTGGTTCTGTAAATCAGTATATATTGACATTTCTGGGAGATTCATATTTTTAGGCTCCGGATGGCAACTTTTTTTTGCATTCCTGAACTACTTAGTATGAAGGAAATACTTTGGGAGCCTTAGATCGAATACTTTCATATTGATACTTACTTAGTTACTTTAGTGGGCCTCAATCTACATGCCTCTCTTACTAGACCGGTCCTTAGCTAACTGCCTCCAGTTGCGCACTCCAAGTTCGTTGAGGTCGGTTTCTACTTGTTCGCGCCACTTAAGGCGAGGTCTTCCTCTACTGCGTCCGATGTCTTGCTGGGAATCGAAGACTCTGCGGACCGGAGTATTGGTGTCCATTCGTTCTACATATCCTAGCCATGTTAAACGTCCAAGGCGGAGTTTTTTGACGAGGGGCATGTCGCTGCTCGTATAGTTCATGGTTGAATATTAGTCTCCATATCCCGTCAACGCAAACGGGGCCGAAGATTTTTCGAAGCATTTTCCTCTCGAATCGACCAAGGATTTCTTCATCCGCTTTTGATGCGGTCCATGCTCCAGCGCCGTAGCGCAGGACTGTGATGATCATGGTCTTAGTAACTCGAGTGAGGGCTTTACTACAGATATACCATTAATGGTTGAATCTTAGTCTCCATATCCCGTCAACGCAAACGGGGCCGAAGATTTTTCGAAGCATTTTCCTCTCGAATCGACCAAGGATTTCTTCATCCGCTTTTGATGCGGTCCATGCTCCAGCGCCGTAGAGCAGGACTGTGATGATCATATGGTCTTAGTAATTCGAGTGAGGGCTTTACTACTAAATTGCCTTCTTAGGCCGAAGAAACAGCGGTTGGAAAGAGTAATTCTTCGTTTAATTTCTGAAGAAATGTTGTTGTCAGAGTTAATAGCAGAACCGAGATAGACAAAGTCCCGTACTACCTCAAAGTTATATATGTCAATGGTAACTATCCGTCTAATTCGTCGATGGTGTCTTCGTCTTGCCCTCATTTGCTGTTAAACCCATTTTTGTCGCTTCCTTCTCTATACTAGCAAACGTGGCTAAGATATCACGTTGGGTCCGGCCAATGATGTCAATATCGTCGGCATATGCTAGTAGTTGCACCGATTTTTGGAAAATTGTGCCTCCAGTGTTGGCTCGTGAGTTTTGCACAATCCTCTCAAGAATCAGATTGAAGAAGTCACAAAGCAGCGCATCGCGTTGTCTAAATCTTTCCTTGCTATCGAATGTGTCGGTGAGGTCGTTTCCGATTATGGTGGAGCAGCGTTGTTCTCCATCGCCATCCTACACAAACGGACGAACTTGGGCGGTATACCAAAACTAGACATGGCTCTGTATAGTTCGTCTCTATAAAAGCTGTCGTATGCGGCTTTGAAATCGATGAATAGGCGGTGGGTATTGATTTGGACTTGTTGGGTTTTTTTCCAGGATCTGCCGAAGTAGGAAAATTTGATCGGTTGTGAACTTTGCTGGCCTGAAACCATACTGATAAGGGCCAATCAGGTTGTTGGTAAACGGTTTCAGGCGTTCACATATAACATCAGATAGGATCTTCTAGACGATGTTGAGAAGACTTATGCCTCTATAGTTGGCGCAGTTTAGAGAGGGTCTCCGTTGTTGTGGATCGGGCGAACGATGCTGAGGTTCCTTTCTTCAGGCATACTTTCATCCGACCAGACTTGGCTTATGAGTTGGTGGATGGATGTTACTTACCGAGTCATCTCCGCCGGCTTTTTATGGGCTTATGGTTGGATTTGGGATGTGTGCGAGTTGGGATGCATGAAAAGGAAATGAACTACAAAAGCAAAAAGCATTAACACCCACGGTATTTAGTTCCATTTGCAAAAAGAATAAGTCCATCGGGGCTATTTCCTCTTTGTTCGGAATTAAGCCCCATGGGACTTATTTTCGTGGCTGTTATTTCACTGCACCGAATGGTTCGTTCTGCCTGACAGCGGAATGTTGTTCGTCATCGCCGTTTAACAGTCTGTATCGACTGTGTCTCAACTACGATATTTCCTTGTTCATCTCGAATGGATTCTGTTCGAGCCTTGTATCATGTTGAAAAGGCAGTGTTCTTCCATTCTTCTGTGCCTATAGAGCTCAATGGCAACTCTCTTCTTCACATGCAGCTCAGCCTTCGAGGCCTCATTTTTGTCTGCGAGCATCTGTCGGCATTCCTCATCAAACCAGGGGTTTCTTGCTGGTGGGCACCAGAAACCTAGCACATCAGTTGCGGCTGATTGAATGGCATGTTGGCATCGTTGCCATTGTTCTTCGACATTCGATGCTGGTGGTATGGTGTGAATCAAGAGGATACGCGTTGCGCGAAGGGCTTGGCGGTCTCTTGCGATTGCAGTCTTTCGACATAATGTGTTTCCGCAGTATTTCTGGATTGTTGTGGCGTGTTGGATATCCGCATTCTTACCTTGGCTGCAACAAGGCAGTGGGCCGAGTCGATGTTTGCTCCTCGGAATGTTCGGACATCCAAAAGACTGGATGTGTGCCTCTTGTCTAACGCAATGTGATCAATTTGGTAGGCAGTTCGTTGAACTGGAGACCGCCATGTTCCCTTATGGATATCGAGGTGAGGAAACCGTGTGCTGGCTATAGTGACATTCCGTTCCGTATCGAAGTCAATTAGCCTAAGTCCGTTCCCAGACGTGTTGTCGTGTAGGCTATGTTTTCCGACAATACTGCTAAAGATGTGTTCTCTTCCCAGTAGTCGCTCATAGGTTTTTCCAAGGAGCTCGTAGAAGCAATCCGTAGCCTTATCATCTTTTTCCTCCTTAGGGGCGTGAGCGCATTTAAGGCTTATGTTGGCGAATTTGACCTTCATGCGGATTGTAACAATGCGCTCGCTAATCGGCCCTACCGAGGTATCCGTCGGAGCGGAAAATTCACCGATTCTCACGATTCGGAGGTTTTAGCTACGAGGTGTTCTTCCGAAAAGCTGTTCGGATTTTTTCTCCGACATTTTGTAACGCACCCCGGCAAAATGCGTTGAAGTGCATTAAGGTGCATTTTTCGTGCAATTTTTGACGGCTAAGTGCAATTATTTCCTCCGATTTCCTCCGACACAAATTCTTC
Source organism: Rhingia rostrata (assembly GCA_949824845.1). Taxonomy (NCBI): domain Eukaryota; kingdom Metazoa; phylum Arthropoda; class Insecta; order Diptera; family Syrphidae; genus Rhingia; species Rhingia rostrata. The sequence goes on along the minus strand of OX463755.1, from coordinate 41,648,169 downwards.
GCGGAATTTATTTACGAATTGTAGTGAAGTGATTTTTGTCGACACATACCTCGAATGGTATTTGAACATCCGACGAAGTATGCGTTACGGAAGATTGTCCGCTCCGACAAGACATTCTGCCCTAGCGAAGAATCCGCTAGGGCAGAATGTCTGGGAAACATAAGACTTGCTGGCACTTATAACAAATCCGCATCCGAATAGTCGCTGTTTGTGTTCACTATAACACGGTCCGTAGTACATTTCAAAGTTTTTCATCCTCTTTTTGCCCGGCTCATCCCACGGTTTTTCCTGGATGTCAGTAAGGTATGCTTTGTAGCAGTTTAGGGCTTCCGCTAGTGGTTCTCTTGCACCTCTCCAGTTTAATGTTCTCTCAGAAAAGGTTCAGATACGAATGTCGTTGTAATTCTTTCGTGTAGCAGGGTCGTCATCAATCAAATCCGTCCTTTCCGAAGCTATTGGTTGCTTCGTAATAATGTTTTTTTAGATGGGTGGTTAGTTAACCCAAAGCACAATTCCCAACCTGGAGGGCCAGTTCCAATTTATTAGATACCTCTAGGACACTGGGCCATCAGTATCCACTACAGGATTGAGCGCCGGCGTTGGGCTTTCCGTTCATCCGCCACCATCTCTGTTCAAGGGGCCTGACTAACCCTTGAAATTCCTAGAAAACCTGTCGTGCGAATATGTCGAAGCAGCTTGTCTAGGTTCGCCTGGGACAGCAGGTCCGGTATACATTCCGTGCCATTCTGACCTGGGAGTTTACAGTTTTGCTGTTTTTCACCGTGTTGTCAACATTCGCACTTATCGTTGAGCAAGTCATATCCGGTTGGATAAGACCAGTACCCGATGGTTACCACTTGGACGTTAAAAATAAGCACTTGGTGTGTAGTCAAAGTTACAACCACTGGGCATTGCCAAGTTAAAGTCAATCAGAGTCTATCCTCGCTCTACAACACTCAACCATTAACTGTTGTCAGTCTATGACGAGTTGGCGTTTGATTTATGACGAGATGCTGTTGTTAGAATATCAGAGCCGAGGCAGACGTACTACCTCAAAGTTATTTCTGTCATCAATGACGTTCTGCTACATTTGGTCTCATATTTACCCTCATTCACAGCTAAACCCATTTTTTGTCGCTTCCTTCTCAGTAGTACCAAACCTGGCTTGAGCCCGACCAATGATGAAAATATCCTCGTCGTATCCTAGTAGTTGCACCGATTCGGGGTGCAATCAAACTTACAAGGCTAGGCGTTGCCAAGTTAACCCGTTCTTCAACAAATCTTCCTGACGCTGTGCTGTTTTCTACGTTATTACAGAGCATCTGAACATACCGTGATCATCTCTTCACTCGTTGGATTTCATTCTTAACTAGCTATCTACCACTACCTTCCATCTGACATTAAAAGACCTCCTGTAAGTTATGTCACCCCTAAACGCTTTGCAAATCCGAATATATGAGCCCGCCAACTATTTACAAAACTCCCATATCTACACTATCCCCATCAGACGAGCGTTTAAGACCCCCAAGGTCATGCCTTTTTAAATAAAATACGTCCCGCCATTAATTGTTGCGCCGCATATAAAAGTAATTCCTCCCGTCATTTGTAATTCATTCCACATAATAAAAATCGCATTCCGAACCTAATTGCTACATGGCATCACATTTAACACGACTCGCAACCGAAAGACCTCACAGAGTATCTATTTATGCATACGTGTATCTGAAATGGCATTCCCTCCGCGATTTCATGCAAAAGTTCATTTGATGCTTAATCGTACTAAAAATTCCTTTCCATTACCATCTGCCCGCCGCAGAAGTGCCACTCCTCCTACTGTTCCCGCTGGCAGCTGCTGCTGCTTGCAGAATGGCCTTATGGCGGCCAATGATCACACACAGCAAGCCAAATGCCACTTTGATGATTCATCTTTGATGGAATCAAAGCTAAGCGCTACATGTTGCACATACAGATACGCCCGCCGGCCGCCGCGCTGCCATCGTCACCGCCATAGACAACACACACATGCAAAATTGCAATGTTGAAGCAACAAGCAATTTCGGTGGAAAATTAAATTGACATGTGTCTGTCGGCGGTCGGTGGGGCGTCACGTCGGGAGCCACTCCAAATGGGGTTATACACGAATGCGCGAATTCGATCTACAAGCCCACAAGTGCGGAACACCTCCGAACATTAGATAGCAGAACTATGTGCGAGAACACACAAAGTGCTGTTGCAATGGCATTGGACGAGAAGTAGTAGCAGCACGAAGCTAAACATGTGGCAAGTTCCAGAACACAGACCTACACACATGAAAAAGTTCTGTCGGAATTGCCATTGCCACTGCGTTAGTGCAGCCGCTGAGAGTACGATTGCCTATAGCCGAAAGCTATCAAGCCAGTCCAAGTCAGTTGCAAAAACAGAAATTCCAATTCCAGGGAACGGTGGGATGAGCTCATCGACGCGCGTCCCGGTGCATGGTTTCACAAATTGACCGACTAATTTGCGAGTTTAATTTGGTAGCCGCCGATAGATATTGCACTCGAACGTGGTGGTGGTGTACACAAATACATGTATGGCATGTGGAATCTGGAATTCCTTTCACTCAACATGCGGAGGCGGTCTGCAGTGTTAGGTTTGGAGTTGGACACGGTTCATACTAGTGGGTTGATGCGATGCAAATATTTAAATTGGACAACTAGGACACGCTGTAGGGGACTTTATGGTGTTTGCGTTGAGTCGCATCTGCTTGCGGAGGAAATACGCTGAAGTGGATAATTCAATGAGGGAGTTGTGTCTCATGCTGAGGAGGCTGGTAAGTGCGCTTCCAATTTAGATGGATGTAACTAAAGATGTGTATAAATAGGTTGGATAGGTTCCCAAAGGTGGTGGCTCTAAAGATTTTCATTAAAGTTAGTTCCCTTGGCATGAAATTGGGAATCTAAATCTTAAAAAATTCTAACTAAATCTAGGTTATGTTCGAAAAGCAGAAAGCACAACCTAATCTAATTGTGATAGGAGATGTGACCAACAGAACTTGCGGATCTCCTGATAAATCTTCAAAGTTCTTAAAAGTCGCCAAATCAGTAAATGAGCCGTGGTCCTGGGGATGTAAAGCGAAGACACATGATTATGACAACCGCTTGGATCTGTTGATGAATCTTTTTGTGGTTTGTTCGCATAGACCTGCGATTTCAGAAAAACCCCTCAAGGAAAGTATAACGGGGTCGAATTGCACAATCTCGGTAGCCAGTTCACATCACCTCCACGTGAGACGACCATACGCCGTCGAATAGCTAGTGCAGAAATTCCAATGTGGCATGAGCTGCGTTGCACGTATGGTGCACAAGCCCCGCCCCAGACTTTGTACCTAAACTTAATTCTTAACACTAACGAGTGGACTAAGAGTCCGCAAAGTCCTGAGGAAGCGCAGGAATAATTTCCTCATTTAGCCAACAGAATTCGGTTCCCTGCTTTCAGCATCGGTCCTATCGTGATCTGATACAGCCGTGCTAAAACGAAGGAGCTCCGGAGCATGGTCGACGTACCCGTAGCGGATTACCCGCTTGCCCCGCACGTCACTGTAGCGGTGGTATAAAACCGGGATACCGTTCCTCTCCTGTACTAACCTTAACGAGTCTTTATAAATGATTGCTTCTGGTGGAATAAAAACTGACCTAGCGTACTCCCCATGTACATATGTGTCATTGGGGTAATAATCCCCAAAGATCAGGCTGTTGTCGCTAGTCATCGCCCTTGCGATTGTCAATTCTGTTCAACTGAGCCCCATTGTAAGCAACCTCGTTGCGATAATATTTTATGTCCTCGGACTCTGGCGTTCGGTACAATTCTAAGCAGGATCGGAGAAAACGGCCGTATCCTTTCAATGTAGGCTGGTGCTACATTGAACCACAAGGGACAACCGTAAGCAATGATCGGCCTTATGAGGGCCGTGTAGCAAATGACTTTCGTCTTTGAATCAAGTTGACTGCTTTGAAACAATCTTCTTGTCAGAGCAGAAGCCCCCTATAGCTCTGGCCAGACAAGCATCTACATATTTCTTAAAATACAGAAATTTTTCAAACCATATGCCAAGGTATTTGACTTTAATTCTCACCGCCAACGGCTGTCCATGCTGTCCAATGATACGCAATATTTTCCAGTTTTTTCTGGTATCCCTAGAAGCCTTATGCAATGGGATGCTAAACAGAATCGTTTCGGTTTGTTTGGATCTTCAATTTCCAATCATCGCAATATCCCTTAATGTGATCGAAGTCACGTTGCAAAAGTGTGTTGATGACTGTGATTTTCGGACCTGATCTGAACACCACTGGATCATCTGCGTACGCTATAGCGTGTCTGAGAGAACCTACAAGATCACTTGTAAAAATGTTAAACAATATCGGGGGGTTCACCGCCCCCTGTTGTAAACCGTTTTTAATTTCAAACACTTTACTCCAAGTTACGTTGGTGCCGTGACATAAGGCCGAGCGTCATAAGGCCAAATTTATAAATTTGGGCAAATCTTTCAATTTGGCCATATGTCGCTTTATTAGTCGTGACATAAGACCAAATACTAGCATTTGGCATTATGACACTTCGGTAAAGCGACATTAGTCCAAATGAGGAGTGACATAAAGCCAAAAAGAGCTCAAATCAAATTGTATGTACACGTTTCAGGGAAGCAAATATAATATCCAATCAAAAGTGTCATAAAGCCATAAAGTGTCATAATACCAAATGCTAGAATTTGGCCTTACGTCACTTTCACAAAGCGTCATTAGACCAAATTTATATTTGGACTTATGACGCTTGGCCTTATGTCACGACACCGTTACGTGTTTAACAAGGAACTTCTTTCCCATAAGCATATATAGGATGGGTTTTCTCATAACCTTTATTTGCTATAGGTAGGCCTGATAGCGTGTGGAATACAGTAGGGTCTGTGGATAATTCGCTGGGCATGCGGATTGGCAAGCGGAGTCCCGAAAAACTTTGCTAGTGTGCTGTTCTTTCGCCGCTTCGCATGACCACCTAATCATCTTCGAACTTTCAATTACTGCAAATGGCCTTTTACAGCCAACCACTGTACAGCTCATATAGTGCTTGGTTGAATCTTCGTCTCCATAGCCCGTCAACGCAAACGGGACCGAAGATTTTTCGAAGAATTTTCCTCTCGAATCGACCAAGGATTTCTTCATCCGCTTTTGATGCGGTCCATGCTCCAGCGCCGTAGATCAGGACTGTGATGATCATGGTCTTAGTAACTCGAGTGAGGGCTTTACTACAGCTATACCATTCATAGTTGAATCTTAGTCTCCATATCCCGTCAACGCAAACGGGGCCGAAGGTTTTTCGAAGAATCTTCCTTTCGCATCGAACAAGGATTTCTTCATCCGCTTTTGATACGGTCTATGCTTCAGAGCCGTACAGCAGGACTGGGACGATAAGGGTCTTATGTAGGATCTCCGCAGTAGTTTGAGAGAGGGCTTTACTACTGAATTGCCTTCTTAGCCCGGCTAGACATGGCTCTGAATAGTTCGTCTCTATAAATGCTGTCGTATGCGGCTTTGAAATCGATGAATAGGTGGTGGGTATCGATTTGGACATCTTGGGGTTTTGCCAGGATATGCCGAAGTGTGAAAATTTGATCGTTTGTGGACTTTCCTGCCCTAAAACCACACTGATGGGATCTTTTAGGCGACGGAGACTTCAGGAGGCTTATGCATCTGTAGCTGCCACAGTTCCTTTTTTGTGGATCGTTCCATTCTGAGGTTCCATTCTTCGGGCATAATTTCATCCGACCAGATTTGTCTTATGAGTTGGTGGATGCTACTTACCAAGTCATCTTTTCCGGCAGCCTTATTAAGGTTGAGTTAAGATAACGCTATCCTCACTTCTTTTACCACACGACGTAAGAGAAGTGTGGATAGCAGTTTTCCTTTTCATTGCCAATATCGAATGGTTCGTCCTGCCTGACAGCGGAATGTTATTCCTCATCGCCGTTTATCAGTCTGCAGAAGTGGTTCTTTCATATCCTCAGCTTCGACTGTGTCTCAGATACGATATTTTCATATTCAACTCGACAGGATAAGGTTCAAGTCTTGTCTTTGACGTTTTACACTCTGGTAAAACTTGCGAAAATCGTTCCTGGAGTGGCACTTCTCTATATCCTCGATCAATCGGTTTTTTTGCTTTTTCTTTCTTCTTTTTTGAAAAGCCGGTGTTCTTCCCTTTTTTCCTGCCTAAAGAGCTCAATGGCAGCTTTTGTCTTCACCTGCAGCTTAGCCTTGTAGGGCTCGTTCTTGGCTACGAACATCTGTCGGCATTCCTCATCAAATCAGTGGTTTCTTGCTGGTGGCTAGCAAATCAGTTGCGGCTGATCTAATAGCTTGTTGGCATCGTTGCCGTTGTCCTTCGACTTTCGATGCTGGTGGTCTCTTGCGATTGCAGTCTTTTGACGTTATATCGTGGTGGATAACCGCATTTTTACCTTGGTGGCAACAGTAGTAGTGGTCCGAGTCGATCTTAGCCCCTCGGAATGTTCGGACATCCAAAATATTGGATGCTTGCCTCTTGCCTACATGTGACCATCTGGGTTGAACGTTCCATGATCTGGATACAATCATATCACCTTGGCGAGTGAACCGTGTGCTGTCTATAGAGGCATTTTTTTTCTGCATTGAAGTGAATTACCACAAGTACGTTACCGGATGTGTTGTCGTGTAGGCTATGTTTTCTGGCTACTGATGGACACGGGGCCATCATTTTTAACTACGGGATTGGGCGCTAGCGTTTGATTTTCGGTTCATCTGCCACCATCTCTGTTAAAGGGGCCCGACTAACGCGTCCAAGCAGCTTGTCTGAGTTCATCTGAGACAGCAGGCTGGGTATTCATTCTTTGCCCTTCTGACCTGGCAGTTTATAGTGTTGCTGTTTTTCGTTGGTTGAAGTATCTTACTGGGATTCGAACTCGCGTTCTCTCGCATGGTAGTCCAATACACTATCCACTAGGCTGTACTCTGGAACATGAAAGACCAGTGAGTACAACGAAGTACTTGAATCGTGTTGAGTCCGGTAGGTTCTCATTCTTTTCATCTTTCTCCAGATCTTTTAACCTTAGCCTTTATTCGTAAGCTCTATACAAACTATGCTTCAGATTAACTTCGTGCAAAGTTCTACCGAAACATCTTAACGTATGTCACATGTACACACATCACATAACATAACACATGAATCGTGTTGAGTCCGGTAGGTTCTCATTCTTTTCATCTTTCTCCAGAACTTTTAACCTTAGCCTTTATTCGTAAGCTCTATACAAACTATGCTTCGGATTAACTTCGTGCAAAGTTCTACCGAAACATCTTAACGTATGTCACATGTAGACACATCACATAACATCACAGCTTCAGTTATATTTGTGAATTTTCATGGGTAATGCCTTTAACAGGCTTCTACCCAAAAAATCGACTGCAAAAATGCTCACAAGTACTATATAAGGCCTACAGAAATAATTGCTTGCGGAAATTAAATGTTATTGCCTTAGGGAGGAATAGTTGTTAGTTAGTTGGCTCTGGTCTTAAAAAAACACCGCATTAGACATTTAAGATAAGTGGGACATGTCATCCTGGTCAGCTTGTAGAAAAACCCCTCTAACCAAACGGTGTTGAAAGCCTTCCCAAAGTCAACCAGGCAGGCCCCTGTACATTGTCCATTGGATTTATTCCATTTGATGTCGGCATGAATGGTGTCTTGCCTCGCTCGAGAAACCAAACTGGTTTTCCGGAATAATTTTGCTTTCCTCGACCCAGTTAAGCAGAGCTCTATTGACAATCTTCCCGAATACCTTGCTTACATTCGGCAGAAGGCTTATTGACCGAAGACTTGCAGGATTTGTTTTGTCCTTGTCCTTCTTAGGGATAGGATGTACCACCGCCGTTTTCCACTGCACCGGATAGTGTGCATTATTTAGTGTATTGGTGAAGATATCGTCTGGTTCTATTGGCAGGTGTCTCAATAAGACGTCTTGGATACCATCCTTTCTCGCTGACTTTTTATTTTTCAGTGATATGTCCAGGAGTTCATATTTTTGCACGAACAGCATCAGGCTATTGGCGACTATTGGCGATCGCTAAGCTTGGAGTTCAGTGCGCAGATGAAAGTGATTCAGAAAGGCTCTTTCCCCAATATCGCGGTTTGGGCAAACAGGATTGCTCACCGTATACACGGTCTCAGAAATAGCGCCTATCGAGCTCGCCTTCTCCTAAGGATCTTTGATCGTGAAAAAACCGTCGTTCGAGTCAACGTTTTCCGGACTTATACCAACAGCCGTGATTGTCTGTCTGTTTTCTATCTTTTGGGAAATTCGGACACATGGAATGTCGTTATGATCTTTTCGCCTGAATATTTTATTTATTTGGGGAACATATTCGGGCGACTGATTTTTATAGCCCGAATTTTTATTGCCCCAGTACAAACTCTTAGATTTTCTGCAATTCTCCGATGTTAATTTTTTAAGGTTTCCGAATCTCCGGGTCTTGTCTGTCAGCCGTTTAGGCCTCGAGACCAGTCTGATTTTGTGTCTGTGGAGTGCATCGATTGTTGGTTACCTTAGGGATAGCTAGATCCATTGACCTTGTGATGACCACATTCATTTTTAGTAAATTTTTGGTCAATTTCATCGTTTGCAAGGTTTCTGTTTGTATGTGGATTAATTTCGCTCTCCCCTCTCGGTTTACAACTCTGACGAAGCGCGGCCAGTTCGTCCTTCGATAGTCGAAAGAACACACTTGGTCGAACTCCTCCAGCTGAGTTTGCTCGTTTGCGATCCTGATTACGGCATCAATTCGGAGGTGGTAGCCTGACCAGCTTCGGGCGTTCTCAAAAAAATATGGAACGATGCCGCCACCAGCCCAAAAGCCTCACCAAACAGTGGCTTTTTCGGGAAGCACTGTGCACTCTTGGATCTCATGTGGTGTGGTATCGTCCCAAATGCGACAATTTAGCTTGTTGACATACCCATTCAGCCAGAAATAGGCCTCTTCGCTGCATATGATTTTTCGATGAAAATTAGGTTCAGTTTGCATAGGCTCCAGAAGCAATTCAGCGAACACACGTCGTTGTCTTGGATCGTTTACCTTGAGCTCCTGGGTCAGTCAAATTTTGTACGGGTACGGGTTCAAGTCACTATGGACATTTTCGCTTAGCTGTGGCCTGCACAGGCCGAGTTTTTGTGAGCGTCGCAAAATCGACTGCTTCGGATTCTCCTGCACACTCTCACGGACAACGGCGATGTTTTCGACAGATCTTACGTTCCATCGATGTACGGGTGTTGCTTTACCGCTTTTGAACCAGTGGACCCAAATTTATCCACCACACTGCGGATAGTCTTCTCGATAGGACGATTAGGTCGACCGTAAAGTAGACGAATCGCGTGGTATGTTGGCCAAAACACCTATTTTGACAAAACAATTTCATCATTGGCACGTGTTGTTGAACGCAATGTCCGTCCATGGTGATTTGGCCAAATAGATTAAATAAATGACAGCGAATTTGGCAAATGAAGCTTCGACAATATGGCCGCTATCAACTGGCAAAGTTCGGCAGGCCCTATCTGAAGATCCTTTATACACTTCTTTCAGACGAGGTGACCTTATAACGCTGGAGGATCACCCAGAAAATCAGGACAGTTCCCATACCTTATATCCTCAACGTTCTTACAGCTTCTGCTGCAGTTATTTGTAAGACTTTTTACCTTTTAGTCATGATTCCTATGATGCAATGATGGGTTAGTATCCATAAGGTCATCTTTGCTTGAAGTCCCCATTCCTTTGCAAAGGTCGGAAAGGCTTGTAAATTATTTTTATAAAACTAAATATCGCTTAGACATTTATCGATTTATCAATGAACACTTAGCCGTTATGTCTATCTTGGAGAACTGAGCTATATAGTCGATGTCCTTGAGGTTTACATCAATGTAGCCTATACTGAACCTGTGTTTAGTCTAGGTGGCAACGTCGACATTGGAAAGGGAAAAAGTGCTTGATTGGTAATTTCATTTCTAAAGGTTCTAAAAGTTTGAGGGTTAGTAGGTATTTCTGTTTCTCTGATCCCCCCCTGTATGTCTAAAATATTAGAAAAAATTGTATCCAAACGTCTGCTCTGGTTTGTCGAAACAAAAAAACTGATCTCTCCCAATCAAGTTGCCTTCAAGGCCAACAGAGGATGTATCGATGCCCACCTTCATATTGATTACTATACCTCGAGAGCATCATCCGAAAAAAAATCACGTCACAATTATTTCTTTAGACTTCGAGAAAGCCTTCGACAGGATTGGAATTCACATTGTCATGCAAAAACTAAAAGAATGGGGAGTCTGTAAAAAAATATATGGATACATAAAAGCTTTCTTAAACAATAGAAGGTTTTACACAAAAATAAACAACCGCTATTCAAAACAATACCCTTTTTATAATGGTATCCCGCAAGGATCACCCTTGTCGGTGGTCCTCTTTATTATAGCCTATGATGACATATGCACAATTCTTAAAAAATACAAGCTTTTGGATTATTGTCTCTATGCGGACGACATCTACATACTGTCTAAGATCACCGGCTCAAACATTTGTCAAAATCTCTTTAAAAACGCTTTAAATGACATTCTTGATTGGTCAAGACTCTCTGGCGCAAAACTGTCAATAAATAAATGTAAATTACTTCATGTATGCCGAAAACGTAACTGTCCACAACTAACTTTAAGTATTAATAATATACAAATTGTAAGCGTTGATAGTTTAAATATACTAGGTCTTGTATTTAATAAAAAATATAACTGGAAACAACATTGTCAAGACCTTAAGAAGTCCCTAGCTGCGAGAACTAACATAATTAAGTATTTAGGTAGTAAAAAAAGTAGTGTACACATAAACACCCTAACATCAATCACAAAAATGCTAGTTTTAAGTAAAATCGACTTCGGTTTATTTATATACGGTAACTGCCCAAAGACTACTTTAAATATCATCAAACCAACCTATCACCAAGCAGCTAGAAGAAGCATAAATGCCTTCCCTACAACCCCCATAAAAAACATCTTGGCAGAGGCAGGACTTCCAACAGTCGAAGAAAGAAGAGACATAATCATGTTGAAGCTAACCGCCAAGCTGGCTTTTTCCAAAAATTCTGTAATCGATAAGGACATCTTACAATGCAAACCCCACAAAATAAAGAAACGAATTCCATCCGCAATAAGCAACATCATCTACAAAGCCACCGAGATGGATCTACCAATCAAACGGCCACACAACGTGACAACAACTTATCCCCCTTGGTTCATTAAACCTGAATCTACTATATTGTCACTAGCTGATTACAAAAAAGCCAACACTAGCAATGCAACGTACCGTACACTGTTCTCCAGTATCTCTTCCGACCTTAAATCGGATGGATGGAAGCTAATATTCAGCGACGGATCAAAAACAACAGAAAACACCTCATTTGCTGTCACTCTTGAAGAGGGATCCATCCTGTGTGTTGGAATTCTACCCGAATTTGCATCCATTTTCACAGCCGAAGCATTCGCTATTTTACAAGCTATAAAAGAAGCCATGAAACGCCGAGGAAAACATATTATATGTTCCGACAGTCGTTCTGTTCTCAAAGCTGTAAACAATGCGAACAACAACACCGACCTTGTTACCGAAATCCGAAACAGCCTGATAAAATCACCAAACAAGCTGAAGTTAATGTGGACCCCAGGTCATGCTTGTATCCAGGGTAATGAATATGCCGACCTTGCTGCTAACTCAGCTCAAAATGCTCCAGTATTCAGATTCAACATCTTCACCAAATCCGATATTAGAAACGCAATAAAGAAAAATATCAAATCTAATCAGCTTCTTCAATGGAACTCATACCAGCACCATTACAGAAAAACCAACTCTAACAGATGCCATCCACAATACCCCACCAACATCACAAAATCCAAGTTATCGAACTTCGTCCGGTTGCGGCTTGGACATACCAATGCTACTCACCAACACCTGCTTACAAAAAACATGCCACCAAACTGCCCTACATGCAACGAAAGATTTGACATATCACATATATTTGAAAATTGTATTGTATTTAAACCTTTAATACTAAAATTATTTAACAATAGCACCATTTACGATGTACTAAGTAACCCAAACCCTTAAAATATAAACAAAATTAACAAGTTCTTATCCATCACTAACATTAGTATATAAGTAACGGGTGATTTTTTAGCTGGTTTGGTTTTGGCAACACTGGTTTTGACAGCTGACGTGTGTTTAGTACCTTGTGTCACTGTCAAACAGCTTCAGTTTGGTTTGCAATTTAACCATGGATCGTCTTACAAATGAACAACGCTTGCAAATTATTGAATTTTACTATCAAAATTCGTGCTCGGTACGAAATGTTCATCGCGCGCTGCTTCCATTTTATGATCGGCATTCTCGACCTTCTGAGCAGTCTATTCGGAAGATTGTGACCAAATTTCGCACCAAATTTACTTTGTTGGACATTAAACCACCAACACGTTTACGTACTGTGCGTAGTGAAGAAAATATTGCGGCCGTATCAGCTAGTGTGACAGAAGACCGCGAAATGTCGATTCGGCGCCGTTCCCAGCAGTTAGGCCTTTGTTACAGCACTACGTGGAAAATTTTGCGGAAGGATTTGGGCGTAAAGCCTTTTAAGATACAGCTGGTGCAAGAACTAAAGCCAGCCGACCTACCACAACACCGAATTTTTGGTGAATGGGCTCTTGGAAAGCTGGCCGAGGATCCGCTTTTTTATCGAAAAATTGTGTTCAGCGATGAGGCTCATTTTTGGTTGAATGGGTACGTAAATAAGCAAAATTGCCGCATTTGGAGTGAAGGTCAGCCAGAAGCATTGCAACAGCTACCAATGCATCCCGAAAAAGCCACTGTTTGGTGCGGTTTATGGGCCGGCGGCATTATTGGGCCATATTTCTTCAAAGATGATGCGAATCGCAGCGTTACTGTCAATGGTGAACGCTACCGAGCGATGATAACAACATTTTTTTTTTGCCCGAAATGGAAGTTCTTGACTTGCATGATATGTGGTTTCAACAAGACGGTGCCACATGCCACACAGCACGCGAAACAATGGCGCAATTGCGAGGCGAGTTTGGTGAACAGTTAATTTCACGTTTCGGGCCGGTCAATTGGCCGCCTAGATCGTGCGATTTAACACCATTAGATTATTTTTTGTGGGGGTATGTCAAGGCTTATGTCTATAGGGACAAGCCCGCTTCGATTGACGCACTGGAAGCCAACATCCATGCATTCATTCGTGAGATACCGGCCGATATGTGTGAAAGAGTATGCCAAAATTGGACTCAGCGGATGGGCTACCTGAGACGCAGCCGCGGTCAACATTTGCATGAAATTATCTTTAAACATTTAATTGCAAGGGTCAAACTATCGATTCAAATAAATATTTCATTCATTTTTTCGAATTTTTTGTGTTTTTTTTTTTTTTAAGTTCTAAACCTCTTAAAAAATCACCCGTTATATTTTACCATAGAGCAAATAGTCTTAGCAGCTAGGCTCATTAATTTTAATATTACCATGTAATTTGCAATTACCTGATAATAAAAAATAATAATAATAATAATAATGTTTAGTTTGAAAGCGTTATAAATATTTTAAGAGCTTTGAGTGTTCATTTCTATGCTTGGCTTTGAAGACACTGGTTTTATCTATATTTACTTTCAATCTTGACACGAACTGTAGACTTAATGGTTGATTTTTGATACGAATCTCTCTGCTTCCGCCGGTGAATTCGAGAGACTCTTATCAGGACCACCATTTTGCTACTACCTTAACCTAAAATTTTATCAAATTTTGTCTTAAAAATAAAACACGCTATGAATGCGCGAATAAATTTTTTTTTAAAAATTATTTATGAAAGCATCTCTTACTTTTTTTTATACTTTTAGGTAAGTGACGTCATTATCAATTCTATACAAAATGGCTGTTCGGTGAGTACGTTACTTGATTGATTTATGTTTTGGTATTTAGGTCGAGGACTACTTACTTGTAGGACAGACTTTTTATTGCGAGTTTATTTAGTTTTGGGTTTTAAATCGAGTCAAGTCAAGAAACATGTTTTCCAGTCAATTGAATTCCTGACTAAACTCCGAGTTAAAGCAATAAATTTGGTGAGTTAACTCTGGATAAAGATTGGTATATTTTTGACACTCAGATAATACGTTAGGCTTGCATAAGCCTGCAACATACACTTTAAGTTTTTTTTTTTTTGTATCTGTAAGGAAGAAGAATCTGACGTCATGTGAATATCTGATAATAAAATGGCGGTTTTATGAGTTGTTTATCCGAAAGAGATCATTTGGATTATAATGGTATTTTCCAGAGCATAAAGAAGTATCTGCCAAGTAACACAATAGCTGATGTATACTAAAGGGTGATCCATTTCGAGGTTCCCTACTTTTTTAAATAAAAAAACACAGAAAATTCAAATTTCATGGAGAATGTTTATTATCATTTGAAAGAACATTCCTTGGCATTTATTTTTTGAAGATTATGTCTATCAAATGTTGGCCGTTGCTACGTCGCAGATGGTCCATCCGTTGAGTCCAATTTTCGATCACTCGTTCGAGCATTTCGACTGGTAACTGGTGAATGACACGCGTGAAGTTTTCCTCCAAGGCCTGAATCGAAGCGGGTTTGTCGGCATAAGCTTTTGACTTTACATATCCCCACAGGAAAAAGTCTAACGGTGTGATATCACACGATCTTGGTGGCCAATCGACCGGCCCAAAACGTGAAATTATGTGCTCACCGAAATGTTCTCTCAATAAGTCCATTGATTGATGCGATGTGTGGGAAGTGGCGACGTCTTGCTGAAACCAAATGTCGCCGAGATCACGAGCTTCAATTTCAGGCATCAAATAGTCGGTTATCATGGCACGATAACGGTCGCCATTGACGGTTACGTTCGCACCGGCATAATTTTTTAAAGAAATATGGACCGATGATTCCACCGGCCCACAAACGACACCAAACCGTTGTTTTTTCTGGATGAAGTGGCAGTTCTTCAATCTCTTCAGGTTGCTCTTCGTCCCAAATGCGGCAATTTTGTTTGTTTACATACCCATTGAGCCAGAAATGGGCCTCATCGCTAAACAAAATTTGCCTCGAAAAGGTCGGATCTTCTTGGAACTTTTCAAGAGCCCATAGAGCGAAGCGATGTCGCTTGGGAAGGTCGAGCGGCTTCAGTTGTTGCACAAGCTGTATTTTGTACGCTTTCAATTTAAGATCTTGACGTAAAATGCGCCAAGTCGTTCCATACGTCAGTCCGAGTTGCTGCGAACGGCGCCGAATCAACTCTCTACGGTCTTCGTGTACACTCTCAGCTACGGCCGCTATATCTTCTTCACAGCGTGCTGGACGTGGTCTATTCGGTCGAATGTTATCCAATAATGAATGCTGGGTCTCAAAATGGGTGATTGTGTTGCAAATAGTACGCTCAGTAGGCCGATTATGTTGGCCATAAGTTGAGCGAAGTGCACGAAACACATTCCTCACAGAACGTGAATTTTCATAATAAAGTTGAACAATTTGTAAACGTTGTTCACGCGTAGGTCTTTCCATTATGAAATGCCAAACAATACTAAACAAAAATAACATGACAGCATGACACGACTCACACGTGATCTGTCAAAAAAGGCTATTGAAAAAAGTATCTCTACTTGGATCACCCGTTAGTTCAATCCTATACAGTATACATAACCTTATTTGAAAAAAAACGCGTCATTTCGGCCCTAGGGGTCGTAGATGGGCGGAAGTGATTTCAATCGACAAGAGTGGTACTCAACCGAAAGACCTCACAGAGTATCTATTTATGCATGTGTGTATCTGAAATGGCATTCCCTCCGTGATTTCATGCAAAAGTTCACTTGATCCTTAAGCGTACTAAAAATTCCTCAGGTTTTGTTTTTTTTTTTTTTAGCCCGGACGATATTGTGCGTTTTGATGAAGGAGGATGAGGAGTATGAGTTTGCCTACATTTTAAACGGATATTCTGTGATCGCAATTCAGTGTGCTTTCCAAAATCGCTTCATCGTAGCCCCGTTAAGCCGTACCCAGTATAGAAAATGAATTGTTCCATGGGGCACTACGTTTGGACAAGCCACAGGGGTAAAAAAGCTAAGAACTGGAGTGCATTGAGTCAATCTGAGCACATGAAAACATTGAGGCAGTGAGAGCTTCAATCTTGCGATCCGCACGGTGTTCTGCGAGCAAAAATGCGTCTGCCCTATTCTGTTCTTTCCGATCATTCAGTGAAGCCAATTCTTCACGATGACCTCCATTACCATTCGTACAAGTTGTCGAACAAGTTGTCGAATAAGTTGTCGAACAAGTTGTATGAACTCTCCAAATGTGAAATCAATTCCCGGAGGAAGGCATACAATGCATTGGTGTCCATTCGTTCTTCATGTCCTAGCCATCTTAAACGTCCAATGCGGAGTTTCATGGTGTCTGCCTACCACGATCATTTAAAACGGCGCAAAGGGAAAGGCTGTGATGGAAATATGAACACCTGCTAAGTTTCATGAATGGCTGGTACAAAACAGCACAGATTCAGCGACAGGACGGATACAGCCAACACCACACAGCACACACACTACACATGAATGAGTCTGGTGTCTGTCTGCCTATCACGATCTTTCGTGTTGAGAAAGAAAGGGCGCAAACGAAAGGCTTTCGATGGAAACATGAATACCTGCTACGTTTCATGAGCGCTTGGTACAAAACACAGATTCAGCGACAGGACGGATTCGACAAGAAGTTCAAGCGGTTTCAGTCTTAGTCTTGGTTGAGTTCGTCTCCATATCCCGTCAACGCAAACTCGGCCGAAGATTTTTCGAAGAAATTTCTCCTCGAATCGACCAAGGATTTCTTCATCCGCTTTTGATGCGGTCCATGCTCCAGCGCCGTAGAGCTGGACTGTGATGATCATGGTCTTAGTAATTCGAGTGAGGGCTTTACTACTGAATTGCCTTCTTAGCCCGAAGAAACAGCGTGTAGCAAGAGTAATTCTTCGTTTAATTACTGACAAGATGTTGTTGTCAGAGTTAATAGCGGAGCCAAGATAGACAAAGTCCCGTACTACCTCAAAGTTATATCTGTCAATGGTAACTATCCGTCTAATTCGTCGATGTTGTGTGTCATTTCGTGTTGACAGCAAATACTTCGTCTTGCCCTCGTTTACTGCTAAACCCATTTTTGCCGCTTCCTTCTCTACACTAGCAAACGTGGCTATGACATCACGTTGGGTCCTACCAATGATGTCAATATCGTCGGCGTATGCTAGTAGTTGCACCGATTTTTGAAAAACTCTGCCTCTGATGTTGGCTCTGGAGTTTTGCACTGTTCTCTCAAGAATCAAATAGAAGAAGTCACAGACAGCTCATCGACCTGCCTAAATCCTTTTTCGGTATCGAATGTGATGGTGAAATCGTTTCCGACCTGCGAGAATTTGCCTTCGTCATTCCACACAAACGGACGAGTTTGGGCGGTATACCAAAACTAGACATGGCTCTGAATAGTTCGTCTCTATAAATGCTGTCGTATGCGGATTTGAAATCGATGAATAGGTGGTGGGTATCGATTTGGACTTCTTGGGTTTTTTTCCAGTATCTACCAATGTGATAATTTGATCAGTTGTGGGCTTTCCTGTCCTAAAACCACCCCGATAAGGGCCGATCAGGTTGTTGGTAAACGGTTTCTGGCGTTCACATATTACGGCAGATATGATCTTGTAAGCGATGTTGGGGAGACTTGTGCCACTGTAGTTGGGGGCAGTTCAGAGGGTCTACTTTGTTGTGGATCGGGCAAACCATGCTGAGGTTCTATTCTTCAGGAATATATTCATCCGACCAGATTTGGCTTGTGAGTTGGTGGATGTTACTTACCAAGTCATCCCCGCCGGCTTTATAACCCCCTTGCTTGGGCTTACAGTTGGACTTGGGATGTGTGCGAGTTGGGATGCATGAAAAGGAAATAAACCCCAAAAGTAAAAAGCATTAACACCCACGGGTCTTATTTCCAATTTGCAATAGGAAATAAGTCCCTCGGGGGCTATTTCCATTTTGTTCGAACTATGCCCCATGGGATTTATTTCCGTGGCTGTTATTTCACTCCACCGAATGGTTCGTTCTGCCTGACAGCGGGAGATGGTTGTCAGCGCCGTTTAACACTCTACAGAAGTTATTCATCCATATTCACAGCATCAACTGTGTCATAACAACGATCCATTTGCCTTTGACCATTTACACTTTGGTAAGACTTGCGAACATCGTTCCTGGAGTGGCACCTCTCTGTATCCTCGATCGCGCGCTTTTCTTGCTCTTTTTTCTTCTTTCTGAAAAGCCGGTGTTCTTCCCTTTTTCTCTGCCTGTAGAGCTCAATGGCAGCTCCTGTCTTCACCTGCAGCTTAGCCTTTAGCCCTCGTTTTCGGCTGCGGGCATATGTCGGTATTCCTCATCAAACCATGGGTTTCTTACTGGTGGGCGGGAGAAACCTAGCACATCAATGAGCGTGTGTACTTCTTGCACGATGGTGGGACATCTTGTTTTATGCCTACTCCGAACGGCGAATTTGAGATCAATTGAGACAATTGATACTTCTCGGTTGATTTGTCAGATCATCACAAGAAGAGGGCCAGTAAAAAATCATCTAGGTGTTACTACGGCTGGGATTCGAACCAATTCATCGCACTAACCATCAATCCACTGACCCCGATATCTCAGTATAAACAGTTTGTTTGACCGTTTGTTGATCTGGCAACCGCCATGTCGACTTAGGGATATCAAGGAAAAAACATCGTGTACTGGCTATAGTGGTGCCAAGTTTTCCCAAAAAGATTTATCCAATCAAGGTTTGAAAGCGTATAGAGACATATTTTCGCATTAAAGGGCAGTCTGTCAAGGGCCTTATAAGCATCATTACCGGACATATTCCAGAAAGTAACATTTTAAGTCAACTATCCCTTACCTAATTTAACCACCATAACAGGTTCTCCTGTTGTGACCTACTCCGACGGTCCCAATCGGACACACTCCTACTGAACCGCAGGCGTTCTCCTCCGCCCTGAGCGACGACGTCTCGGTCGTATAGGAGCCGCCTATCCACAGTTCATCGGAAGACGTGGTAGATTAGTGGAACCGCCGATCTATCCTGTATCAGCCCTCGACTATCTAAATATAGGAAAGCTTCGGGCGGAATAAAGCCGCATAAACGCGCACTCTCAAAATATTCATCATTGGGATAGAAGGATGAGACTATTGTTCGAAGCCATCGCTCTTGCAGCGTGAAACCGAATGAGTTTCACCAGAAAATTATCTGTTCGGTTTATGTTGGCCCCGTTATATAGGACCTGGTTGGAATAGTATTTTGTGTAGTCAGATACTGGTGTTCTGTGAAGTCCAAGGCAGCTCCTCAGACACTGCCTCTCAAACACCCGTATCTTTTCCATTTGAGATGGGGCAACGTTGAACCACACCGGGCACCCATAGGCAATCATCGGCCTAATGAGGGCCATGTAGCAAATCACCTTCACCCTGCTGTCAAGACGACTGCTATAAAACAATCGTCTTGTCAGGGCAAATGCTCCACTAGCTCTAGCCAGAGCAGCATCTACATGTCTTCCGAAATATAGATACTGATCTAACCAGATGCCAAGGTACTTTACTACACTTTTACTCGCCAGTGGCTGTTCGTTTGGTCCGAGGATCACCAGCTTTCGCCAGTTCTTTCTCGTATCCCTAGAGGCCACAACGGTGTCCTAAACAGGATAGTTTCTGATTTCTGAAAGTTGATTTTCAACTTCCAGTCATCACAATATCTCTGGATCTTGTCGAAGTCCCGCTGCAAAAGTGTTCGAATGACTTCGACAGTAGAGGCTGTTCTGTACGCGATAAGATCGTCCGCATACGCAATTGCCTGAGTAAGACTTACCTATCATATCACTGGTGTAAATGCTGAAGAGAATCGGCGAGTTTACCGCTCCCTGTTGCAGACCATTCTTAATGAAAAATTTTGTGGTAGAAGTTACATTGCCACTTTTGACAACAAACGTTCTACCAGTCAGCATGTCATGAAGCACATATAGCAGTGGTTTACTTATGCCAAGTCTGGTCAGCTTTAGATAGAGGCCCTCTAACCATACGGTGTCGAAAGCCTTCTCTAAATCAACCAGACATGCACCCGTGCACTGTTATATGGCTTTGTTCCATTGTATATCAGAGACGAGTTTGGAGGCGGCATGAATACATGCATGTCCAGCCTTGAAACCAAACTGGTTCTCCGGTATAATATTATTGTCCTCAGACCACTTAAACAGTGCTTGGTTGAGAATCTTTTCGAAAACCATGCTGATACTCGGAAGGAGACTTATCGACCGGAAATTCGCCAGATTGGAGTTGTCCTTTCCCTTTTTCGGGAGAGGATGAACCACCGCCGTCTTCCAACGCAATGGATAGCATTATTCAGCGCGTTGTTGAACAGCGTGGCGTAAATGTCCACAGCTTCAGGTGGTAAGTGTCGCAGTACAATGTTGGATATACCATCGACTCCCGCTGACTTCTTTTTCTTTATGCAATCGAAGATGATCTGGAGTTCCAACTTCGACATAAACAGGGGACTAGACCCACTTCGCTCGGCGACTATGGCGTTTGCCAAGTTTTCGTCATCAAACGGTTCTCAGATCGCCATTGCGTTATGTCGTTTCGGAGATAGAAATGATGGAGCAGGGCATTGTTTTCCAGGACGCGGTTCGGGCGAATGCTATCATTCACCTTATACACTTCCTGACAGACAGCCCCCACTGCCTCCACTTTCTCCTGAGGATCTTAAATAACATAGAAATCGTCGTCGAAGACGGCTTCCCCCAGGACTAAGGGGCATCTCGTCATAAACCATGTACGCTGGGTGCTCTTGTACCCCTATTTGAGTCACAAAAGCAATTCTAATTGTCTAGGTGTCCGCAAAATAATTAACCGACGAATTTAGTTCTGGACGTTACCAAGGATAATCCCCGACTTTTGTAAAGTAAATTATGTTTGAGTTCGATCACGCTCTGTACCCCAAAAGACGAGGATCTATTTAGGTTTTTATGGGTATAAAGCCTAATTGATTACCGTCATGACTATGCCTGCAATACTGTAGGGTTCGAAGATATTCGGCCAGTCTTCTTCTTAAAGAGGAAGATTTCCTTGGGGTTTACTGGTTTCCAAATCTCTGCGATTTTTCCAACATGGAAACGAGAAGATTTTCCCTTTTCATACAGACCTCATCATTGCAGCCACTATAACCTGACGTAACCCACTTCTACCTCAATTCAGTAGATGGCGTTTGACGGTTGCCCTCAGTACCACTACCAATAGGGCAAGGACATCGTTGGTATCACATTGCGCCATGTTCCATAGATATCCTTGAATGTCTTCATCTACCTACAAGAAATACCATAAAATCCGTGTCATTACACCCTTCTCTCTGTCAACCGCATAACACCATCCATACGAAAACTTTTTTAAATCTCAAAACTAAAAGCTGACGTCCTGTGTCCCTGTGTACGGTGTACTTTACACACCGCAGCTTTTCGCATAAACTGTTTGTCTATTCAGCGTAAACTTTCCTTTCGTAAACATTTAATGAGAAAGTTTATAATCCCGTTCGTAAACGTCTTCGAACATCGTTTAATCTCCTTTGTCCTTCTTAACAATATAAATGAGTTTCTTCATCTGTGCAGCAGGACCCACGTCCTCGTGACAGTCAGCGAGCGTCGTCCACGCCCTCCCAGCAATTTGAATCTAAATCATGAGCAACCTGTTGCTAAGGGTTTTTGTTTTTTTTTTCCCCCAACTAGGTACGAGTGCCATCGAAATTCTGCCAGCAGAGTGGAGTATTACATCCTCGCGCATCCTCTGCGAAGTATAGATACACAACGAGTTACAGGATTCGTAGTATACCTAGCTACAGTTAAAACTTTTTTTTTTGCAGTTATTCAGTAGGGTGGTGGTTAAAATGTCCACAACCAGTGTTATCTATACGGTAATCTGTTGGTGGAGGAGGAAAAACATGTATCTGCGCTTGGATATCTTTATCTGTAGGTGTCTGTTCCGTTCCATTTGTTCGTAGATACATTCGTCTTTCTGTCCGTTTGTAAACGAATGACTGTCTGCACACATCTCACGTAATTCGAGCCTTAAAAGCGACATTTTACAAATTGCAATCCTCAGGTTGCTCATCAAAGACAAAGACGAGGTTAGGAGGTCTCCACCTTGGCAAGGGCAATGTGTAAGGGAACATATCCACTCACACACGTGTCTGCCTATTTTTGTTTTGCCTATTCCCAACTTAGGGTGGTTTAGATTTTTCTTGTTCGTTGTGCTCCTTTGTAAGCGACAGTAATGGCCGAAAGCAAAGAGGGTTGGAGGAAGGTGTTACAAGAAAGAAAAAAATGTCTTCAACCCTGCTATTGGGGGTGCTATCTGCTATCTTGTTCACTACTCGCAATGAGTTTCAACTCGTGTAGGACCGTCTTCAGAAAATCTTCCCTGCCTGCGATAGGTATGAGTAAGATACGAACACCGATAGGGATGGAAAATACAGACATAAGCCTGACATTGGGTTTTGGATAAATCATTCTCCCTACATATTTACTTTATTTGAACACAATCCCTAGGATTTTTTGGTCGTCACTTTTTTGTGGAAAATAGTGGAATCGCTACCACAATTTCATAGTTTTCAACAAATTTGTGGTTAGTCAGTGGAAGAGCTTCGAAATTTTTCAAATTAATCACGAAACCAAACATAGAAAGAATGAGAGATAGATTCACATATGGCTGTTAAATTGTTTGAATCGCAATTTATTGAAAATTGTTAGCTCTAAAGTTTTAGAAATATTTTTAGGTGTTTTTTCTTCCCTTAAAAACTTAAGTTAGTGCGATGAACTGCCGCGCAGAAGGTCTGGTTTCGATTTCCAGCTGTAACAACACCTAAATGATTTTTCACAGGTCCTCCTCTCGTGATGATTTGACAAATCATCCGACTATACTCTGTTCAAGAATAAATGTCAGTACAGGGAAGATAGGACATTTGCCTCTTTGTCTGGTTGCAGTAACATGTATAAATGTGTCCCTCTTTAAAGCTCTCGTAGGGTTGCCATGGTGTATATTATGAATCACCACAAGGAGAGAGAGCACTTCGCTTAGGGTTGCCATCTGCCCATTTTAGTTAGTTTTTAAAAAAAAAAAACATTTTTTTCCGAAAACAGAAATAAGAAATTTATTCATGATAAATATAGTAAACAAAAATATAATTCATAATAAATATAGTAAAGTATAATTTTAAAATATAAAATTTCATTAATTTAAAGTAAAAATAACTTCATTCATTTATAATATTAAAATCTATTAGTCTGATGAAAAGTTAGTGCTGCTACTATCGTCATTTATATTTATTACCAATCTTTCGACTGCTTCCTCCGCGAAAACGTCCATATCCCACATCGTTGGCTCAACAACCTGTTCAACGTGTTGCACACATCGGTGCCATTTCTCACTGTCAACTCTTACAAGTGCTGTTGTTAATAATAATTTAATTTCTGTCATTTTAAATGACACTTGTTTTGGCTTGCTACAGATCCTTTCACTTGAGCCCAAACCAATTCTATTGGATTTAGATCGCAGTGATAAGGCGGCAAGCGAAGCACTTTATGTCCTGCAGCTTGAGCCATTTCATCCACGACATAGGTTTCATACTCAGTCGCTCTCCAACTCCCGAAGTGGTTAGACGGCTTAGTTAGCGGAAGTGATTTAAAATCTAAAAACTAAAGCAAATAGTTTCAAGTGGCAAGTTGGGCAGCCAGAAATTTGTAAGCCATTGGTGCAGTGCGTGTAGCATTCGACTGGCCACAGTCGCTCTCCAACTCTCGTAGTGGTTAGTTGACTAGGCTGTGCGGAAGTATATTTCCAAGTTAAAAGTGAATAAGTGGCTAGTAAGCCAAGTGAATTTTATCGTCCACGTGGAGTAGTGGTGCTATCACCTGACTCAGGAGTGGGAGTCGTGGGTTCGAGCCCAACCAGACCCCAGTACTTTTAAGTTTTTTTTCAACTCACACGGTGAAGAAAACAAAAAACGAAGAGTGTCTCGGCCGAATTACCGGCTATGGAAACCGGTGCGGTGAAAGAAGTCCCGCAAGAGGGTGGAAGTAGGTCGCCCACAAACAAAAGGCAGAAGCTGGCGATGCCTGCATCATCAACAGCAACAACATCATCAACAAAGCAGGTACCAGCGACAACGAAAGAGGCGGTACCAACAACAACAGCAGCAGCAGAAAGTGCAACGGCAACAACCCAAATGGGGAGGCGGAGGAAGCTTAATCCCGTACCTAATCTCAACGTGCGGCGATGTATGCAGGTAGCGGAAAATACACCGCTGCCAACAACAATGGAAGAAGAGGAGGAGTGCAACTCGGACCTCGATGAATCCGCGTTTGATGAAGGGGAACCCCGCTACGTTGGCGAGGGAAACCCATATAAAGAGCTCGCAGAGGTTGACGAAGCGCAGCCTGCTGTGAATGATGAGGAGGCCAAGTTGAGCATCCTCATCGCAGAGTTAACGGCTAAACTCGAAAAAATGCGAGAGGCCAGACAAAAAGATGCCCTCGTGGAAAAAGAAAGGAGGCAGAGGCTGAGACAACAAATCGAGCTGAAAGCGAAGCCAATGCTTCAGCAGAATAAACTGCAACCAATGCAGCAACGGTTTGCTATGCAACAGCAACATCAGAAGAAGCAACGACAACAGCCGCAACAGCAGCAGCAACAACAGCAGCACCAACGAATGCAGCAACAACAACAACAGCCGCAACAACACCAGCAGCAAAGACAACAGAAGCAGCAGATGCAACCCCCAAAGGAAAAGAGGGAAGAAGTACCCCCCATCAACGTAAGTTACCTCAGTACTAGTGATAGTATTAAATTATGTAAGAGATACATTAAGGATTTCGCGGTCAAGCATATCTCGGCCCAAAATCATAAGATTATATGTTACAGTATTGAGGACTACAAAAAAGCCCGCAAAGCACTGGAGGGGGTTAAGGCAGAGTACTTCACGTACACGCCCAAAACCGAAAAATTAAAAACAATGATTCTAAAGGGAATCGATCCCGCCGCTGTTGATGCGGAGGAGCTCTTAAACGAGCTCAAGAGTTTTGATAGCGACGACCTTAAGTTCGTCGGTGTAAAGCCGTTTTCCGCGGTTAAGGGTAGGGGTGGTAACCGAAGGTTACCATTTTTCCTGGTACAACTAACCCCCAATAGCAAAATCGATAGTCTACGCAGAATCAATCGCGTATACTATCATGCTGTAAAATGGGATAAATTAAAAAGGACAGATCGCATATTGCAATGTATGCGCTGTCAGAGGTTCGGGCATGCCGCTTCTAACTGCAACATGCAGATTAGATGTGTTAAGTGCGACGAGGACCACATTTTAAACGAATGTCCTCTAGGTAGCGATAGAGTAGAAGATATGAGCAAGCTCATATGTGTTCTTTGCGGGAATGCGGGGCACCCTGCTAACTATAAGGGATGTCCTGTATTCCAACAGAAAAAGAAGAGTATGCTAGCTCGGAAACAGGCTGTAGAAGAAGAAAGACGGCTTAAAAGTCGCTCTTTCACAAATAGGGTTGAGCCCAACATGTCCTATGCCCAAATGGCAGCTGGAACGGGTAGCTCCCAGACATTAAACAGGCCTAAGGTTGCTGAAAAAGCACCTGAAGCCGATTTGGATATGAAAAAGTTCTTGCTGTCATTAGATAGCAAGATCGATCAGTTCCAAAAACAACTAAACGAGCAAGCAGCTAGAATAGATCATATCTACTCGATGTTTGCCGTGTCTAGCGCGCCATGAATATGATGAGTACGCTGGATGAGGTAAACTTTAGGATCCTAGCTGTGAATGTTAATTCATTAGTCAGGGTCGAGAGAAGAACCGTCCTTACAAACCTGTTGAAAAACCAACTCCCGGATGTAGTTTTGGTCAGCGAAACTAAGCTAAACCAGAAACACAAATTGGGATACAGCAACTACCATGTAGTGAGAAGAGACCGACCCCACTCCTCCCAAGGGGGTGGGGTCGCTGTCTTATTACGCAAAGGCTTACGCCATAACATTATATATAGCGGGGATGTACGTAGGTTCCAGGTGTTGGAAGCATGCATCGTATGCATTCCTCTCCATAGTCGGAGGAGAATGTATGTGGTGTCGCTTTATGCACCTGAAGCAACTCAACAAACTCAATTTATAGCAGAGCTCGAGACACTTTTTCGTTGCCTACAGCTTCAATCGGCTGATAATTATTACTTTTTGGCCGGTGATCTTAACGCTAAGCACGCGGCTTGGGGAAATGCAATCTCGAACACTAGAGGTCGACTGCTTCAAAATTGGAGGGAGCAAAATATGATTGAGTACAAACTTAGTTTGTACGCGACGGATATCCCGTCTTTCCCGAGAGGAAATTCTTTTCTGGACTTAGCCCTTATGGACAATAGACTAGAACTGACAAATAACGAACATGCGCGGAACTGTGTACGAGCATTCGATTACGATGACAGTGACCACCTCGGACTTGATGCCGTATTCAGGATCCCAAACGAGCAAACTCAACTGGAGGAGTTCGACCAAGTGCGTTCTTTCGACTACCGAAAGACGAACTGGCCGCGTTTCACCAGAATTGTAAAGCGAGAATTACGTTTGAGCGAAATTGATCCACCGACAAACAGAAACCTTACAAACGACGAAATTGACCAAAATTTACTAAAAATGAATGAGGTCCTCACAAGGTCAATGGATCTAGCTATCCCTAAGATAACTAGTTCTGACGACCAGACGGAGAAATATCGAACGCCAACAATCGATGCACTCCACAAACACAAATGTAGGTTGGTCTCCAGGCTTAAACGGCTGCAGAGACAATTTACGGACAGGCGAGACCCGGAGATTCGGACATTGAAGTCATTGATCAAAAACCTTAAACAGCTAATATCGGAAAATTATAGAAAATCTGTAAGTTTGTACTGGGGCAAGAAAATTCAGGCTATAAAAACCAGTAGCCCGAATATGTTCCCGCAAATAAATAAAATATTCAGGCGAAAAGATCATAATGACATTCCATGTGTCCGAATTTCCCAAACGACAGAGAACAGGCAGACGCTCACGACTGTTGGTATAAGTCCGGAAAGTGTAGACTCGAACGACGGATTTTTCACGATCGAAGATCCTCAGGAGAAGGCGAATTCGATAGGCGCTATCTTCGAGACCGTGTATACGGTGAACAGTCCTGTTCGCCCAAATCGCGATATTGAGGAGAGAGCCTTTCTGAATCACTTTTATCTACGTACCGAACTCCAAGCTTGGCGATCTGAGAATAACGGTTTTACCGTATTCAATGACGAAAACCCTTCAAATGGCATAGTCGCCAATAGCATGATGCTGTTCGTTCAAAAAGATGAACTCCTGGACATCTTCGTATCACTGAAAAATAAAAAGTCGGCGGGAGTGGACGGTGTCCCAAACGTCGTATTGAGACACCTGCCAGTGGAAGCAGTCGATATTTTCACCACGCTGTTTAACAATGCACTGAATAATGCACATTATCCGGTGCACTGGAAAACGGCGGTGGTACATCCTATCCCCAAAAAGGGCAAGGACAAAACAAACCCAGCTAATCTTCGGTCAATAAGCCTTCTGCCGAATGTAAGCAAGGTATTTGAGAAAATAGTCAATAGGGCTCTGCTTGAGTGGGTCGAGGAAAATAAAATTATCCCGGAAAATCAGTTTGGTTTTCGAGCGAGGCATGACACCATTCATGCCGCGTCGAAACTAGTCTCCGACATCCAATGGAATAAATCCAAAGGACAATGCACAGGGGCCTGTCTGGTTGACTTTGAGAAGGCCTTCGACACCGTATGGTTAGAGGGGCTTTTCTACAAGCTGACCAGACTGGGCATGCGTAAGCCAATGCTATATATGATTTATGAAATGCTTATGGGAAAGAAGTTCGTTGTCAAATGTGGCAACGTAACTTCGAGTAAAGTCTTTGAAATTAAAAACGGTTTACAACAGGGGGCGGTGAACTCCCCGATATTGTTTAACATTTATACAAGTGATCTTGTAGGTTCTCTCAGACACGCTATAGCGTACGCAGATGATTTAGTGGCGTACAGATCAGGTCCGAAAATCGAGGTCATCAACATACTTTTGCAACGTGACTTCGATCACATTAAGGGATATTGCGGTGATTGGAAATTGAGGATCAATTTCCAAAAAACCGAAACAATTCTGTTCAGGACCCCAGTGCAGAGGGCTTCTTACGATACCAGAAAAAACTGGAAAAAATTTTGTATCATGGGACAGCATGGACGGCCGTTGGCGGTGAGAAGTGAAGTCAAATACCTTGGCATCTGGCTTGACAAGTTTCTATATTTTAATAAAAATGTGGATGCTTGTCTGGCCAGGGCTAGGGGGGCTTATGCTCTGACAAGAAGATTGTTTCATAGCAGTCAACTTAATTCAAGGGTGAAAGTCATTTGCTACATGGCCCTCATAAGGCCGATCATCGCTTACGGTTATCCCGTGTGGTTCAATGTATCACCATCCTACATGGAAAGGATACGGCTATTCGAGAGGCGTTGTCTCCGATCCTGCTTAGGGTTGTACCGAACACCAGACTCCGAGTACATAAAATACTATCGGAACGAGGTTCTATACAATGGGGCCCAGTTGAACAGAGTTGACAATTTCCTAATTAAGGTGAATCGAAGGCACGCTGCAAGGGCGATGGCTAGCGACAACAGCCTGATCTTCGGGGCTTATTACCCCAATGAAACATATATAGAGAGTGCGCTCATGTCTGGCTTTATTCCACCAGAGGCATTTGTTTATATCGATTCGTTAGGGTTGGTACAAGACAGGAACGGTATCCCGGTTTTATACCACCGCTACCGTGACGCGCGTGACAAACGGCTAATCCGCGACGGGTACGTTGACAATGCTCCGGAGCTCCTCCGCTTTAGCACGGCGGTATCGGATCGCGATAGGACCGAGGCCGAAAGGCAGCGCACCGAATTCTGGTGGCTACACGAGGGAAGTGATTCAGCACTTCCTCTAGACTTTGCGGACTTTTAGTCCAATAATTAGTTCTTAAAAAAATTATTCTAGTACTAGGTCTGTGGCGGGGATTGTGCTCCATATTGGCGTACAATATGGGTGGTTGCATGCTGCCTGTGGACCAAAAGACTCGATCAGGATGGCGACCCCTCGCTGCATATGCAACGAGGGCTCGCCACCCAGATTATAATTAAGTTTAAGTAGTTAAGTAATCTTAAGTAGTTAAGTAGTCTTAAGTAGTTAAGTAGTATTAAGTATTTAAGTAGTATTAAGTAGTCTTAAGTAGATTAAGTTTTTTTTATATAAAATTGTCGGTAATCAAAGTTTTTTAAATTTTTCTTTGAAATATAAATTTATTTTAAAATAAAAAAAAAGAAACTTGAAGCCGAAAGGCAAAATAAAAACTGTTAGATGTAAGCTTACAGCGCCCGCTAAGGGCCATAATTAAGTTTAAGTAAATATGTTATTGATAAGTTAGATTTAAGCATTTTTGTCTAGTATTAAGTTAATATTTTAAGGAAATAAAAAATGAATTTAAAAGTGAAAAAAAAGCATTCGACTGGCATTCGAGCTATCCCTGGTTCAATCCCCAACCAGGCGAATGATTATTATTATTATTTTTTTTTTTTTTATTTTTTTTGTGTTTAACAAAAAATTATAATAAAAAAATAACAAGTGTTTTTTAAGTCGTCCGTGGCGAAACGTGTAGTGGTGTCGGACGGGCAGGCGACGGGTCAAGGGTCCAAACCCAGGCCAAGTCAAAAATTATTGGAGGCGTTTTTCCACAATCGCGAAATAGCTAATTTCATCGAGTGGGAAAACCGCCAGATGGAGAAACAAAAAATAGCGGGGTTACCCGCTAATACGGGACCGACGTCGATGATGACAAAAAGGAAGAAAATGATGATGTGTACGCCGAATTTAGTGAAACGGCGTGCAAACACAGCTTCAGCCCCGCTGCCCGCTGAAGTGAAGGGGACGTCAGGGCCTACGACGTCAGCGGCAGCAAAAAAAATACAAAACCAGCTTGCCTTATCAGTGGATGATGCTGTAGAGGAAGTGGGATATGTATCCAACGAAGGTGAAGGTCGGTACACTACAGACGACAGCAACAGGTTTGCGGTACTATCGACTGATGATGACGATGAAGAGGAGGAGGATTTTCTAATATCAAAGATCGATAATCTTAAATCCCAACTAGAGCCACTCATTATGGCTCTAAAACAAAAACAGCAGGAACGTCGCGATAAGGAAAAAAAAGCCAGTGACGAAAAAATGCGAGAAATGAAACTGCAACTCCAACAACAAACACAAACAACAGCGGCACAAACCAGTGGTAAAACTGCGGCAAAACCAAAAGCCCAACAACCACAGCCAATGCCAGCAAAACAACCACAGCAACCGCAAACCCAGCTTAAACAACAACAAAAACAGCAAGCTGAGCAGCAGCAACAACAACAGCAGAAGAAGCAACTGCAGCAGCGACAACAACAACAGCAACAGAAGCAGCAACAACAACAGGAACAGCGGCAGCAGCAGCAGCAGCAGCGAGGACACCAGCAGCAGCCACAGCCGACTCAAAATAAAAAAGAAAAAGTGCCACCAATAAATACCTACAAAATGGACCTCAAGGAGACTATTGAAATATGTAAGTCGGCCATAGGCTCCAATTTTACAATTAAACGATTGAGTCAAGATAGGCATGCTATCCAC
Organism: Rhingia rostrata; assembly: GCA_949824845.1. Classification (NCBI taxonomy): domain Eukaryota; kingdom Metazoa; phylum Arthropoda; class Insecta; order Diptera; family Syrphidae; genus Rhingia; species Rhingia rostrata. Next base: position 41,617,214 of record OX463755.1, on the reverse strand, counting down.
TGCCTAACAGTGGAGCAGTATAAAATAGTTAAGCAATTGCTTGCAGACACCACAACGGAGTTCTTCACATTTACTCCGAAAGTAGAAAAGTGCCAGACGGTTGTCTTAAAGGGCCTAGATTCCTCAACGGATCCGCAGGCGCTGTTAAGTGAGCTCCGCCAAGTAGCGACGGACGAGCTCGAAGTCGTAGGTGTAAAGCCATTCACCACAGTGAAGGCCAGACGGGAGAATCGGAAACTACCGATCTTCCTAGTACAGCTATCGCCCCAAAGCAAGATGGAAAAGTTGAAGAGTATCTCAGTCCTCAACTTCCAGGTTGTACGATGGGAAAAATTAAAAAGAGGTGACAGCATGCTTCAATGCATGCGTTGCCAAAGGTTCGGCCACGCCTCAGCTAACTGCGAAATGCGGTCACGCTGTGTCAAGTGTGGAGAGAACCACAACATAGGAGAGTGTAGTTTAGGAAAGGAGCGGGTCGATGACATGACCCTACTTAAATGTGCACTATGCGGTGGCGGCGGGCACCCCGCAAACTATCGGGGCTGTCCAAAGTTTCAGCAAATTAAAATTAATAAAAAAGCGAAGCAAACGGCTGTGTCGAATCAACCAGCCGTTCGCCCTCCCTCAATGTCCGTCAATCCCCAAATTTCCTACGCCCAAATGGCGTCAGGAAAGGGAAAAACGGTACAGCATCCACCTAAGGAAGCCAGACAGGCCCCCGTGCTTCAGGCTCCAGCAGTGGATGCGGATTTGTTGACTGCGTTGCGGGCCATTCAAGGTCAGCTAACCGGTCTTCAAAACCAGTTACGGGAGCAGGCGTCAAGAGTAGACTATATCTACTCCTTGTTGCCGAGCTTAACGCAAATTAGATCGTAATGGGCGCGCTGTCAGAGAGACCCTTAAAGATCCTGGCTGTGAATGTAAATTCACTGATTAGGATCGAACGTAGAGCTAATCTTTTCCAGTTGCTTACAGACCAAAGTCCCGATGTGCTTATGGCTAGCGAAACTAAGCTTAACCAGAAGCATAAATTGACTAATAGTAATTACAATATCGTAAGAAGGGACCGACCCAACTCCACTCAAGGAGGCGGAGTCGCTATCTTTATACGAAAAGGCATAAGTTATAAGGTCATATTTAGTGGTGAAGTGCGCCGATTCCGGCTGCTGGAAGCCTGCGTCATATGCATTCCTCTCCAACAAGGGAAGCGACTGTATGTGATAGCGGCCTACGCACCGGAAGCACCTCAGCCTACACTTTTTACAACAGAGCTCGGAAAACTTTTCGAATCTCTAAGACTGAACTCAGTGGAGAACTTTTATCTTTTGGCCGGAGATTTAAATGCCAAACACGAAGATTGGGGAAATCAATTACAAAATCCTCGGGGTAACCATCTTTACAATTGGATGGTCCACTACAATGTTGAATATAGGATCGACATTCTCGCCACAGATAGGCCATCGTTTCCGAGAAGCGGTGCTTTCCTGGATCTTTTACTGCGAGACACAAGACTGACAGTAACTAACAGAGTAGGTCAACACCCGCGAAACTGTTTACGGACGATTGAGTACGACAGTGATCACTGCGGACTCGCCGCCGTAATACAGCTTCCGAACGAGCTTGTGGCGCTGGAGGAGTATGTTCCTGTGCATTCTTACAACTACGGTAAGATGCGCTGGCCTCGCTTCACCAACGCCTTATCAAGAGAACTACGTTCGAGGGCCATTTCACCCCCAAACAACAGAAACCTAACAAACAACGAAATCGACGAATACTTACAACAAATGGACGAAGCGATTCAACGAACAATGAACAGGACGATACCGAAATACAAAGAACATGACATAACATCTACGTACAGAAACGCGACCATTGACGCACTACACAGACAAAAAAGCGGACTTCTGACAAGACTTAAACTCTTGTACAGACGACTGACAAACCCTCGCGACCCGGAGATTAGAACACTGAAGGCGTCGATCAAAAACATCAACCAATTGATCAAGGAGAACTATCGGTTGTCCATTAATTTGTTTTGGAATAACAGAATTCGGGCCGTAAATTCCAGCGACCCGAGTATGTTTCCACAAATTAATAAGATCTTTAGGAGGAAAGGTCATAACGACCTTCCGTGTATTAAGCTCCAACGAACAACTGACAATACAAACATACTTTTGACAGCAGGAATTGATCCGGGGGAAGCCGTCTTCGACGACGATTTCTATGTTATTGAAGATCCTCAGGAGAAAGTGGAGGCAGTGGGGGCTGTCTTTCAGGAAGTGTATAAGGTGAATGATAGCATTCGCCCGAACCGCGTCCTGGAAAACAATGCCCTACTCCATCATTTCTATCTCCGAAACGACATAACGCAATGGCGATCTGAGAACCGTGGTTTCACCCGGTTTGATGACGAAAACTTGGCAAACGCCATAGTCGCCGAGCGAAGTGGGTCTAGTCCCCTTTTAATCTCGAAGGTGGAACTCCAGATCATCTTCGATTCCATAAAGAAAAAGAAGTCAGCGGGAGTCGATGGTATATCCAACATTGTACTGCGACACTTACCACCTGAAGCTGTGGACATTTACGCCACTCTGTTCAACAACGCGCTGAATAATGCATATTATCCAGTACGTTGGAAGACGGCGGTGGTTCATCCTCTCCCGAAAAAGGGAAAGGACAACTCCAATCCGGCGAATTTCCGGTCGATAAGTCTCCTTCCGAGTATCAGCAAGGTTTTCGAAAAGATTCTCAATCGAGCACTGTTCAAGTGGTCTGAGGACAATAATATTATACCAGAGAACCAGTTTGGTTTCAAGGCTGGACATGACTGTATTCATGCCGCCTCCAAACTCGTCTCTGATATACAATGGAACAAAGCCAAAAAACAGTGCACGGGTGCATGTCTGGTTGATTTAGAGAAGGCTTTTGACACCGTATGGTTAGAGGGCCTCTATCTAAAGCTGACCAGACTTGGCATAAGTAAACCACTGCTATATATGCTTCATGACATGCTGACTGGTAGAACGTTTGTTGTCAAAAGTGACAATGTAACTTCTACCACAGAATTTTTCATTAAGAATGGTCTGCAACAGGGAGCGGTAAACTCGCCGATTCTCTTCAGCATTTACACCAGTGATATGATAGGTAGTCTTACTCAGGCAATTGCGTATGCGGACGATCTTATCGCGTACAGAACAGCCTCTACTGTCGAAGTCATTCGAACTCTTTTGCAGCGGGACTTTGACAAGATCCAGAGATATTGTGATGACTGGAAGTTAAAAATCAACTTTCAGAAATCAGAAACTATCCTGTTTAGGACACCGTTGTCTAGGGCCTCTAGGGATACGAGAAAGAACTGGCGCAAGCTGGTGATCGTGGGACCAAACGGACAGCCACTGGCGAGTAAAAGTGTAGTAAAGTACCTTGGCATCTGGTTAGATCAGTATCTATATTTCGGAAGACATGTAGATGCTGCTCTGGCTAGAGCTAGTGGAGCATTTGCCCTGACAAGACGATTGTTTTATAGCAGTCGTCTTGACAGCAGGGTGAAGGTGATTTGCTACATGGCCCTCATTAGGCCAATGATTGCCTATGGGTGCCCGGTGTGGTTCAACGTTGCCCCATCTCAAATGGAAAAGATACGGGTGTTTGAGAGGCAGTGTCTGAGGAGCTGCCTTGGACTTCACAGAACACCAGTATCTGACTACACAAAATACTATTCCAACCAGGTCCTATACAACGGGGCCAACATAAACCGAATAGACAATTTTCTGGTGAAACTCATTCGGTTTCACGCTGCAAGAGCGATGGCTTCGAACAATAGTCTCATCTTTGGGGCCTTCTATCCCAATGATGAATATTTTGAGAGTGCGCGTTTAAGCGGCTTTATTCCACCCGAAGCTTTCCTATATTTGGATAGTCGAGGGCTGATACAGGATAGATCGGCGGTTCCGCTAATCTACCACGTCTTCCGACGAACTGTGGATAGGCGGCTCCTATACGACCGAGACGTAGTCGCTCAGGGCGGAGGAGAGCGCCTGCGGTTCAGCAGGAGTGTGTCCGATTGGGACCGTCGGAGTAGGTCACAACAGGAGAACCTGTTGTGGTGGTTGAATGAGTATTAAAGTTAGTTGACTTAAAATTGTTATTTTATGGCCGACTTACATAGTTTTAGTCTTAGGTTTAGGTGCAAAGCAGCCATGGTGGCACAAAAAAAAAAAAAAAAAAAAAAAAAAAAAAAAAAAAAAAAAAAAAAAAAAAAAAAAAAAAAACGCTTGCTGTGGCTGTTCTAGTTTTTAAGTTATTTTTAGGTAGTTTTAATTAATTTTAAGTAGCTTAAGTTAGTCGATAAGTAGTTTTAATTAGTATGTAAGTTTAAATAAAATAAAAAAAGACGAGGAACCAAGTTTTTCAAAGTTTTCTTGGTAAAAATTTTGTTAATTTTGTTACTTTATATTTTTATATATTAGATAATAGGCCGAAAGGCATTAGAATTAAGTTATCGTATAATTTAGGGCGCCCGCATAGAGCAAGTAAGTTAGTTAAGTAGTTGATAAGTAGGCTAGTTTTTTTTCATGAATTTTTGTCTAGCATTTAAGATAGTTTTTAAGAAAAAAAAAAAAAAAAAAAAAAAAAAAAAAAAAAAAAAAAAAATAGGTTTCATACTTGGCTTTGAAACGTTTAACGATTTCAAGCAACTCTGTTTTAACCATATCATCCTCAAAACTTATAGCATTAGATCTCAGCCACTTTTTTATATCATCTTTTCTAGTAGAAGTGGTTGGTGCTTGATTTTTCTTTCTGGAATGGTAGGAAGCATTGTCCAAAACTATTACGGTGTTGGGTTCCAGGCGCGTTAAAATATCTTTGAACCATTTCTCGTACACTTCGGCATTCATGTCTTCGTGGTAGTCTCCATTTTTTCCTGAAATAAAGCATAGCAGACCTTCATCTACGAAACCTGTAGAACTTCCAATATGGGCTATAATTAGTCGCTTTCCTTTTCCAGATGGTGATCGCAGTCAAGTTGACAACCCTTCATTAAAAGCTTGGCGTGGTGTTGTAATGGATGGATCCACCCACACTTTCTCCCGAGTATGTCCCTCGTTGAGCCAGGTCTCATCAGTAAAATATATTTTTCTTTTCTCTTCTCGATAATAATATGATCACTTATTGTACTGCATTGTTGCAATGCATTAAAATAGCGCGCGAATAAAATATCCTTTTAAAATACAAAGTCGAAAAAAATGGTTTGACTACATTTTAGCGGTTTCTCGAAAAGAGGAGAAAAAATCGCAAATGATAACACCACGTCACCACCACACAAATTATTACTCACAAATTCATTTTTGTGCTCTCAAAAGCTTCAAATCCCAACAGTTCTGTAACAATAACACTGAAAAATCAGTATCGATGTGCATTTGAGAACATTTGAGAATGGTAACACTGCTTTGATGAGCGCACACCACACGCGTCACGCACACAGCCAGTACTCAGCTCTCAGCAGTCAGCAGTATAATGGCGAATGGTGATTGTGTGATCAGTCTGCCCAATGCTATCGGGGAAACAAGTCATAGGATGGATGCGGTTAAATCTGGTTTGTAATTACAACAACAATTGTACACAAAGTTCAGTGGCTTCGTTTGTGTTTCAGTGGTAATATATCATTGAGTCCACTTACAGGCACCATTGTTAGAAAAAAAGCTTTCCCATAAGACCTGTACTGACATTTTTTCTTGGACAGACTATAGTATCATTTGTCAAGAAAAGCTTATCTCAAATTCGCAGTTCCGAGTCGGCATAAAACAGAAGGTCCCGCCATCGAGGAAGAAGTACACACGCACACATCAAACAAATTTGTTGTTGTTTTTCGTTTGGGAAGAAACCAGCCCAACCAGGCTAAGGTATCAGCATGTCTATGTTACTTTTGCCTAGTACTATTACTAGTGATTTTGTACCAACACTTAATGGAGGTCTGTTAATTCTGGCATTTGAGTACTAGTCTGAGGACGTCGACATCGAAATAATGTGAAAGCCAACATCCAAGAACGGGTTAGCAAAGCAACCGTAGCCTTGGGGTATGCAACCACATATCTCTTTCTGGCTTCACGTGGCCATCATAAGACCCTTATTCTGATGGACATCTTCATAAACAGCCTCCAACCGCAAGCTATATAGGTAAAGTTCAATGATCAGATGGCATATGCATTAGCGGAGCTTTTAAAACAACCCCCTCCCTAGATTCTGTCCTACATCGAGTTCCCCTAGATATTTACGGCAAACAGACCGCAGATTGTGCAGCTGTAAGACTCAGAGCCTCGTCACAATGGGCACTCACTCAAGGTGAACACACATGGATTCTCAATCACCTTAACATTTCAGAAAACACCGACCAAACCACTACCCAACTCACTTTTGAGCATAACGTCAGGACAACCATTCCCAGTCGCCTTGAACGGGAGTCGGATATGATCGGAACCAAATACTCGATTCATATCTACACGGATGGGTCTAAGACAGAATTTGGACTGGGTGGAGGTGTTTTGTCCAAGATGCTAAGCCTAAGCATATCGTTTCGCCTTCCGGGTCTTACTTACTTACTAACTAAGTGGTGCTTCAGTCCGAAATGAACCTGGGCCTCAACCAACATGCCTCTCCAATTAGCCCCGTCCTTAGCTAACTGCCTCCAGTTTCGCACTCCAAGTTGGTCGAGGTCGGTTTCTACTTGTGCCCGCCACTTAAGGCGACCCCGTCTTCTTCTACTGCGTCCGAAGTCTGGCTGGAAATCGAAGAATCTGCAAGCCGGAGTATTGGTGTCCATTCGTTCTTCATATCCTAGCCATCTTAGACGTCCAATGTGGAGTTTTTTTTTTTTTTTTGGTTGAATCTTCGTCTCCATAGTCAGTCAACACAAACGGGGCCGAAGATTTTTCGAAGAATTTTCCTCTCGAATCGACCAAGGATTTCTATATCCGCTCTTGAGATGGTCTATGCTTTGGAGCCGTAGAGCAGGACTGGAATAATTGGGATCTTATATAGGATCTCCTGACTAGTTCGAGTGAGGGCTTTACTACTAAATTGCCTTCTTAGGCCGAAGAAACAGCGGTTGGTAAGTGTGATTCTTCGTTAAATTACTGACGAGATGTTGTTGTCAGAGTTAATACCGGACCCGTGATAGATAAAGTCCCGTACTACCTCAAAGTTATGTCTGTCAATGGTGGCATTCTGTCCAATTCGTCGATGTTGTGTGTCCTTTTGTGTTGACAGCATATACTTCGTCTTGCCCTCATTTACCGCTGAACCCATTTTTGCCGCTTCCTTCTCTATGCTAGCAAACGTGGCTATGACATCACGTTGGGTCCGACCAATGATGTCAATATCGTCGTCGTATGTTAGTAGTTGCACCGAGTTTTGGAAAATTGTGCCTCTGGTGTTGGCTCTGGAGTTTTGCACAATCCTCTCAAGAAACCAATTGAAGAAGTCACATGACAGCGCATCGCCTTTTTTGGTATCGAATGTGACGAGGTCGATTCCGATCCTGAGAATTCTCCATCGTCATTCTACAGAACCGAAAGAGTTTGGGTGGTATACCAAAACTAGACAAGGCTCTGTATAGTTCGCCTCTATAAATGCTGTCGTATGCCGCTTTGAAATCAATGAATAGGTGGTGGGTATCGATTAGGACTTCTTGGGTTTTTTCCAGGATCGGCGAAGTGTGAAAATTTGATCGGTTGTGGACCACTCCTGGCCTAAAACCAAAACTGATAAGGGCCGATCTGGTTGTTGGTAAACGGTTTTAGGCGTTCGAATATTACGGCAGATAGACGATGTTTACGAGACTTATGCCTCTGTAGTTGGCACAGTTCAGAACGCCTCGTTTGTTGTGGATCGGGCAAACGATGCTGAGGTTCCTTTCTTCAGGGATACTTTTATCCGACCGGATTTGGCTTATGAGTTTGTGGACGGTACTTACCGCGTCATCCGCCATCGAGTCATGGTGGATGGTACCAACGCTTATAAAGAGATAAAGATCGCGCATTGAGAACAAAAAACAGAAACTTCTGCTTATCAGCTTCATGCTACAAGCGGGCGGTGTGCACGTGCACACATGTGAAACGAGATCCGAATATATGGCGGGCTGTGCCAGTACGACCCGCCTTAGAACAATTTTTCTTGTATGCAGTGCGTCATCTGTATGGCTTTATAAACTTTGATGGTACTTACCGAGTCGGCGTTATAAAATTCAGTGGGAAGGCCGTATTTTTCTTCAGCCTTATAAGGCTTAGGTATAGATATTGCTATCCTCACTTCACTTAGGTGGGGTGACTGTTTGTTTTCGCTGTCGCTGCTAATATTTAATTATTCGTTCTGCCTGCAGCGGAATGTGGTTCCTCATCGCCGTTCAACAGTCTGCAGAAGGGGTTCTTCCATATCCTCAGCATCGACTGTGTCCCAACTACAATATTTCCTTGTTCATCTCGACATGATTCTGTTTGCTGTATCCCCAGCTTCGACGTTTTACATTTTGGCAGAACTTGCGACAATCGTTCCTGGAGTGGTACTTCCCTACTTCCCTTCGATCGCGCGCTCTTCGTGGTATTTTTTCTTCTTTCTGAAAAGCTGGTCTTTTCCCCTTCTTTTTTTGCCTATAGAGATCAATGTCAGCTCTCATCTTCACCTGCAGCTTAGCCTTGTAGGACTCGTTCTTGGCTTCGAGCATCTGTCGGCATTCCTCATCAAACCAAGGGTTTCATGTTGGTGGGCGCGAGAAACCTAGCACATTAGTTGCGGCTGATTGAATGGATTGTTGGCGTCGTTGCCATTGGTCTTCGACATTCGATGCTGGCGGAATGGTGTTAATCAAGGGGTTAAGGGATAGGCGTTGCACGAATGCCTTGCGCAGCATGCTAACAGCAAATCAAATCGCAGATGTGGTCTTAGCACGACGTGTCAAATAACCAAACAACTTTGCCCAAAGTTGGATTTAAGAAGATCCAAGGGACTGAATTCGATCACCAGACTGCACACTACCGGCACCATAGGTGTCATCACTGGCCACCTTCTAATAGGTAGGTACGCAGAAAGGTTAGGCCTTCATTGAAACGACTTCTGTATGAGTTCTATGGACGAAGAGGAAGAAGAAAGAATACTTCATCTCCTTTGTATCTGCAAGGCCCTAGTAAACAAAAGGAAACTCCATCTGGGAGCTCACTTCTTCCAAAATCTCTGCGATTTGACAAAAACTGAAGTTAAACTTCCCCCCCGTTTCATTCAAAACTCAGATTAATTTTCTCACAGGAAACCAGCAGAATAGACAAAAAGCCTGTGGTATCACAATGTACCAAAAACTGGTCAAAAAGTGCTAGCGAATCGCTAGCAGCCTATGGTGAACTTTCGTAATTTGAGAGTACAATTGGTTTTTCCTAGAATTCCTAGTCCTCTTCAAATATCCGCTTAATTGAAGCACTTTTCACCACTGACACCTTTCTTTGCTAATTTCTGCAACTTTGTTGATCCCCCGATTGTCACGCCTTCTCAATTGGCCGACTTCACTTTTTGTAAAGCCAATTCCATTGCTTTTCAACAATTCTAACGAAAAACCCCCAGTCGGCCCAGAGCGATTCAATTAATTGAACGATAGCCGGCTATTATCAGACCACGTCCCTACTTCATGTAGAAGTTCAATCACCCTCTCCCCCACCGCCGCCACCCAAAAGTGTTATCACAGAAAAAATTTCATCGGGGTCATCGAGTGGCACAAATCAAACAAAACCGTTTTTTTTTTCAATCAGAAAATGACACAATTAATTGGTTTTCAATTAGACCAACCAACAACTGTCATGGCACTCGAGACATAAGGGGGCTAATTAGTTTCTGTAATTGTCGCAGATTTTTACTTCAAATTGTTCCAAGCCAGAGTACATTAATTCCATTAATTCATAAAAAAATCCAAGAAAAACACTTGTGGCGCCTTAAAAAAAACTTCAAAGAGCTCATAAGAACCAGCTTCGAGGGTGATTGGTCTAAACTACAGCCGCCATGCTGCAAGTCCATTTGTAAGGCGAATGTAACCCAGCCTAATGCCCTGCAATTAATTAATTATGACAAAGTCGTTTGCCTCAACGCAACGGCAACGGCAACGGCACGGGTTGAAAATCCCATTACGAAAATTGTGTATTTACGTTACGTTCCCATGCGACCACAATGGCGGCAACCGTAATGTAATCACACATCATCCCTCACTCCACGTCCCCACTGACGATGACGGCGACGTCAACGACGTCGACTACAACGATGCTGATGATGAATCAAAAAAAAAAAAAAAAATTCCACTTTGACCTGGAAAAGCGTATTTCGTCCTTGGCATCATCAGTCTGGTCTGGTTTGGAGTTGGAACGCACGAGCCGGTGATATGTGCGACAAACTGTGGTTTGAGCGTGCCACCCGACATGACAAGCAGACAATTTAGATGTCCCAAGCGTCCTGTAGGTTGGTATACGTGCAAAGATTGTTATTCAAAGGTCTCTCTGCTTAGCATGGTTGTTGGACGAGATGCTTTGATGGGTTTTATGGGCGGGTTGGGGCGGGACGTTTTATATTGCGCTATCCCAATGGGGACGAACGCAACTTAAGACTTGACAAGAGGGTATTGATGGACAGGATAAATCTCAATTTATGACATTCGAAGATGGCGCTAAGGGGTTGTGATTTTTCGATTGTTTTGGCACGTGTTTTTAAAGGTTTAAAGGACTCCACTACAGTGGAAGCTTATTGGTATGGGTGGGGCATTAACCTAAACAAAGGTTTCATCGAATATTTGGTTGATTTTCGGGGAATGGGTATAGAATTGCGTTCTTGTGTGGCGCTACAACCTAGTCTGAACTTGGGATATGACAAAGTCTTAACCCAGTGGATGCACTGGACTAGTGCGCGGGGTCTCCAGTTCAATATTTGGTTGCTTATTCGGGGATGAGATATACATTTGCTTTCTTAAGTGGTGATGCAGTCTGGTCTAAAACTGGGCTTTAAAAGAGTCTTAACCCAGTGGATCCACTGAACTGGTGCACGGGGTCAGTCCGTGGTTCAAATCCGGAAAGTTACAACATCCAACTTTGTATCACTGACCTAACTTGTGCTAAATTCTGACAAGCTGTCATCAGAAGTTTCTCGAGTAAGCCGCACACAGTCGGCGTTTGACAAGTGGTCTCATTCTTTGTGTCAAAAATATAACTTGGCACACACAAATGAGAAATAGGTTCGAGGACGTATATGGACCGGTAATGCCAGATATTTTATTTGTTTTCAGGTTGCTCAGTCCTAAGCTAAATGTCTGGAATTGTAAAATTCTAATTTTTGGATTTCGGTTTATAATTGTGCGCACCTTTCCCTACTGCGTCGACCATCTGTCTGAGAATCGTGTATCCCAGCGGCGGTAGTATTGGTCTCAATTCGCCCTACCTTGCCTTTCCCTACTGCTTCGACCATCTGTCTGAGAATAGTGTATCCCAGCGGCGGTAGTATTGGTCTCAATTCGCCCTACCTTGCCTTTCCCTATTGCGTCGACCATCTGTCTGAGAATCGTGTATCCCAGCGGCGGTAGTATTGGTCTCAATTCGCCCTACCTTGCCTAGCCACCTTAAGCGTCCAAAATGTATCTTTTAACGACGTTTATGTCGTCGAATTAAGTGACTTTGTTGAGCTGGATTTTGCCGACATAAAGTGAGCAACTGAAAGCATGTATCCGGAGGCAGCTAAAGACCGTCAGGGGCTTGTTGGTTGAGATCAGGTTCAACCCGAATGCTGACGCCACTTAAGTAAGAAAGTAAGAAAGTTTTTCACACTACAGCTCGTATGGTGAATCCTTGAATCTTCGAATAAATTTTTGTAGAATATCAGTTTCAAAAGGATCAAAGATATTTCAAGCCATACGGTCCATATTTTAGCACTATAAAGCTGAACTTTGATGATTGAGGTCTTTTTGGGGGTCTCCTTGGTAGCTAGAATAAGAGATTTATTACAAAACACCTTCAAAGCCCGAAGGCACAGTGATTGGCAAGAGTAGTTTGATTTCTGTCGAAGTTTCGTTGTCAGAATACTCAGGGGATCCGACGTAGACAAAGCTTGTAACTACACTAAGTTCTAGTTAGGGCTTTATTACTAAAGTGCCTTCTTAGCATTTCATTTAATTTCTGAAGAAATGTTGTTGTCAGAGCTAATAGCGGACCTGAGGTAGACTAAGTACCGTACTGCGTTATATCTGTCAACGGTAATGTTCTTTCCGATTTGTTGTCAGAGTTAGTAGCGGACCTGAGGTAGACTAAGTACAGTACTACGTAATACCTGTCAACGGTAATGTTCTGTCCGATTTGTTGTCAGAGTTAGTAGCGGACCTGAGGTAGACTAAGTACCGTACTACGTAATATCTGTCAACAGTAATGTTCTGTCCGATTCGTCAATGTAGTGCGTTCCTTCTTGTTGACTTCTTAAGGCCAAACCTATTTTAGCCGCTTTTCTTTTCTTACTTGCCATCTGGGAGGGTTATGAAAGAGAAGTTCCAGATTGACCAAGGTAGTGAATGTACTCCATAAGGTAAGAAGCTTCAAATTTCATCGGCTTGCTTGCAGGAATGAACGAAGGAATGAACGATAAGGCTGCCACGAAGAGGATCTAATATATGACGATGAGAAAACCGAGCCCTCCGTTTGACGACGGAATTTTATTACTAAAAGTAAAGCCGCCCTTAACGGGTGGCTGGTTGATAAACAAATAAAAAACTGTTGGGAAGAGACAGGTTAATTCAGAGCAATAGTATTGTTGAAACAGATCCTATTCACGATCATAAAAGAGGGAAGAAGATCACACCTGATCCTCTCGACGACAAACAAATGGGTTGGCGCTGATCTTTTTTCTATGTGAACTTCATCAGCACAAAATGATTCGATCAGTGTGTTCAAAATCAAGGCTTCTCTCAAATTTCAAAACCGTTAAAATGGGTAGAAGAGCTATTCGATGGTATCCGTACACACTTTTTCAATAAAAGGGGTCTAAATATTCCATCTGGCAAAGAAGAGGAACTCGAAATAAAAATTGGCATACCACAAGGATGTATCATATCACCAACTGTATTTTTGTTTGATCCTAAGGTTTATCAACAATTGGTCCTTACATCCACCTGCGCTGACTCCCAGCGGACTGAGATGCCTCCTCCCATTAGCTGATGCCTCCTACTAACGTCGACTCTTAGACTACATAAGGCTTTCGCAGATTGCTTGGTACCTGCATCCAAGATTGGGTATTGACCAATTTGTTAAGTCTTGGCGGCAGCTAATATTAGCAGAGGGCAACGTATCCTTTCACTAAGGCTTGGAAGATCTCAAACGATAGAGTAAACAGTTTCAGTTGGGTTGGACGATATGAACAACCTACATGGTCTGCATATTCGAACTAGAAGTCATACAGACATTTCAAGTGTTAGTCAGACTTCTGGAATATAAATATATAGTGGCGGATGAGTTGAAAGGCCAAATGCAAGGCTCTATCACTTGCTGGATACTGACACGTGATTGGGAGGTGCCATTGGGCTCATCCGCCACCATATATTCTTATTTCAGCAACCGCGTCCTAGGGCTACCTATTGTATAAACTTGATCTTTACCTTCAGGTTGAACGTTATCCTTTGAGCATCAGCGCCTTAGCGGCTATTCGGCTAAGGTTTGTAATAGGAGACATACTTAGGACCCAGTTTTAGCTATCATTGAAAACCCTCATTGGAAATATTCTCTTACTTCTTGCGGCTTTTTTATCGGGTTTTTCAACAGGGACGCTACAAAAGTTGAGCGACAGGGACAGCAAACGACGCCATATTTCTTGCCGCTCTTTTGACATTTCTCTTCAGTAAGGTTTGACATTTCATGATGGAAAGATATACGATCCAATAACGAGTCGAAATTATTAAAATTTACAACCTAAATTCGGAGTCAGTGGCCTCAACGTTAAGAGCGCTACGTCCAATTTATGGTCTTCATAATCGTCCTAGCAGATGAACAATTTAGCGTCTAGTGGAAAAAATTGAATCCACAGGCACAGTACAAAATGTTCCCGCGCCAGTGAGACAAAGAAGTGCCCGTAGTGTCGAGAATATTACTGCCGCTGAGGCTTCAGTTGCAGAAAGCACCTATGTGTCTCGCACACGTCGTTTTCAAGCGTTGGGCATCTGTGTGACGTCGTTGTGGCGAATTTTGCGAAACGATCTTGGCCTACATCCTTTCAAGATTAAATTGACGCAAGAACTGAAGCCGCTTGACCACCAGAAGCGTCGTATGTTCGTGAATATTGGGCTGAGCAACAACTTGAAAATGATTCGGATTTTCATCGAAAAATCATCTTCAGCGATGAGGCTCGTTTCTGGCTGAAGGGCTTCGTCAATAAACAAAATACGCGGTATTGGTGAGGCAGCAATCTACACGTACTCCATGAGTCATCATTGCAACCCGAAAAAAATTACGGTTTGGTGTGGTTTACGGGCCGGCGGCGTCATTGGGCCGTACTTCTTCCGTGACGATCAAGACCGGCACGTTACCATGAATGGGTATCGCTACCGTTCAATGATAACCGAATATTTTTGGCCCCAATCGGATGATATGGACTTGGAGGACATGTGGTTCCAACAGGACGGCACCACAAGCCACACAGCGAATGCCACAATCAATTTATTGGAAACCAAGTTTGGAGAACGTGTTATCTCACGAAATGGTCCAGTCGCTTGGCCGCCTCGGTCGTGCGATTTAACGCCGTTAGACTATTTCCTGTGGGGCTACGTCAAGTCTATGGTCTATGCCAACAAGCCACCGACGATTGATGAACTTCGTACGAATATCGATCGTGAAATTGCAGCAGTATCGGCCGATTTATGCTTGAAAACCGTCGAAAATTGGGTCTGGACTACTGCAAGCGTGCCCGTGGTGGCCATGCAAAAGAAATCGAGTTCCATACATAATGGCATCGAACGTACTTGCACAGGAATAAAAAATTTCATTGATATCCAAAACCGTTTTTGTTTTATTTAAAAAAAACTTTTGTAGCGCTCTTATAAATAAACTCGTCATTGGCGAGTTGGTGTCAAAACAAAGCTTATGAATTCTAGAACATGATTATCCAAAAAATTTTATTTGTAGTTTTTTTTTCACTGATCAAAATTTTTTTTCCAATAATTTCTATAAAAAGCTAAAGGGGTGACATTTCAACTCCATCATATCTTGTGCTCCAATGAATGACAGCTATAACTGGACCCTTTGGCAAGTGAATCAGTGAATGCATTATAACAATCGGTATCAATGCTAAATTTGCCAGCATAAGCATGACCTCAAGCTATTAAGAATAAAAAAGATGGCGTTGCTTAGCATACTTTCTACAAGCTCGTGGATAAAACCAAAGATTATAAAGCCATACAGATGACGCACTGCATTCCAGAAAAGTTCTTCTATGGCGAGTCGTACTGGCAAAGCCCGCCATATATTTTTATCTCGTTTCTCATGTATGCAAGTGCAAATCGCTCGCCCGTACCGTGAAGCTGGTGGACAAAAGTTTTTGTTTTTTTCTTCTCAATGCGTCATCTGTGTGGCTTTATAATCTTTGACAAAACGTATGATCGATTGCCGATGTATGATGTTGAAATCGTGATGGAGATTTCAATGCATATCTAGGAAGAGAGGACGTCTTAAAAAGTTTTGTCGGAAAACACAGCCTTCACGACACTACGTCTGAAAATGGCCATCAGACGAAACAATCGTATTTTTCATAAAAAAGTTATGCCCACGTTGGCCTTTATAAACTTGGCAACTCAACCGAGAGGTGACAGCCCACTAAATCCTTACCTAACCAGTGCATTGAATAATTTAGATAGAAAAGATGTGACAAGAATCAGGTATCATATGCCAGATAATCACCGATTTTTTAAAAAATATCGTTTTGTCAAAAAAAAAAAAAAAACGCCAACGAGTTTGTCCAGTCGAACACACCTTTTGATAAATTCCACACATCCCACTGAACATCTCAGATACTAGCGATGTAAACAAAATAATTTCGTTTTTTCGGGACGCTAATTTCAGTGAAACTTTTATCGAAAAATAAAGTGTTCCCGTAAATTCTCACACATGCTCCATTTTGCTAGAGGTTGTCCAGTCGAACACACCTTTTGATAAATTCCACACATCCCACTGAACATCTCAGATACTAGCGATGTAAACAAAATAATTTCGTTTTTTCGGGACGCTAATTTCAGTGAAACTTTTATCGAAAAATAAAGTGTTCCCGTAAATTCTCACACATGCGTCATTTTGCTAGAGGTTGTCCAGTCGAACACACCTTTTGATAAATTCCACACATCCCACTGAACATCTCAGATACTAGCGATGTAAACAAAATGATTTCGTTTTTTCGGGACGCTAGTTCCAGTGTTTTTTTAAGTGAATCTTCTTCTAGGACGGTTGGTGTGAATTGGATTTTATGAAACGAAAAAGTGTAACGAAAAAGAGGCAACAATAAATGAATTTATACGGTTTAGAATGTAAGGGAATTACTCTACCGACGCGACGTATACAGTTTCACTTCTACCGCGTGTTATACCCCTATCCCATAGGGGTATAACAGCTTTGATACATATTTTGCAACATAGGGAAATAATTTAGCTATCGATTCGGAGACGATATACTTCAAGCTACATCTACTTATAGTATATCGACTTAGAATCCATAGCTGAGTCGATTTAGTCATGCCTGTCCGTCCGTACGTCATCAGTTTTTGAGCCTTAAATTTTGAGCAAGAATGGTGAAATTCGGTACACGTGTTCTTTGTTGCTCCCAGCAGAACAAGTGTAAACAATTTTAAAATCCGCCCACTGACACGCCCCTTTTTTTTAGAAAAACGTATTTTTAAGCCAATCCGTAAGAGATTTTGAAAATGTCCTTAAACATTGACATTGACATTGACATTGACATCACAGTACTTCGCACATGAATGCAACGAACTGCAGACACATAACAGCACTGGCGACTGAGGCCATCGGCTGGGTGTCCTTAAACATTATATCTAGGTAATTTTAATTTCGGCTTTTCAAAGTTTTTTTTTTGCCACGCCCACTATTGGAAGGCATTTTCAGTAAAAAAAAACGTTTTTCGCTAAAATTTTAAACATTGCGAAAAAATGCAAAATTATTGGTTATGGTAATATAAACATTTTTTCCATATGTTTTTTTTTTTTTTCATGTAAAGGCGTTTTCATACAAAAACCATTTTTATACACAACTTTTTGTATACACCATTTTTGTCGAATAATATTGATTTTGATAAACTGTCTGAATTCATCGCCATAAAGCCGATATTTCGGGGGTATTTATTTTAAGGATGGGATGGGATAGGCTATTAAACGATCTGCACAGCGGATTGTAGCCTTCTTATATGTTTTGTATTTGGGACAAAACAAATAAGAAAAGAAAATTTGTTTTGAAATGTCCTGAATGTTTTCAACATGCTATCCGGAAATATACCTTTAAGTCGGAATTAAAAATAAGTTGGTATTGACTTTTGAATAGGGGATGACTCCTTGTCACAAAATTGAGTTATTAAATCATTCATTCAAGATCATTGTACAACATGAGTAACTCTGCACGATCAGTTGAAATAACTTTGAAAGGTGAGAACAGTATGGATCTCGTATTTTCAATAATAGTACATCGGTGACATTGTTTGAATTTCATGTAATGTACGAGTATGTAATTAATTAGTTAATTCTGATTTTAAAGGCCTAAACACCATTTAATTCGAATTTTCAGGTTATATACCGGATCGTTGCATAAAATAATAATTTTGTGCTAGATGACTTAAGATTTTCATTCAAAAGGTGTTTTTTTTTTTTAAACGAAATTAACACACAAATAACATTTTTATAGTTATTTGGCATGAATGTGTACATTCAAATGGGACGCCGCATTATTGATTCTATTCATAGATATTAAACGAATAGACCACCGGTCGACCATTTAGATTCGTGAATTAGTCATCACTTGTACGTGAACGTAAATATCTCATTCGACTATATGATTCCTGGGTTGGTGATCAGTTTGCCACGTCTGGAGATCATAGATCTTGTTGAAAACACTAAAAAATCGCGATCACTGTCATCAACTAAGAGTTATGGCGAGATTGCGTCCAAATTAGTCAAAACATGTAGCTAGCCCTTCCCTATAGCAATGATTTTCATAGATAAGATACCTACCATTGGATTCATCGTCAGCATAGTACTACCATGCGTAAGTTGCGTGTTCAATTTTCCATTCAACTGTATAATTCCCATTCACTTCTAACGGTGAATTTGATAAGACCAACTCTGCGAAGGTGATCATATTAAGACTATACTTCACAGGATCATTTCTGTAGTCAGTCTTCATTCACTTTTAGAGCAATCTGAAAGAATATACACCCGCGATGACGAGGAATATCGTTTTATCTGCAGCGTGAGGTTTTGACTGTTGTTTAACGTTTCAAACGCATAATCAGCATGTCGTCGATGATCGCTCGGTTTACACGGATAAAACGACTTCTGAGTGGTGGCTATTTAAAAATAAAATTTTCTATCAAAACTCAGAACCCTTTTTACAATCACGCACCTTAAGTGTAAGTTGGACCATACGTAATCATTCTTCTTATTCACAATCTCGGCGTTGCGCATGCGGCTTCATAGGGCAGATCATCATAGAAAAACATCTCATACATAAAAAATGTTAAATTTCAATGCCATATGATATATGGCGTTGGAATTGGAAAATTGGATTTATCTCATGTCGCGACTCGCGATACTCCATGCACTGTGATATTGGGTGCGTTCCGGATTTCAGTTGTAGCAAGCACTGTTCTCATTGGTTGATCGACAATTTTAGTCAACGTGACATTTGAGGGGAAATGACTGTCGAGTTGAAAATTTACACATAGGACTTTCAGATATGAGTGAAACGGCTGATTTTTCTTCTAACTGTCATGAAGATGTTTTTGATTTCAGTAAAATTAGCCGATAATATAACGGGTGGTTAAATTTTAAGGGCCGATGTTGAATGTGAACCACACCTAAACGTCAAGTTATTTTCTGCATTTTATTTGAAATTTCTCAATATCAGACTTTTACTCAATTTGAATACTTGAAGGACACACAATCGAAAAACACATTAAAGTCATTCAGGCTTATTATGAAAATGGGCGTTCAAATCAAAATGCATGTCGCGCACTTTGTGATTTTTTCGGTCAATTTAACCGTCCAAATGTGCGTACAATCGGAAAAATCGTGCAATAAATTGAGCAAACCGGGTCTGTAGGAGATATGAAAACACCAGTGCATGCTCGTACTGCAGGAAATATTGCTGCTGTTCGCGATAGTGTGGCTGAAGAGCCGTCCACCTCCACTCGTCGTCGTGCCCAACAATCGCACCTCTCACGCTCGTGAACATTATGCATAAGGACTTGCATTTACACGCTTACAAGTTGCAATTGACTTAAGAACTAAACCCTCTTGACCATTTCAAGCGTCGTCAATGGTCAGAATGGTGGCAAGAAATGGCAACAGTGGATCATCAATTTTTAGAGGAAATCGTCTTCAGTGATGAGGCACATTTTCACCTCAGTGGATTCGTCAATAAGCAGAATTGGCGCATTTGGGCGAATGATAATCCAAGAGTGATTGTCGAAAAACCAAATGCATCCACAAAGAGTGACTGTTTGGTGCGGTTTATGAGCTGGCGACATCATCGGTCCGTTTTTTTTTCCAAAATGAGACCGTTCAGGCAGTTACTGTGAATGGTGTTCGGTATCGTGAGATGATAGCGAACTTTTTATGCCCCGAATTGGAAGATATGGATGTTGACGTTATGTGGTTTCAACAGAACGGTGCCACTTGCCACCCATCTAACGAAACAATGGCTCGACAAATTCACTTTGGCCGTGTTATCTCACGTGGTGGCGATGTCAATTGACCGCCAAGATCATATGATTTGACACCGCTGGACTTCTTTCTTTGGGGTTATTTGACAGAAAAGGTGTACGTCGATAAGCCAGCAACAATTCAAGAGCTAAAGGATAAGATAATTCGGCACATTAACGGCATAGAACCTCAATTATGCCTCAGCGTCATCGAAAATTTGGACCATCGGATGAAGGCGTGCCGCCGAGGTCGCGGCGGTCATTTGGCCGATATTTTGCTCCATACATAATTGAAAATACCAATAATTTCATAATAAAGTGAATGACACTAATTATCTAAATAATTTTTGTTTTATTCAAAATCAACATCGGCCCTTAAAATTTAACCACACAAATAGAGAATCATATTCCATGCGTGTTATACGGTGCAAGTTTCTCTACGAATTTAATTACAGAAATCAAGCGCGATGTGTTCCTGGGTTGGTGATCAGTTTGCCACGTCTGGAGATCATAGATCTTGTTGAAAACAATAAAAAATCGCGATCATTGTCATCAACTAGGAGTTATGGCGAGATTGCGTCCAAATTAGTCAAAACATGTAGCTAGCCCTTCCCTATAGCAATGATTTTCATAGATAAGATACCTACCATTGGATTCATCGTCAGCATAGTACTACCATGCGTAAGTTGCGTGTTCAATTTTCCATTCAACTGTATAATTCCCATTCACTTCTAACGGTGAATTTGATAAGGCCCACTCTGCGATGGTGATCTTATTAAGACTATACTTCACAGGATCATTTCTGTAGTCAGTCTTCATTCACTTTTAGAGCAATCTGAAAGAATATACACCCGCGATGACGAGGAATATCGTTTTATCTGCAGCGTGAGGTTTTGACTGTTGTTTTACGTTTCAAACGCACAATCAGCATGTCGTCGATGATCGCTCGGTTTACACGGATAAAACGACTTCTGAGTGGTGGCTGTTAATAAAAGTTTACTATCAGACTAGAAATCTTCCTAATTGTGTCAGACACTCAGGATTAGACGCAGTTGACATGACAACAGGTCCGAAATAAACACGTCCCGGGCCCCCCTAATTCAGGAACTACGTAACTGTTACGTACCGAAGAATATTATATCTGATAGGTAGGTCATGAATAATGATAAACAGAAAGTAAGCTGAGTATTGCTGAAGCTGACACTCTGACAGTGTTGAGTTGCTGACTTTGTTTTGACAGATGTGGTGGAAGAGAAGTCTTATTATCGATGAATTTAAATTTAGAGACATAAAACAATGTTAAGCGTATTTTATGAATGGCGTGTGGATTGGGACAGCGCGGGTGGGTTACATTTTGTTTTTTCGGATACTTTTTCACATTTTTTGAAGGATACGTTGACCTGTATCAATTGGATAA
Source organism: Rhingia rostrata (assembly GCA_949824845.1). NCBI lineage: Eukaryota > Metazoa > Arthropoda > Insecta > Diptera > Syrphidae > Rhingia > Rhingia rostrata. The sequence continues at coordinate 41,595,836 of OX463755.1, read as the reverse complement.
ATGAAATATTATTTGAACAATAATTTCCCGACAGTATTGCAACGAAATTCCTTTCTTTAATTTTCTTGAAAAAAAAATTAATTTAATAGATTTCATCGAGATCATCCAAAAACCCTTAAAACCATTAAATTTCAGTTTTTACAAAGGTACGTTTTTTTTCGGCCTAAAGATTTTGATTGCTTCCAAAATTACGATGTTAGAGAAAACTGATTTTTGGAATTTCATCCGTCACACACAGGGTGTGCCAAATGCATGAATATTTCGCAGAAAAGCTGGGGTGTACAGTTAATTACCCAAGCTGTTGGAACACGTGATAATTTTGATAATACTGTGTGCATGTTGGCCAAGTCAATCGTTTGAACTTTTGCATTGTAAGAAGGGACTTTACAAGCTGCGATTAAATCGATGGAAAGGAAAAAAAAGTCAACGACGTTCGTATCTACGCCTGGAATGCGAAAACATTAAACAGGAGAGAAGCAATCGAACAACTAGCGGAAGCCCTAAACTGCTACAAAGCAGACATCCAGCAAATACTATGGGATGGGTCGGGCAAAAAGATGATGAATAACTACAACGCACTTATAGAGAGCAGAAATAGCGACTTTTTAGATGCGGATTTGTTATAACTGAACTAAACTAGAAGTCTTATGTTTCCAAGAAATAGGGAACCCATCGTAACAATTCGAATTAAGGCAAAATTTGCCAACATAAGCTTCTACGAGCTCCTTGATAAAACCTATGAGCGACTACCGAAATACGAAGTTAAAATAGAGGGTTTTTCAATAAGAGCGCTACAAAAGTTTTTTTTAAATAATGCAAAAACGGTTTTGGATATCAATGAAATTCTTTATTCCTGTGCAAGTACGTTCGATGCCATTTTGTATGGAACTCGATTTCTTTTGCATGGCCACCACGGGCACGCTTGCAGAAGTCCAGACGCTGAACCCAATTTTCGACGGTTTTCAAGCATAAATCGGCCGATACTGCTGCAATTTCACGTTCGATATTCGTACGAAGTTCATCAATCGTCGCTGGCTTGTTGGCATAGACCATAGACTTGACGTAGCCCCACAGGAAATAGTCTAACGGCGTTAAATCGCACGACCGAGGCGGCCAAGCGACTGGACCATTTCGTGAGATAACACGTTCTCCAAACTTGGTTTCCAATAAATTGATTGTGGCATTCGCTGTGTGGCTTGTGGCGCCGTCCTGTTGGAACCACATATCCTCCAAGTCCATATCATCCAAATGGGGGCCAAAAATGTTCGGTAATCATTGAACGGTAGCGATTCCCATTCACAGTAACGTGCCGGTCTTGATCATCACGGAAGAAGTACGGCCCAATGACGCCGCCGGCCCATAAACCACACCAAACCGTAATTTTTTCGGGATGCAATGATGACTAATGGAGTACGTGTGGATTGCTGCCTGACCAATGCAGCCAGAAATGAGCCTCATCGCTGAAGATGATTTTTCGATGAAAATCCGAATCATTTTCAAGTTGTTGCTCAGCCCAATATTCACGAACATACGACGCTTCTGGTGGTCAAGCGGCTTCAGTTCTTGCGTCAATTTAATCTTGAAAGGATGTAGGCCAAGATCGTTTCGCAAAATTCGCCACAACGACGTCGCAGAGATGCCCGACGCTTGAGAACGACGTATGAGAGACACATTTGGGCTTTCTTCAACTGAAGCCTCAGTGGCAGCAATGTTCTCGAAACTACGGGCACTTCTTTGTCTCACTGGCACGAGAACATTTTATACTGTGCCTGTGGATTATCGCAACTTAGGAAGAGGAGACATTTCCAACACGTCTGGTATGGGTCTTAGGTAAGTTGACTTCGCTATGGAACTAAATGCCACTATTGCCAGCACACAGTTTCCTCACCTAGATATCCATAGGGGGACATAGCGGTCTCCAGATCAACGAACTGTCAACCAAATTGATCATATTGCGATAGACAAGAGACACGCATCCAGTATTTTGGATGTCCGAACATTCCGAGGGGATAACATCGACCAACAACTACCTTTTGTAGCCAAGGTAAGAATACGGATATCCAACACTCCACAACAATCCATACTATGAAAAAAATTAATATCGAAAGACTAAAACCGCCAAAGCCTTCGCGCAACGAGTATCCCTTAACCTCTCCACACCATACCACAAGCAATGAATGTCCAAAAACAATGGCAACGATGTCAACAAGCTATAAATCAGTCGCAACTGAAGTGCTAGGTTTCTTGCGCCCACCAGCAAGAAACCCCTGGTTTGATGAGGAATGCCAACAGATTCCTGCAGCCAAGAACGAGGACTAAAAGGCTAAGCTTGCAGGTGAAGACGAGAAAAAGGAGAGAACACCGGCTTTTCAAAAAGAAGACCAAAGAGCAAGAAAAGCGCGCGATCGAGAATATTGAGAGGTGCCACTCCAGGAACGATGTTCGCAAGTTTTACCAAAGTGTAAAACGTCAAAGCCAAGGATACAAGGCTCGATCAGAATCCTGTCGAGGTGAACAAGGAAATATCGTAGTTGAGACAAAGTCGATGCTGAGGATATGGAAGAACAACTTCTGCAGACTGTCAAACGGCGATGACGGACAACATTCCGCTGTCAGGCAGATCGAACCTTTCAATATTGGCAACGACAGCGAAAACTGCCAACCACCCGACTTAAGTGAAGTAAGGATAGCAATATCTAAACTCAAGCTTAATAAGGCTTCCCGCAATGATGGCCTTCCCGCCGAGCTTTATAAAGCCGGCGGTGGGTAAGTAACATCCACCAACTCATAAGCCGAATCTGGTCGGAAGAAAGTATGCCTGAAGAATGGAACCTCAGCATTGTTTGCCTGATCCACAAAAAAGGAGACCCTTTTACAGAGGCATAAGTATCCTCAACATCGCCTAAAAGATCCTATACGCCGACGACATTGACATCATTGGTAGGACCCAACTTGATGTCATAGCCACGTTTGCTAGTATAGAGAAGGAAGCGTACGGTAGAGGTAGTACGGGACTTTATCTATCTCGGTTCCGCTATTAACTCTGACAACAACATCTCGTCAGAAATTGAACGAAGAATTACTCTTGCCAACCGCTGTTTCTTCGGGCTAAGAAGGCAATTCAGTAGTAAAGCCCTCACTCGAACTACTCAGGAGATTCTATATAAGATCCTGCTCATCCCAGTCCTGCTCTACGGCATTGAAGCTTGGACCGTCTGAAAGGGGATGAAGAAATCCTTGGCCGATTCTAGAGGAAAATTGTTCGAAAAATCGTTGGTCCCGTTTGCGTTGCGTGAATTATGGGGCATCTTTTGTTTTCCATTACTTACTTGGTCAGTGGTTAGGTTAATTGGATAAATCCGTCGGTTCAAGTGCCCCCAACCTAGGCTGCCTAGTTTGTACAAAATAATAAATTAATTTGGCTGCGCCGCTAATATCTATTCATGCAAATTTCTATACGGTGGAATACCACGTTACTACTATAATTTTTTATTCCAAATAACCAAATCCACATCCAAATGATTCATAGAACACAACACGTCAACACGTGCGTTTGTTATCTATCGTTTTTTTTCGAGTAGATACTTTTACACCAAGGTCGCGCGATCGGGCATAGAGAAACAAACGAAACAAAAACAATTTCCATTTGATCGAGAAAAAAAAAACCAAAACAACAACAATTTCCATTTGATATTTACGTTCCGGCACTTGGTTCACATTTGCTTTCTGTTGGATTTTCGAGAAGAGCACGTCAACGACGCCCAACAAATTGTCTGAAGTAGGAGTAATAACTGACGGTTTTTACTTATACTAAACCAAGTGAGGATGAAGGATTATGAATTTTTCTTGATTCGAATCACTCCCGCGGCGCCGATGGGGTTGCTCCTATCTGGTGTTAGTGGATAATCTGATGGTTAAGACCAAAAAAATTTTTTTTTATGAAATGCAGACGATGGCTTCGCTTTAAATTGTTTTAACAGCGCATTTTCTTAATTTTTTTTCGAATTCAGTTTGTTATTTATTTATCTGTTTGAATATAGAATTGATCGGAGATCAAGATTCGGGTCACTTACACTTTTCCGTCATCATTTTTATTTTTTCTCCAAATCGAGAAAACAATATTATTCGCACGGGCGACGTTCAACAAGGGTGGTGTTTTCATAAACGTCTGCCTAACTTAGATCTGCGTTTGACTTGTTCATAAAGTCAGAATTTTGATCGAACAGACCCAGATGAAGTGCAGAAGATACGTTCATAAACGTCATAAGTCTCATCAGCATCTGGCAGATTGTGCATCCATATTATTTTGACTGCAGAAAGCGTAGGAAGGAGATAAGGAGAACAAATTTTAGCTGTGAAAATAAAAGTTTTATTGGCACTTTTTTAATAAATTGTGTGCAACATTTATCTTTTGTAAGCTAAACTAAGCTATTAATTCATAAAAGAATTCTGATGGAAAAAGAATTAATTTTTGGGAAAAAGAAAAAAAATCATTGTAGAGGGGGCATTGCAAAAGTTGATCCATTCTATTGCTTTGTTTATAATTCACGATTAAGATTGAGAGCACAACTTCTTTTGCAGTCATTCCCAATTTTTTTCTGACGTTTATGAACATTCGGTGACTACTTAAAATTGTACTTAAGCAGGCCTGCACCAGTTCTGCAGAATGAGTGTTTTCATTAATGCAACAAAGAAGATAGACGATTGGACTAGCGCAGATTTTTGACGTTTATGAAAACACCCAAAATTGTAAGAAAACACTTGTAGATAAAAGAATGTCAACCGAAAATCCGCTGCAAGAAAATCTTGAACACTTGTGTCAACAAGTTTTTTTTTCTTATAACATTTTTTGCATTTTTAGCACAAATTTATGGATATTTTTATACTTCTAATTCTTTAAAAAAAAGTTAAACTTCCGAACATCGTTCTGGAAAAATAAGACTTCTTGCCTAAGTCTGGCACTTATAACAATTCCGCATCCGAATATTCGCTGTTTCCGCTCACTATAACACGGTCCGTAGTAGATGTCACAGTTTTTCATCCTCTTTATGCCCGGCCCATCCCATCGTATTTCCTGGATGGCAGTAATGTCTGCTCTGTAGCAGTTTAGGGCTTTCCGCTAGTTGTTCGCTTGCACCTCTCCTGTTTAATGCTCTTTTTTCGTTAAGCAGGGTCGTTTAACAATAAAATCAGTCCTTTCCGTGGCTATTGGTTGCTTCGTAATGTTTTTTCCATGGTTGTATAGTTAGCCCAAAGCACAACGTCAAACCTGGAGGGCCAGTTCCAATTTATTAGATACCCCTAGGACACGGGGCCATCAGTATCAACGGGATTGAGCGCTGCCATTGGCCTTTGATTCATCCGCCACCATCTATGTTCAAGTGGCCTGACTAGCCCTTAAAATTCTTAGGCAGCCTGTTTTCCGAATATATCAAAGCAGCTTGTCTAGGTTCGCCTGGGACAGCAGGCCTGGTATTAATTCCGTGCCGTTCTGACCTGGCTGTTGATAGTGTTGCTGTTTTTTCGTCGTGTAATCAACACTCGCGCTTATCGTTTAGCAAGTCAAATCCGTTTGGACCAGTACCCGATGGTTACCACTTGGAGGTTAAAAATAAGCACGTGATGTGTAGGCAGAGTTACAACCACTGGGCATTGCCAAGTTAAAGTGAATCAGAGTCTATCCTCGTTCTACAACACCCAACCACCTATTCAATGTTTACATACATGAAATGTAAAAAAAAGTGAAAACAAGTTTGTAGTTGTGATTTCTAAGTACAAATTTGTAGTTGTAGTTTGGTGATAAAGGCTTCTGGTGTACGACTACGCAGGTAACGGGTGTTTTTTTTAGAGGATATAACTTGAGTAAAACAAACGCCAAGATCGCGAAAGTGATAAAAATGATGTCATATGGTCCAACTCCATCATAGGTGGTGGTTGTGTTTAATAAACGCCTGATAAAAGATTTAAAGAGCCACCACTCAGAAGTCGTTTTATCCGTGTAAACCGAGCGATCATCGACGACATGCTGATTGTGCGTTTGAAACGTAAAACAACAGTCAAAACCTCACGCTGCAGATAAAACGATATTCCTCGTCATCGCGGGTGTATATTCTTTCAGATTGCTCTAAAAGTGAATGAAGACTGACTACAGAAATGATCCTGTGAAGTATAGTCTTAACAAGATCACCATCACAGAGTGGGTCTTATCAAATTCACCGTTAGAAGTGAATGGGAATCATATAGTTTGTCGAAATATTTACTCTCACCATTATCATACCGAATCTATTTCGTGATCTACCTGAGCATGTATCTATGAAAATTATCTACAATGTGACGTCACTCACTATGAGACGTAGGGGGAAAATTATATGTATGTCGAGAATTGTGTTACACTTAACACTTCTCGACAAATCTGCCATTTATAAAAGTACCTACTGTTGTCTAAATTTTTGTAAAAAAAAAAATAAACACCTTCAGCACAGATAATATTTTTAAAATTTTTAAAATTATATTGCCTGTGCATCTAGCCATTGTGTTTTAGATACAAACATGTAGAAATCGTTTAATTCATATTTTCGTTCCGGAATAAGAGATTTCAGATTATGCATTCAGATGATCGATTTTTTGTCGTTCTACGCAGCTACGTCACTGGTGACATATTATTTGACAGCTCGTTGTAATTGTTGATTATTTGCATACGAATTGCGTGAAATTAGATTAAAATTTGTCTTTATGTTAAGAAAAATTTTATTTTAAAAGCGTGTCAGCATGAAACATGTGTGTTAATAAATTCTTTATTTGAATTAATTCGATGTTCTATCAATTTTCTGCCTGATTATAATGATACCGTGAAAATAGTGAGCATTCATATAGATCAACACGATTGGATTACATCACATCGAATTAATATTTCAAATTTTGTATTTTCTAAAATGTTATAGAATTTGTGCTGTTTAAATTTATAATTTATAACTTAAGACAACACTTTGGGACATTGCATGCAATGGGAATGTCTGTGTATTATTAAAAAGGATCAGTGAAAACTTGTTATGATGGAATAGTTGTACATAAGTATCTTTTTTTTTCAATGCATTATTTTTTTAAACTTTTTTTTATAATTTCCTTTCTTTTAATTTCCTTTTTCTAAGATACACTCTAACTCTGAAAAAAGTGTTTTTACACTTATCCTCGCTTTCAATATTCTCCGCCAGATCCAAACATTTTTTTGTTATGAAATCATTGGAGATGAGTAAGGGCCCAGTTGCAGCTTTCATTGAACAACTTTATTGGAACACACCCCACAATGGAATTGAAATGTCACCCCATAGCTTCTTAGAGGAATAATTGGAAAATTCCTTTTCAGTTCGGTGGAATGGCAATCCTTACTTCACAAAAATAAATCTTGTTCAGTGAAAAACATGAAGTGATTTTCTGCGACAGCTATAACTCCAAATTTAAATATTTTTGGATAATCATGTTTTAAAATTCAAAGGCTTTGCTTTGACATCAACTCACCAATGATTGAATCTATAAAAATGCCGGCAGAAGTAAAAGAAAATTTCCAATGAGGGTTTTCAATGATAGCTACAAGGTGGGCCAAAATAAAAGTCATCCGATGTTGTCGCCGCATTCAGAATATCGGTTGTGACTCGCGTAGTTTGTGCCGTTGCTCCGTCCTGTTGGAGTCACATGTCCTCCAGTCCTAATTCGTCCAATTGCGGCTGAAAAAGCTCGGTTAACATGGCCCTATAGCGCGCACCGTCTACGGTTGTCGTTTGACCAGCATCGTTCTTGACAAAAAAAAATGGTCCAGCGTGAACAGCGCACCATGCAGTAACTTTGAGCAGGTGTAATGGCTCCTCTTGCATTACTCGTGGATTTCAAATCCTCCGAAAGTGATAGTTTTTCTTGACCACGTACCAGCTGAGGTGGAAATGAGCCTCATCGCGTGAACTTTGTACGGGAACATGCGCAAGTCTTTGACCAAAATGTTCATGCCATATACTTCCGACACAAGAACGAAACAACTCCAAAATCTAAGTCAGCCTTGAACGCAAAACTCTTCCGTTTACATGTAACTATTTACAAATAGTTACTTGCTACATGTGTATCGTTGAATACCCTATCCCATTCCACCCTTAGAATGAATATCCAGAAAACTGACTAAAACTGACTAAAACAGAATGGGAAAAGCTGTCACCTCATCTTGTTTAGATATTTTGGTTCGAAAAAAAACGACGTTTTTCTTTGGTAGCGTTTACAAATAGCTTTTTCTAAGAAAACTTGTTCGAACACCACGGACAAGGATTGCATATACCGAATCTCATTATCCTAGCTCAAAATTTAAGGCCTAAAAATCTGTGACAAAATGTAAGGCCTAAAAATCGGTGATATACGGAAGGACGGACATGGCTGAATCGACTCAGCTAGCGATTCTGAGTCGATCCATATACTTTGACTATCTATCTCAATTATTTCTCTATGTTACAATCTATATATCAAACTTACCAATCGGATGTATAAATATATCTGAAGGCTAAAATCTGCTTCTTCAAAAAGAGAATCATATTCTACGCCTGTTATACGATTCAAATTTCCGTTCGAATTAAAATCACAGAAATCATGCGCGATATGTTCCTGGATGGGTGATCAGTTTGCCACGTCTGGAGATCATAGATCGTGGCAAACTGATCACCATTCCAGGTACATATCGCGCTTGATTTCTGTGATTTTAATTCGAACGGAAATTTGAACCGCATAACAGGCGCGATATGTTCCTGGATGGGTGATCAGTTTGCCACGTCTGGAGATCATAGATCTTGTTGAAAACCCTACAAACTCGCGATCGTTTTCATCAACAAATAGGTATGGCCAGATCACAACGCTATAAAAGTATCAATTGATCCAAATTAGTCCATACATGTAGCCATTCCGTATAACTATGATTTTCAATTTTCATAGATACTAACCATTGGATTCATCGTCAGGGTAGTAAAAACTACCATGCGTAAGTTGCGTGTTCAATTTTCCATTCAACTGTATAATTCCCATTCACTTCTAACGGTGAATTTGATAAGACCCACTCTGCGATGGTGATCTTGTTAAGACTATACTTCACAGGATCATTTCTGTAGTCAGTCTTCATTCACTTTTAGAGCAATCTGAAAGAATATACACCCGCGATGACGAGGAATATCGTTTTATCTGCAGCGTGAGGTTTTGACTGTTGTTTTACGTTTCAAACGCACAATCAGCATGTCGTCGATGATCGCTCGGTTTACACGGATAAAACGACTTCTGAGTGGTGGCTATTTAAAAATAAAACTTTCTATCAGAACTCAGAACCCTTTTTACAATCACGCACCTTAAGTGTAAGTTGGACCATACGTAATCATTCTTCTTATTCACAATCTCGGCGTTGCGCATGCGGCTTCATAGGGCAGATCATCATAGAAAAACATCTCATACATAAAAAATGTTAAATTTCAATGCCATATGATATGGCGTTGGAATTGGAAAATTGGATTTATCTCATGTCGCGACTCGCGATACTCCATGCACTGTGATATTGGGTGCGTTCCGGATTTCAGTTTTAGCAAGCACTGTTCTCATTGGTTGATCGACAATTTTAGTCAACGTGACATTTGAGGGGAAATGACTGTCACATAGAATTTTCAGTTATGGGTGAAACAGCTGATTTTTCTTCTAACTGTCATGAAGATGTTTTTGATTTCAGTAAAATTACCCGATAATATAACAGGTGGTTAAATTTTAACGGCCGATGTTGAATGTCAACCACACCTAAACGTCAAGTTATTTTCTGCATTTCATTTGACATTTCTCAATATCAGACTTTTACTCAATTTGAATACTTGAAGGACACACAATCGAAAAACACATTAAAGTCATTCAGGCTTATTATGAAAATGGGCGTTCAAATCAAAATGCATGTCGCGCACTTTGTGATTTTTTCGGTCAATTTAACCGTCCAAATGTGCGTACAATCGGAAAAATCGTGCAATAAATTGAGCAAACCGGGTCTGTAGGAGATATGAAAACACCAGTGCATGCTCGTACAGCTAGTACTGCAGGAAATATTGCTGCTGTTCGCGATAGTGTGGCTGAAGAGCCGTCCACCTCAACTCGTCGTCGTGCCCAACAATCGCACCTCTCACGCTCGTGAACATTATGCATAAGGACTTGCATTTACACGCTTACAAGTTGCAATTGACTTAAGAACTAAACCCTCTTGACCATTTCAAGCGTCGTCAATGGTCAGAATGGTGGCAAGAAATGGCAACAGTGGATCATCAATTTTTAGAGGAAATCATCTTCAGTGATGAGGCACACTTTCACCTCAGTGGATTCGTCAATAAGCAGAATTGCCGCATTTGGGCGAATGATAATCCAAGAGTGATTGTCGAAAAACCAAATGCACCCACAAAGAGTGACTGTTTGGTGCGGTTTATGGGCGGGCGACATCATCGGTCCGTATTTTTTCCAAAATGAGACCGGTCAGGCTGTTACTGTGAATGGTGTTCGCTGTCGTGAGATGATAACAAAATTTTTATCACCCGAATTGGAAGATATGGATGTTGACGTTATGTGGTTTCAACAGAACGGTGCCACTTGCCACCCATCTAACGAAACTATGGCCCTTTTGCGCGACAAAATCCAATGGCCGTGTTATCTCACGTGGTGGCGATGTCAATTGACCGCCAAGATCATGTGATTTGACACCGCTGGACTTCTTTCTTTGGGGTTATTTGACAGAAAACGTGTACGTCGATAAGCCACCAACAATTCAAGAGCTAAAGGATAAGATAATTCGGCACATTAACGGCATAGAACCTCAATTATGCCTCAGCGTCATCGAAAATTTGGACCATCGGATGAAGGCGTGCCGCCGAGGTCGCGGCGGTCATTTGGCCGATATTTTGCTCCATACATAATTGAAAATTCCAATAATTTCATAATAAAGAGAAATGACAGTAATTTTCTAAATAATTTTTGTTTTATTCAAAATCAACATCGGCCCTTAAAATTTAACCACACAAATAGAGAATCATATTCCATGCGTGTTATACGGTGCAAGTTTCTCTACGAATTTAATTACAGAAATCAAGCGCGATGTGTTCCTGGGTTGGTGATCAGTTTGCCACGTCTGGAGATCATAGATCTTGTTGAAAACAATAAAAAATCGCGATCATTGTCATCAACTAAGAGTTATGGCGAGATTGCCCTTCCCTATAGCAATGATTTTCATAGATAAGATACCTACCATTGGATTCATCGTCAGCATAGTACTACCATGCGTAAGTTGCGTGTTCAATTATCCATTTAACTGTATAATTCCCATTCACTTCTAACGGTGAATTTGATAAGACCTACTCTGCGATGGTGATCTTGTTAAGACTATACTTCACAGGATCATTTCTGTAGTCAGTCTTCATTCACTTTTAGAGCAATCTGAAAGAATATACACCCGCGATGACGAGGAATATCGTTTTATCTGCAGCGTGAGGTTTTGACTGTTGTTTTACGTTTCAAACGCACAATCAGCATGTCGTCGATGATCGCTCGGTTTACACGGATAAAACGACTTCTGAGTGGTGGCTATTAATTTTCTATGTATTATGAGTTTGTTTTTCGAATGTGGAGTTGTTCAGGACCAAGAGTGATGGACAAATGAGACTGCCTTCGTTTATTTTTGTTTCGTCCTGCGCATGTGACGTAGGCGGGAGACCAATTGATCGACAGTTCGTTACATACGAATTGCGAAAAGGAAAATTAATGGTTTCATTTTTTTTGGTTAAAATAATTATATTTTCGAAGTAATATTTTCGTTGTTATTTATTTTCCGGTAAAATTTCGATTTAGAAATGATTACCAATGAACCAAAAATATTGAAGTAAATTCAAAAATACCGGGAAGGTATACCTAATACTTTGTTTGTTTATAATTTTTGATTAAATGAACGAGAATGGATCTTATATTGGTAAATATTTTATTAAATGTCAGCAATTATGTAGGGAATACAATATCAGGTAAATGCCCGCCTCTGTTAGTCTTACAAATGCGATCCAGTTTGAGCACATTTGTCATTACATTTTCACACAATTCACGCAGTATTTTGATTAATTTCATCACGAATATTTTGTTTGAGTTGCTTAAGCGTTTCCGGTTTGTTTGCATAAACCTTGCTTTTCAGATATCCCCACAAGAAAAAAGTCCGGAGCAGTAAAATCAGGCGACCGTGGAGGCCAATCAACATCACCATTTCTTGAAATAACTTTTTGTGGAAAGAGGTCTCGCAGTAATTCCATTGTAATCCTGGCTGTATGCGATGTGGCACCGTCTTGTTGATACCACATGTTAATCAAGACCAAAGCATGCAGTTGTGGCGTTTAAAAGCTTTCAATCATATCACGATATCGTTCTCCATTCACAGTTACCGTTACGCCGTTTTCGTTTTCAAAGATTTTTTCCAATGATTTCTCCTGACCAAATTGCACACCAGGCTTTAACTTTTAATGGATGCAAAGGTGACTGATGAATAATTTGAGAGTTTTGCATTGCCCAGAACTGACTCTTCTGTTTATTCACATATCCGTTGAAATGAAAATGTGCCTCGTCACTCATTATAATTTTTTTTTCCTTAAAATCGGGGTTGTCATGGGCTAGCTGTGACATCCTATTGGCATATGTACGCCGGTGTAAATGGTCTTGTGGAAGAAGCTCTTGTGTCAACTGAATCTTAAATGGCAAAAAATGCAAATCCTTGTGCAAAATTGCGGCCAAAGTTGTTCTTTGAAGACCAAACTCCAGAGCACGGCGTCGAATTAGGGTTGATGGATTATTTTTCGAGAAATCTTGCAGTACGTTGTGGTCCATGCTTGGGCCTATCACCTACAGATCCTCTTTCTTCGAAATCATTCACTACAAATGCGGCCAAAGTTGTTCTTTGAAGACCAAACTCCAGAGCACGGCGTCGAATTAGGGTTGATGGATTATTTTTCGAGAAATCTTGCAGTACGTTGTGGTCCATGCTTGGGCCTATCACCTACAGATCGTCTTTCTTCGAAATCATTCACTACAAATGCGGCCAAAGTTGTTCTTTGAAGACCAAACTCCAGAGCACGGCGTCGAATTAGGGTTGATGGATTATTTTTCGAGAAATCTTGCAGTACGTTGTGATCCATGCTTGGGCCTATCACCTACAGATCCTCTTTCTTCAAAATAATTCACTACACGATAAATCGGGCGTTTTTTGGCACGTTGTTTTTCCCAAGAAATTGCACGTGACCTTCTCATCGTCACAGTAATCGATGATTGATTTTGACAAAACATTTTAGCGATTAAAACACGTTGGTTTATCGAATATTTTTGCATAATAAATTCGCCACGTGTCTACTTGACGGGCTTAGTGGCGCGATGGTTAGTGCGTTGAACTGCCGCGCAGAAGGTCTCGGTTCGATTCCCAGCCATAGCAACACCTAAATGATTTTTCACTGGCCCTCCTCTCGTGATGATCTGACAAATCCTCCGAGTAGTGTCAATTGTCATGAATAGTTTATCTCAACTTAGCCGTTCGGATTCGACATAAAATAGGAGGTCCGGCCATCGTGCAAAGAAGTACACACGCACACATGAATGGTTGTCAGAAAAAACCTAGGCCCTGGGTACTAACGAGCCTGTTGCGCCATAAATTTTTTTTTTTTTTACTTCACGACTGCCAAATATGAACTGTCAAGACTAATATTTACCAAAATGGCGGCAAAACAAAGAAGTATACGTTCCCGGCGGACACCCTGTATGATTTCGGGCATGCATGTGGCCGCTTGTGGTTCGAATAAAGCCAAGTCTTGAGATCCAATTTTCAACCACTTTTTCTAGTATTTTGGGCCTTATGTCGGAAATCACGGCACGGATGTTGGCTTCCAAGTCCCATAACATTTCTGGTTTGTTGAAGAAAATAATCCAATGAGGTCAAATCACACGATCTTGGTGGCCAATTGATAGGTCCATTCCGCGAAATTATGCGCTCATCGAATGTTTACTTCAACAATTCGATTGTGACGTGCGCTGTGTGGCATGTAGCGCCGTCTTCTTGGAACCACATCTCATCCACATTCGTGCCATCCAATTCGCGAACAAAATTGTCGGTTATCATGGCTCTATACCGGTCTCCATTAAGTGTAACTGACTCTCCAGCATCATTTCGGAAGAAGTATGGCCCAACGACTCCACCAAACAGTCAGTTTTTGTGGATGTAATGGCGTCTCAATGGTCTCATGTGGCTTGTCTTCACTCCGAATCTGGCAATTTTGCTTGTTGACGCAGCCATTCAACTAAAAATGAGCCTCGTCCCTGAACAAAATTTTGCGATGAAAATCAGCATCGAGATCAATCTCATTCTCGGCCCGTAAATCAAAATCACGACGCATTGCATGGTCTCGCGGCTTTAGTTCTTGCACAAGCTGGATTCTGTAAGGTCGTAAGCCAAGATCTTTGCGCAAAATCTTCCACAAAGTTGATGGACAAAGCTCCAATTGCTGTGCACTGTGGCGAATCGATTCATTCGGGTCCTCTTCGACACTTTGCTCTACAGCGGCAATTGTTTCTTTTGGTGTGAACTGTTCGACGTCTCTGCGGATGCGTATTATCAGCATGGAGTAAACGTAGTGCGAAAACTATCCATGGTTAACCGAATTAATTGCTCTGATGGACGATTATGTCGACCTTAAAATGGACGGAGCTTGCGGTAAACTTCTCGAAGTGAACCATTATTTTCGAAATCGATTTGTAAGCTTGTTCACTTGTCAATCTGTTCATGATGAAATGGCAAACCAAACGGAACAAAAATGACATTAGAGTTGTCCGATTTGACCACAAGATGTCAGTTTTATCTCTATTCGAAAAACATACCTTTAAAAAAAACACCCGTTACTATAGGAGTTCGCACAGTGTGTGCAAGTTAGTCGTAGGTATACGTGCGCGTGTGGTTCCGACTTCCGACGTCCGAAAACAATCCAAACTGGTTGGGATTTTTGAAAAGTTTCGTGCGTCGAAACCACTTCACGAGTGCGATATCGCCGAGACGCAGAAAAACGTAGTCAGTGTGCACACTCAAGTCGTACGACCAATATTCATCGTACGATACAAATTTGTATCCAATGTGCAACTGGCCTTAGGTCTTCATTTCGGATGTCCTGAATGAGGTTGCAACCAACTAAAAAACGTTGCTTGACCGCATGCATTTCCTCCAACTGCCTAGTAACTAAAATTGTCAACAACAAAAAAACATTTTTCTTCAAAATTCAATGACTCATAGCAATCGAACACAGCACGTGCGTTTTTTATCGCTTCTTTTCGAATAGATACGCATACGAGCTCTGACAACAAGGTCGCGTCTCGCGATCGGTGATCGAGAAACAAACGAAACAAAAACAATTTCCATTTGATCGAGAAAAAAAAAAAAAAACCAAAACAACAACAATTTCCATTTGATATTTACGTTCCGGCACTTGGTTCACATTTGCTTTCTGTTGGATTTACGAGAAGAGCACGTCAACGACGCCCAACAAATTGTCTGAAGTAGGAGTAATAACTGACGGTTTTTACTTATACTAAACCAAGTGAGGATGAAGGATTATGAATTTTTCTTGATTCGAATCACTCCCGCGGCGCCGATGGGGTTGCTCCTATCTGGTGTTAGTGGATAATCTGATGGTTAAGACCAAAAAAAATTTTTTTTTTATGAAATGCAGACGATGATGGTGTTTCACCTTATCTATGAGGTGCCTAATTGTCGTTTTTAATTTTTTTTTATAGCGCGTTCGTGCATTTTCATTTCAAAAAATTTAGTTTGGTTTTTTTTTCCACGCTTAAAAGTTAAGACACCTAATCCATTCCAGGCACCAGATCTGCATTGCTGTCGTGGAAGAGAGGACAGAGGGCCACCAGAAAAGTATATTTCGTGTTCAGGATTATCTTAGTATTTTTAATAGGAAAATTGTATTACAAGTCCTAAATTGCTTATTCCCAGAATCTGTCGACATATCCATGGAATAGGACTTCCTTATTATTAATAAGGGGGTTTAGTGGCATGCCGGTTTGTCACTGTTGCTGTGATTCCTATCCCTATGCCGTAATAATTGTTGTTTTGTTATTGGGTAGTTAGAACTTTACATCCAACTTGTTTTTGTAAAAACCAGTAAAAACCCACTTCAATCGAACTTCAAATATATCTAAAGGGTGATCCATTTCGAGGTTCCCTACTTTTTTAAAGAAAAAAACACAGAAAATTCAAATTTCATGGAGAATATTTATTATCATTTGAAAGAACATTCTTTGGCATTTATTTTTTGAAGATTATGTCTATCAAATGTTGGCCGTTGCTACGTCGCAGATGGTCCATCCGTTGAGTCCAATTTTCGATCACTCGTTCGAGCATTTCGACTGGTAACTGGCGAATGACACGCGTGATGTTTTCCTCCAAGGCCTGAATCGAAGCGGGTTTGTCGGCATAAGCTTTTGACTTTACATATCCCCACATGAAAAAGTCTAACGGTGTGATATCACACGATCTTGGTGGCCAATCGACCGGCCCAAAACTTGAAATTATGTGCTCACCGAAATGTTCTCTCAATAAGTCCATTGATTGATGCGATGTGTGGGAAGTGGTGCCGTCTTGCTGAAACCAAATGTCGCCGAGATCACGAGCTTCAATTTCAGGCATCAAATAGTCGGTTATCATGGCACGATAACAGTCGCCATTGACGGTTACGTTCGCACCGGCATAATTCTTAAAGAAATATGGACCGATGATTCCACCGGCCCACAAACGACACCAAACCGTTGTTTTTTCTGGATGAAGTGGCAGTTATTCAATCTCTTCAGGTTGCTCTTCGTCCCAAATGCGGCAATTTTGTTTGTTTACATACCCATTGAGCCAGAAATGGGCCTCATCGCTAAACAAAATTTGCCTCGAAAACGTCGGATCTTCTTGGAACTTTTCAAGAGCCCATAGAGCGAAGCGATGTCGCTTGGGAAGGTCGAGCGGCTTCAGTTGTTGCACAAGCTGTATTTTGTACGCTTTCAATTTAAGATCTTGACGTAAAATGCGCCAAGTCGTTCCATACGTCAGTCCGAGTTGCTGCGAACGGCGCCGAATCGACTCTCTACGGTCTTCGTGTACACTCTCAGCTACGGCCGCTATATTTTCTTCACAGCGTGCTGGACGTGGTCTATTCGGTCCAATATTATCCAATAATGAATGCTGGGTCTCAAAATGGGTGATGGTGTTGCGAATGGTACGCTCAGTAGGCCGATTATGTTGACCATAAGTTGAGCGAAGTGCACGAAACACATTCCTCACAGAACGTGAATTTTCATAATAAAGTTGAACAAGTTGTAAACGTTGTTCACGCGTAAGTCTTTCCATTATGAAATGCCAAACAATACTAAACAAAAATAACATGACAGCATGACACGACTCACACGTGATCTGTCAAAAAAGGCTATTGAAAAAAGTATCTCTACTTGGATCACCCGTTACTACTTGAGTTTTACGTAATTGTCGCTACAGCCCGGAATGAACCTGGGCCTCTTCAATTAACCCGAAGATTTTTCAAAAAAAAATTCCTCTTGATTCGACTAAGGATTTCTTCGTCACTGGCCGTGCTTCAGCGCCGTAGAGCAGGACTGGGATAATCAGGGTCTTATATACGATCTCCTTAGTAGTTCGAGTGAAGGCTTTTACTGCTGAATTGCCTTTTCAGCCAGAAGAAACAACGGTTGGCAAGGGTAATTCTTCGTTTTATTTCTGACGAGATGTTGTCAGAATTAATAGCGGAGCCGAGGTAGACAAAGTCCCGTACTACCTCAAACGTTTATCTGTCAATGGTGACGTTCTTTACAATTCGTCGACGTTGTGTGTCCTTTCGTGTTGACAGCATACTTAGTCTTGCTCTTATTTACTGCTGAATCCATTTTTGCCGCTTCCTTCTCTATACCAGCAAACGTGGCTATGACATCACGTTGTCGTATGCTAGTAGTTGCACCGATTTTTGGAAAATTGTGGCTCTGGTGTTGGATAGGGAATCGGGAGTTTTACACAATCCTCTCAAGAATCCAATCAATGAAGTCTCATGAAAGTTCATCGCCTTGCCTAAATCCTTTTTTTGGTATCAAATGTGTCGGTGAGGTCATTTCCGACCCTGATGAAGCAGCGAGAATTCTCCATCGTGATCCTATACAAACGGACGAGTTTGGGCGGTATACCAAAACTAGACATGGCTCTGTATAGTTCGTCTCTATAAACGCTGTCGTATGCGGCTTTGAAATCGATGAATAGGTGGTGAGTATAGATTTGGACTTCTTGGGTTTTTTTCCAGGATCTGCCGAAGTAGGAAAATTTGATCGGTTGTGAACTTTGCTGGCCTGAAACCATACTGATAAGGGCCAATCAGGTTGTTGGTAAACGGTTTCAGGCGTTCACATATAACATCAGATAGGATCTTCTAGACGATGTTGAGAAGACTTATGCCTCTATAGTTGGCGCAGTTTAGAGAGGGTCTCCGTTGTTGTGGATCGGGCGAACGATGCTGAGGTTCCTTTCTTCAGGCATACTTTCATCCGACCAGATTTGGCTTATGAGTTGGTAGATGGTACTTAACGAGTCATCCACCATCGAGTCATAGTATATGGTACTTACCGAGTCGGCTTTGTTTAGCTTGGCGGGAAGACCGTCATTTCCGGAATAGCCTTGCTAAGCTTGAGTTTACCTCCTAAACTCTTCACTTCACTCAGGTAGGGTGGTTGGCTGTTTTCGCTGTTGTCCGCAATGTTGAATGGTTCGTTCTGCCTGACAGCGGAATGTAGTTCGTCATCGCCGTTTGACAGTCTGTAGAAGTGGTTCTTCCATATCCTCAGCATAGACTGTGTCTCAACTACGATATTTCCTTGTTCATTTCGACAGGATTCCGTTCTAGTCTTGTATCCTTGGCTTTGAAGTTTTACACTTTGCAAACATCATTCCTGGAGTGGCACCTCTCTATATCCTCGATCGCGCGCTTTTCTTGATCTTTTTTCTTCCTTATGAAAAGCCGGTGTTCTTCCCTTCTTCTGTGACTATATGACTCAATGGCAGCTCTCGTCTTTACCTACAGCTTAGCGAGCAAGTGTTGCTAGTCGGTGTACTTCCACTTTTTTCTGCCTATAGAAGTCAACGGCAGCTCTCGTCCTCACCTACAGCTTAGCCTCGTAGGCCTCGTTCTTGGTTGCGAGCATCTGTCGTCATTCCTCAGAGGTTTCTTGCTGGTAAGCTCGAGCAATCTAGCATATCAGTTGCATCGTTGCCATTGTTTTTCGACATTCGATGGTGGTGGTATGGTGTGGCTAATCGAGAGGTTAAGGCACAATCGTTGTGCGAAGGTTTTGGCAGTCTCTTGCGATTGCTGTCTTTGGAAATTAAATTTTTTCACAGTATTTCTAGATTGTTGGGGCGTGGTGGATATCCGCATTCTAACCTTGGTTGTTAGAAGGTAGTGGTCCAAGTCGATGTTAGCTCCTCGGAATGTTCGGACATCCAAAATACTGGATGCGTGGCGCTTGTCTATCGCTATGTGATCAATTTGATTGACCGCTCGTTGATCTGTAGACCGGCTTATCCCCTTATGGATATCCAGGTGAGGAAACCGTGTTCTCGCTATAGTGGCGTTCCGTTCCATAGCGAAGTCAATTAGCCTAAGTCCGTTACCAGACGTGTTGTCGTGTTGGCTATGTTTTGCGACAATACTGCTAAAGATGTCTTCCCTTCCTACCCTGGCGTTCAAATCTCCCAGCACGATTTTAACATCGTACTTCGGTAGTCGGTCAGAAGATTTGTCAAGAAGCTCGTAGATGCAGTCCTCAGCTATATCATCTTTTTCCTCCGTTGCGGCGTGAGCGCATATAAGGCTTATGCTGGCAAATTTGGCCTTGATGCGGATTGTTACAATGCGTTCACTAATGTCTTGGAAATGTAAGACTTCTTGCCTAAGTCTGGCACTTATAACAAATCCGCATCCGAAAAGTCGCTGTTTCTGCCCACTATAACAAGGTCCGTAGTAGATATCACAGTTTTTCACCCTCTTTTTGCCCGGCCCATCCCATCGTATTTCCTGGACGGCAGTAATATCTTCTTTGTAGCAGCTTAGGGCTTCCGCGAGTTGTTCGCTTGCACCTCTCCTGTTTAATTTTCTCACATTCCAGGTTCAGATAGGAATGTCGTTGTCCTTTTTTCGTTAAGCAGGATCGTCAACAATAAAATCCGTCATTTCCGAGGCTGTTGGTTGCTTCGTCACAAATACCTTGTTCCATGGTTGGTTAGTTAACCCAATATACAACCCCCAACCTGGCGAGCCAGTTCGCATTTATTATATACCCCTAGGACACGTGACCATCAGTATCCACTACGGGAGCGCTGCCGTTGGCCTTTCGGGTCATCCGCCACCATCTCTGGCCTGACTTACCCTTGAGATTCTTAAATGACCTGTTGTCCGAATATGTCGAAGAAGTTGATCTGGTTCGCCTGACCAGGCTGCTTATAGTGTTGATGTTTTTCGTCTTGTTGTCAACACTCGGACTGTTTGTTAAGCAAGTCAAATCAGGTTGGATGAGGCCAGTATCCGATGGTTACCACTTGGAGGTAAAAATAAGCACAATTGATGTGTATAGCCAGAGTTACAATCCCTGGGCATTGCCAAGTTGAAACCAATATAGTCTACCCTCGTTCTACAACATCCAACCAACTAAGAAACTGCCTGACAATATCATTAACGAAACCTGTCTCTGCTCTATCGAATCTTCTTGGAGAAAAGTAAACCAGTGTCTCCTTTATTGGTACCACCTTCGTTGGTATCGGCGGCTTCTTTGGGTTTTCTGGAGAGTAACTCACAAAATTATGCCTCGACATGCATCGAGAACCTCCGCCTGTTGTATATATGATAGATCTGCAAACTGGCATAGTCCAGCAATGTAACCCATGGCTGCTGCCGTCTCATGTAACACCCTCGAAACTTCTTCCTTTGACTTGGAACTGATAACTACACCTCGCACAACATACATACGTCCTTAATAATCCTCCAATAAAATAATGAACTGCTTCCCAGCATCAGTCTTCCATTCTGTCTTAACCTTTACATAAAACACCTTAAGGAATTCATTGATTCTAAGAATATATTCTCCCTGCCACCTCTGATGTTTGCAGCACATATGTCAGTTTGACTTTGACAAATTGGACAACGTTCAAGGCTGACGTTTTCATCATGCTCATGCACGGATTTCTTTGTCTAAAAGTCAAAAATTCGACGTGATATCTTGATCTCATGGAATGTCAAGAAAATCCACGATCACCACATCATCTGGCACTCGCTCATTTGTCATAATTCACGAACCATTCCCATTTGCAACACCTGGGTGTGTTTCGAGAGGTGCAGTCAATTTATTCTGAACGAACAACATAAACGCACACGTGATGGCTTGTCAGTATCGCCCTTCGGTTGTCTCATTCCCCTGGCAAGGCTGTGTACGACTTGGATGTCAAAACAAATCTAAAATGGAAACATAAAAAAATGTCATCAGGTAATTAGGATGTCCTAACAGTTTCGTCAAGGTTATGATCCGGTTCGTGTGAAATACATCTGTTGGTACATATTTGTCCTCGTGTGACTTCGAATGACTGACATTTGTTAACACGTCATGTTAGAGGGGTGCATATAATATCCATGTTGTCATGTAGCTGACAACTTAAGCTGCCTTTCCTGTGGGCAATCATTCTTTACAATAATAACTGTTGGTTGCCATCAGTCCAGATGTGACAGTTCTACTTGTTGACGAATGTTGACGAATTCATCGTGGTAAAAGTGCGCTTCATCCTGATATCATATTGAACGCGATGACAGATAAAGTTCAATGGAGCCTCGGCCATATGCACATAATGTTGCCATTTTGTTCCGTGGAACGAATGGGACGAAGACTGGCTATTGCTGTCAAATTGACCCCTTCTATCCAATTGTTTGAAATTTAGTCGCGAATCTGAAGATTGTCCCTTCGGTTCGACAAACTATGTGGACCGATAAAAAAAAATCAATAACGCATGGTGGAAATTTTTGGTGATTGCATTTTTAAAATACCACTCCACGCTTTGTATGACTTTCTACGTGTCCATGGCTTAAATTGAAAAAAAAAAAAAAAACGCACGATGTGCAAAATGTCAAAATAGAGTCAAAAAATCATTTGACGTTTGGAAGTATTTCCCTATCGGAATTCGGGACATCATTCATCATGATATGCTGTCAACAAGAAGGCTAGATGAACGATGGAACGAATGGGACGAAGACTTGCTATTGCTGTCAAATTGACCCCTTCTATCCAATTGTTTGAAATTTAGTCGCGAATTTGAAGATTGTCCCTTCGGTTCGACAAACTATGTGGACCGATAAAAAAAAAATCAATAACGCATGGTGGAAATTTTTGGTGATTGCATTTTTAAAATACCACTCCACGCTTTGTATGACTTTCGACGTGTTCATGGCTTAAATTGAGAAAAAAAACGCACGATGCAAAATGTCAAAATAGAGTCAAAAAATCATTTGACGTTTGGAAGTATTTCCCTATCGGAATTCGGGACATCATTCATCATGATATGCTGTCAACAAGAAGGCTAGATGAACGATGGAACGAATGGGACGAAGACTTGCTATTGCTGTCAAATTGACCCCTTCTATCCAATTGTTTGAAATTTAGTCGCGAATTTGAAGATTGTCCCTTCGGTTCGACAAACTATGTGGACCGACAAAAAAGAAATCAATATCGCATGGTGGAAATTTTTGGTGATTGCATTTTTAAAATACCACTCCACGCTTTGTATGACTTTCTACGTGTTCATAACTTAAATTGAAAAAAAAACGCACGATGCAAAATGTCAAAACAGAGTCAAAAAATCATTTGACGTTTGGAAGTATTTCCCTATCGGAATTCGGGACATCATTCATCATGATATGCTGTCAACAAGAAGGCTAGATGAACGATGGAACGAACGGGACGAAGAGTTGCTATTGCTGTCAAATTGACCCCTTCTATCCAATTGTTTGAAATTTAGTCGCGAATTTGAAGATTGTCCCTTCGGTTCGGAAAACAATGTGGACCGACAGAAAAATAAATCAATAACGCATGGTGGAAATTTTTGGTGATTGCATTTTTAAAATACCACTCCACGCTTTGTATGACTTTCTACGCGTTCATAACTTAAATTGAAAAAAAAACGCACGATGCAAAATGTCAAAATAGAGTCAAAAAATCATTTGACGTTTGGAAGTATTTCCCTATCGGAATTCAGGACATCATTCATCATGATATGCTGTCAACAAGAAGGCTAGATGAACGATGGAACGAACGGGACGAAGAGTTGCTATTGCTGTCAAATTGACCCCTTCGGTTCGACAAACTATGTGGACCGATAAAAAAAAATCAATAACGCATGGTGGAAATTTTTGGTGATTGCATTTTTAAAATACCACTCCACGCCTTGTAGGACTTTCTACGTGTTCATGGCTTAAACTAAAAAAAAAACGCACGATGCAAAATGTTAAAACAGAGTCAAAAAATCATTTGACGTTTGGAAGTATTTCCCTATCGGAATTCGGGACATCATTCATCATGATATGCTGTCAACAAGAAGGCTAGATGAACGATGGAACGAATGGGACGAAGACTGGCTATTGCTGTCAAATTGACCCCTTCTATCCAATTGTTTGAAATTTAGTCGCGAATTTGAAGATTGTCCCTTCGGTTCGACGAACTATGTGGACCGATAAAAAAAAAATCAATAACGCATGGTGGAAATTTTTGGTGATTGCATTTTTAAAATACCACTCCACGCTTTGTATGACTTTCGACGTGTTCATGGCTTAAATTGAAAAAAAAACGCACGATGCAAAATGTCAAAATAGAGTCAAAAAATCATTTGACGTTTGGAAGTATTTCCCTATCGGAATTCGGGACATCATTCATCATGATATGCTGTCAACAAGAAGGCTAGATGAACGATGGAACGAACGGGACGAAGACTTGCTATTGCTGTCAAATTGACCCCTTCTATCCAATTGTTTGAAATTTAGTCGCGAATTTGAAGATTGTCCCTTCGGTTCGACAAACTATGTGGACCGACAGAAAAAAAAATCAATAACGCATGGTGGAAATTTTTGGTGATTGCATTTTTAAAATACCACTCCACGCTTTGTATGACTTTCGACGTGTTCATGGCTTAAATTGAAAAAAAAACGCACGATGCAAAATGTCAAAATAGAGTCAAAAAATCATTTGACGTTTGGAAGTATTTCCCTATCGGAATTCGGGACATCATTCATCATGATATGCTGTCAACAAGAAGGCCAGATGACATCGGCTAATTAAATGTCGCGCCTCACAAATTTAAGGTAGAAAGGTACGTTTGTCTAACTCGGTTCTGTTGAAACAATTAAAGCAGATCAACCTTGCAAGAGACTAATTGATCCTTTATGTGATCCTGATCATTTTTGTCTTACTTAACCATGGAAGGAATTGAATTGAATTGGTAAAGAGCGTGGAGTTCTTTAAAAAGTCACCCCTCCTCATGCGTTGACATTTTTTGGAGGCAAAGGTTCGATGGTGAGCTTTTCGAGTAATATAGTCCCAAAGACCCAGTCAAGAAACTATCAACGTGCCACATATCCTCCGGCTTGTAGAGCCTTCTTCTTTAAATCAAATAGTCGACGCAACTGCTAGTTATTGACTTAGGATCAGGCCAACTGGAAAGCAATTTTGGTTAGGACCATTGCTCCGATCGACAGAGTATTCTTTTCCAGGAAAGTAGTCGACGCATCTGAAGCGTACTCACTAGAGCGTCATTTGGTTGAAGACTAGGTTCACTTTGGACTTTTGGTTTTGCAGAAGGTCGACATCTTTGAAAGATTCTTTAGGAGTAGTCGGTTCAATATTTTTTTTCTACAAAGCGAGGGTATGTGAAATCGTCCATAGACAAAGAGATCAGCATGTGTGTGCTTATAGTGTGTGAGTTTCTAAAAAAAAAACCACCCTTCGACATCAATTTTTAGATACTGCAACTAAGAAAAAGCTTATCCAGCAACTTTTCTATAAAGAATTTAAAGATTTTGGGAGTTTGCTGTCAAGTGAATGATCCCCAACTCGCCACGTCCAAAGGTTTCGATCTTTCTGGTTATATACAATTTTTTTGGCGCAACAGGTTCGTTAGTTAGCCGAGCTTTCTCACAACCATTCATGTGTACTTCTTGCACGATGGCGGGACCTCCTGTTTAATGCTCCGAATTCCGAATTCCGAACTCCGAATTCCGACTCCGAACAGTGAATTTGACATTCAAAATTTATGGGCATATATCCTATGCTTTCTCGCGAAACTTCTACTTTCAGCATCGATTGTATGAGTTTCGAGATCCCTGTGGTTATCTTCAAAGGTTTCGAGATCCCTGTGGTTATCTTCAATTTTAGCATACCACGGTGCTTGGACAATTTTTCTAAGCACTTTAAACTGAAGATTTGTGTTGATTTACGTTTTCTTTGTACACCCCTTAAGTTGTATACCGTAGGTCCACACCGGCTTTAGCACTTGCTTGTATCGGGTTTTTCAACAGGGACGCTACAAAAGTTGAGCGACAGGGGCAGCGAACGAAGCCATATTTCTTGCCGCTCTTTTGACATTTCTCTTCAGTAAGGTTCATGATGGAAAGATATACGATCCAACAACGAGTCGAAATTATTAA
Source organism: Rhingia rostrata (assembly GCA_949824845.1). Lineage (NCBI taxonomy): Eukaryota > Metazoa > Arthropoda > Insecta > Diptera > Syrphidae > Rhingia > Rhingia rostrata. The sequence goes on along the minus strand of OX463755.1, from coordinate 41,570,013 downwards.
AATTTACAACCGAAATTCGGAGTCAGTGGCCTCAACGATAAGAGCGCTACGTCCAATTTATGGTCGTCATAATCGTCCTAGCAGATCAACAATTTAGCGTCTAGTGGAAAAATTTGAATCCACAGGCACAGTACAAAATGTTCCCGTGCCAGTGAGACAAAGAAGTGCCCGTAGTGTCGAGAATATTGCTGCCACTGAGGCTTCAGTTGAAGAAAGCCCAAATGTGTCTCTCATACGTCGTTCTCAAGCGTCGGGCATCTCTGCGACGTCGTTGTGGCGACAGCCTTACAAGATTAAATTGACGCAAGAACTGAAGCCGCTTGACCACCAGAAGCGTCGTATATTCGTGAATATTGGGCTGAGCAACACCTTGAAAATGATTCGGATTTTCATCGAAAAATCATCTTCAGCGATGAGTCTCATTTCTGGCTGAATGGCTTCGTCAATAAACAAAATATTTGCGGTATTGGTCAGGCAGCAATCCACACGTACTCCATGAGTCATCATTGCATCCCGAAGAAAATTACGGTTTGGTGTGGTTTATGGGCCGGCGCGGCGGCGTCATTGGGCCGTACTTCTTCCGTGATGATCAAGACCGGCACGTTACCGTGAATGGGAGTCGCTATCGTTCAATGATAACCGAATATTTTTGGGCCCAATTGGACGATATGGACTTGGAGGACATGTGGTTCCAACAGGACGGCGCCACAAGCCACACAGCGAATGCCACAATCAATTTATTGGAAACCAAGTTTGGAGAACGTGTTATCTCACGAAATGGTCCAGTCGCTTGGCCGCCTCGGTCGTGCGATTTGACGCCGTTAGACTATTTCCTGTGAGGCTAGGTCAAGTCTATGGTCTATGCCAACAAGCCAGCGACGATTGATGAACTTCGTACGAATATCGAACGTGAAATTGCAGCAGTATCGGCCGATTTATGCTTGAAAACCGTCGAAAATTGGGTTCAGCGTCTGGACTTCTGCAAGCGTGCCCGTGGTGGCCATGCAAAAGAAATCGAGTTCCATACATAATGGCATCGAACGTACTTTCACAGGAATAAAGAGTTTCACTGAATCCAAAACCGTTTTTGCTTTATTTAAAACAAAAAAACGTTTGTAGCGCTCTTATTGAAAAACCCTTTACAACCCTTTAGTTGTATACCGTAGGTCCACACCGGCATTAGCACTTGCTTGTATAAAGGCAGTTTGCTAACAGTATTGAGCTGGGAATGTTATATTTCTCTAAATTTGAATGTTAGATCTTTACGTTTTATTTTCATGTGAGCTGAGGACTTTTGCAGTCGTGTTTTCGATCGACGTACTTACCTACTGCCTAGGATAGCGGTGTCATCGGCAAACGTAACAAGAGGGGCCCAAGAAAACTTCCTTGCGGTACGCCGGCCGAATTTACTTTACTTACTTACTTAAGTGGCGCTACAGTCCCGAATGAACCTGGGGTCAACCAACATGCAACATGCGTCTCCAATTAGCCCCGTCCTTACCTAACTGCCTCCAGTTGCGCATTCCAAGTTGTTTGAGTTCGGTTTCTACTTGTGCGCGCCTCTTAAAGCGAGGTCATCCTCTACATCGTCCGACGTCTGGCTGGGAATCGAAAACTCTGCGAGTCGGAGTATCAATGTCCATTCGTTCTACATGTCCTAGATATCTTCAACGTCCAATGGAGAGTTTTTTGACCAGAGGCATGTCGCTGCACAGCTCGTGTAGTTCTTGGTTGAATCTTCATCTCCATAGTCCGTCAACGCAAACGGGACCGAAGAATTTTCCTTTCAAATCGACCAAGGATTTCTTTATCCGCTATTGAGACGGTCTATGCTTCAGCGCAGTAGATCAGGACTAGGATGATCAAGGTCTTATATAGGATCTCCTTAGTAGTTCGAATGAAGGCTTTTCTACTGAATTGCCTTCTTAGCCCGAAGAAACAGCGGTTCGCAAGAGAAATTCTTCGTTTAATTTCTGACGAGATGTTGTTGTCAGAGTTAATAGCGGAGCCGAGATAGATAAAGTCCCGTACTACCTCAAAGTTATTTCTGTCAATGGTGACGTTCTGTCCAATTCGTCGATGTTGTGTGTCCTTTCGTGTTGACAGCATATACTTCGTCTTGCCCTCATTTACTGTTGAATCCATTTTTGCCGCTTCCTTCTCTATGCTGGCAAACGCGGCTATGACATCACGTTGCATCCTACCAATGACGCCAATATCGTCGGCATATGCTAGTAGTTGCACCGATTTTTGGAAAATTGTGCCTCTGGTGTTGGCTCGTGAGCTCGTGAAGAAGTCACAAAGCAGCGCATCGCGTTGTCTAAATCTTTCCTTGCTATCGAATGTGTCGGTGAGGTCGTTTCCGATTATGGTGGAGCAGCGTTGTTCTCCATTGTCATCCTACACAAACGGACGAGCTTGGGCGGTATACCAAAACTAGACATGGCTCTGTATAGTTCTTCTCTATAAACGCTATCGTATTCGGCTTTGAAATCGATGAATAGGCGGTGGGTATTGATTTGGACTTGTTGGGTTTATTCCAGGATCTGCCGAAGTGTGAAAATTTGATCGGTTGTGGACTTTTCTGGCCTAAAACCGAACTGATAAGGTGCGATCAGGTTGTTGGTAAACGGTTTTAGGCGTTCACATAATCACGGCAGGATCTTGTAGGCGATGTTGAGGAGACTTATGCCTCATTAGTTGGCGTAGTTCAGAAGGTCACCTTTTTTGTGGATCGTTAAAACGATGCTGAGGTTCCATTCTTCAGGCATACTTTCTTCCGACCAGATTCGGCTTATGAATTGGTGGTTGTTACTTACCAAGTCATCTCCGCCGGCTTTAAAAAGCTCACTTGAGTTTAGATATTGCAATCCTTACTTCACTCAGAAGTGTTAATCGAGAGGTTTAGGCATACGCGTTGCGCGAAGGTCTTGGCGGTCTCTTGCGATTGCAGTCCTTCGACACTAAATTTTTTCACTGTGTTTCTGGATTGTTGTGTCCTGGTGGATATCCGCATTCTTACCTTGGCTGCAACAAGGTAGTGGTCCGAGTCGATGTTAGCTCCTCGGAAGGTTAGGACATCAAAAATTCTGGATGCGTGGCGTTTGTCTATCGCTATGTGATCAATTTGATTGACCGTTCGTTGATCTGGAGACCGCCATGTCCCCTTATGGGTATCGAGGTATAGTGTCACTTCGTTCCGTAGCGAAGTCAATTAGCCTAAGTCCGTTACGAGACATGTTGTCGTGTAGGCTATGGTTTCCGACAATACTGCTAAAGATGTCTTCTCTTCCTGCCTTTGCGTTAAAATCTCCCAGCACGATTTTAACATCATACTTCGGTAGTCGCTCATAGGTTTTGTCAAGGAGCTCATAGAAGCAGTCCTTAGCTAGATCATCTTTTTCTTCCGTTGGGGCGTGAGCGCATATAAGGCTAATGTTGGCGAATTTGGCCTTGATGCGGATCGTTACAATGCGTTCGCTAATGTCTTGGAAACATAAGACTTCTTGCCTAAGTCTGGCACTTATAACAAATACGCATCCGAATAGTCGCTGTTTCTGCTCCCTATAACACGGTCCGTAGTAGATGTCACTGTTTTTCATCCACTTTTTGCCCGGCCCATCCCACCGTATTTCCTGGATTGCAGTAATGTCTTTGTAGCAGTTTAGGGCTTCCGCTAGTTGTTCGCTTGCACCTCTCCTGTTTAAAGTTCTCACATTCCAGGTGCAGATACGAACGTCGTTGTCCTTTTTTCGTTTAGCCGTGTCGTCAACAATAAAATCAGTCCTTTCCGAGGCTTTTGGTTGCTTCGTAACCGTTAGATTTTTCCATGATTGGGTAGTTAACCCAAAGCACAACCCCCAACCTGGAGGGCCAGTTCCAATTTATTAGATACCCCTAGGACACGGGGCCATCAGTATCCACTACGGGATTGAGCGCTGCCGTTGGCCTTTCGGTTCATCCGCCACCAGCTCTGTTGAAGGTCCCTGACTATCCCTTGAAATTCCTAGACAACCTGTTGTCCGAATATGCCGAAGCAGCTTGTCTAGGTTCGCCTGGGACAGCAGGCCGGGTATGCATTCCGTGCTGTTCTGACCTGGGTGTTCATAGTTTCGCTGTTTTTCGTCGTGTTATCAACACTCGCGCTCATCGTTTAGCAAGTCAAATCCGGTTGGGTGAGACCAGTACCCGATGGTTACCACTTGGAGGTAAAAATAAGCACTTGATGTGTAGTCAGAGTTACAACACTGGGCATTGCCAAGTTAAAGCCAATCAGAGTCTACCCTCGTTCTTCAACACCCAACCAACCCCATTAGTCATGGTCGCTTAACACAAAATCAGGTGGCTTACTCAAACCACAGCCCCTAACCTGAAGAGCCAGGCCCTTGTTTTGACCATTGAACACAACGCTAGATAATTCGTCCCAGTCTTCATCCGGTCTAAGGAGACCCGTATCCCATGTTTACCACTTGCAAGTAAAGTAAGCACAATTGATGTGAAGTCAAAGTTACAACGCCTTGTGGTTGCCAAGTTTACACCACATAATGTCTATCCTCGTCCTACACCACCTTCCTCTGACTTAATTTAGACTTTGGATTACTCGTTTATTCTAAGTGTTCCCTATTCGATTTTTCAAAAACAACAAATTTTGACGCTCCTAGCTTTTGTTTTCTACATTCCTTCCATATATTTAAGACTTTTCTCACAGCTGAAGATCACATCAATTTAAACGTCACAATTTGCCATAGTAACCTTGTTGGCTGCCACCTATAATCACTTTCCATATGTCTTAAGTCAAGCTATCATCTACGTATACCCTCAAGCCTAAAAAGTATCTACTTACTTCAAAAAAAGCAAACAAAACACGATAAACTTCTTGAATTACATAGTTCATCATCCGGATTGCTTCACATAAAATGATCATCTTGGAACTTCTCTATGTCAGCAGCTCACAAAAGCCTCGACTTGGCGCATCAGATGGATGTCCCTCAATTAGTTGAAACCATCAAAAAACACGATTTCTTGCACACAAGTCACTAGTTAACCTCATTTCGGGCTCAGTAAGCAGCACAGCGCGCGAAGTTCACAAAGGTCACGTGCATTTTTCGCCGGCAGTTTTCTGCCAAAAAGTTTCCCACCAACACTTTAGCGAAGACCTGTGCGCCCGAAACCGCCTCTATAACTCTTTTCAAGTATAACTCTCCGACACCGCAATGTCGTGTGGTGTGAGAGACTGCATGTCTTGCGTCATCTTCATAATCCACTCTGATAGATACATTTAGGAGCGGACACACAATAATGTGCATCTTCTCGAAACACACATGGGGAGCAGCTGAGATGAACCATGCGGATGGATGGTATCCTATACAGACGTGTCGCTCGTCATCGCCTGAAGGAGTAAATTCAAAACAACGACTCAAACATGAGTAGGTACGTCGCTAGTTGGATCGTGTTTTTGTTTTATCCTAACCATGCCAAGGTTCCAGACCTCTCCAGCGCTCTCTTGATGTGTGTGCTGTTACAGTTGCCCACTTACCCGTATTAAAACGGAACACCATCACCTCCGTGAGTCAGTTGTAGGTGAAGGAGGGAAAAATCAATAAATGTCTCACCAGCCAGCACTTAGCTACGAAAGGAGCAAAAGATACAATCGCAAGATTGGAATATTAAATGAATTCGAATTTAGCATGGAGAGGGTATATATCACTCTGGAGGGTCCTCGAAACTCCTTCAGACAGCCAGACATGACCCATAACTTCACATCATAACAAGGGAAACGGGCGGAGAAAAAAAAAAGCGAAATATGTGACGCAATCAGCTGTCGCGCAGCGTACATTTTGTCGGCACCAATTTACAGTGCTGCGTCTGCGTTAGTGCGCCACGCCTACGCTAAGTACCCTCGTCTGACGGCTGCTGAGCTGCTGGATTTTGTATAGAAGCCAGATGGGCTTGAATTGTCTATCCTAAGTTGGCCGCGCAGTGCCAGTGTTCGACGCATGCGTCACACTGCATTCTAATAAGTCAGCCCAGCTGGACGCAGTTGACAGGTAAGGTACCTGGGAACGCATACGTGTAGGGTTCTTGTGCGGTGGGGATTTGATTTTATCGCAGGAGGGTCTGGAAGTGAGTGATCTAACTTGATGTGGGTGTTGAACTGAATTGATAGGGGTTTGGAATTTTAGTTTCTGATCTATTGGTGTTGCGGGTGCCTTCGAACTGGACACACAATAATGGACCGTGGACGGTTATGCAAATGGAATGGACGTAAAGGGAATGTGTGATGTGATATGCATTTTCAGTTTTTTTTTAAGTCTCAAGAATGCTTTTTCATTCCATTGGAGTACTTTGTAGATTGGAGGTGTGAAGACGAACTTCTAAAGCAATATTATTCCAACAAAATAACTCCTGTGAGTAAAAAGTCCCTCTGGGAGGGCAGTGTTTTATCCAATAAAAGACGTTGACAGCAATTTGGCAGGCGTTTCCCAGGTTGAGGTCTCCAATAAGAGTTTTAAGTTTAGAGAATATGGATTTGGATTCGTATCCTTGCACTTTTTCAAAAAAAAAAAGACTTGACGAATACGATGAAAGGTCGGATTTCTTTGTTGGAGAGAACGTGCGATGGGATATGAAAGTCACAAACGAAGCATTGGGAAGGGTAGAATGAGCAGTTTTCCAAGAAAGTTGTTATCTACGCGTAGTTTTTGGAAAAATTTGTGCACGAGGTAGACTTACATTGCATTCCACGTCCACGTCAGTTCAGTTAGTCCCAGTAACTTACTTACTTATCGGTCTCCTAACCCGTGAAAAGTCTCTGCCTGAGACACTGCAGCCTTCCATTCTCTACGACCCCAGGCACCACGAGGTAGATCCGGGGCACCACGAGGTAGACTTACATTGCGTTCCACGTCCAAGTCAGTTCAGTTAGTCCCAGTAACTTAGTTACTTATCGGTCTCCTAACCCGTGAAAAGCCTCTGCCTGAGACACTGCAGCCTTCCATTCTCTACGACCCCAGGCACCACGAGGTAGATCCGGGGCACCACGAGGTAGACTCCACGTCCAAGTCAGTTCAGTTAGTCCCAGTAACTTACTTACTTATCGGTCTCCTAACCCGTGAAAAGTCTCTGCCTGAGACACTGCAGCCTTCCATTCTCTACGATCCCGGGCTCACTGCTTTCAGTTGTCTATACCAAGCGATTTGGCATCCGCGATGACTTGGTCTTTGAAACGAAGGTTCGGTCTTCATTGCCTTCTCGAACCTGTTGGCTGGGATTCAAAGATCCTCTTAGCTGGAGCATCATTGTCCATTCGCTCGATGTGGCCGAGCCATTGTAGTCGACGTGTTTTTGCTGTTTGGACTACATCCACGTCTTGGTACAGCTCATAGAGTTCGCGGTTGTATCTTTTCCTCCATTCGCCCTTCTCGCACACAGGACCAAAATCCGTCGAAGTATTTTTCTTACTTCTTGCTTATCTTCCAGCACTCGGCGTTATAAAGCAGAACTAACAGGATAAGGGTTTTGTAGAGCACACGTTTCGTCCTTCGAGTTAGGAGTTGTTTCGCCAATCCGAAGTAGCAACGGTTTCCTAGGGCAATTCTTCGCAGGACCTCCACTAGGGTGTCAATCGTCTATGTCTCTGTTTACTCCGATGTAGGTGAACTCCTTAACTACCTCGAAATAGCTGCTATCAATAGTGACGTTTAGTCCTAACCGGTGCACAGATGCTTGTTTGTTTGTTGATAGCATGTACTTAGTCTTGTCCTCATTTACTTCAAGGCCAACGGATTTCGCCTGTTCTTCAATCGCCGTGATCCCTTCTATCACGGCACTCTGGGAGCGACCGATGATGTCAATATCGTCCGCATAGCCCAGCAGCTGGACGGACCTGTTGTAAATAATGCCTTCAGTGTTGACACCTGCCCTGCGCACTACCTACTCCAGTTCGAGATTTAAGAAGTCACATGATAGCGCGCCACCTTTCCGAAATCCGGTTCATGTTTGGAATAGTTCGGAGGAGATAATTCCAAACCACACGTTGCAGCGCGTGGTTTTCCAGCGTCACGAGACACAGCTGAATCAGTTTTGCCGGGATCCCGAATTAAGCCATCGCCATATAGACCTCCTGACGATGTATGCTATCATACGCGGCTTTGAAGTCGATGAATATTTGGTGAGTTTCGACTTGAAATTCGTGGGTCTTTTCTAGTATTTGCCTCCAGTATGAAAGTTTGGTCAATAAACGATCTGCCGGGCCGGAAGCCGTACTGGTACGTGCTTATTAGTGTGTTGCAGAATGTTCTTAGACGTTCACACATTACGTTGGATAGGATCTGGTATGCGACATTTAGCAGGAATATGCCTCAATAGTTCTTACAAGACATAGGATCGCCTTTTTTCTGGATGGGGCAGGTGGAGCTGATAGTCCAGTCATCGGGCATGCTTTCTTGCACCCATAATTGGTTGATGATTCGGTGCATGCTCCCTACCAAAACATCACCACCTTATGTAGAAAGCTTCGCTGGTAAGCCATCAGAGCCTGCGGTCTTGTTGTTCTTAGGCTTTTTTTTATAGCTTGACCAACTTCTTCTGTACTAGGTGGTGAAAGTAGTTCTTCATTGACTGAACGTGGGTTCTCTTCTTGCCCAAGCACTCCCTCTACATGATGCCCATTAAGCAGCTGCTGGAAATACTGCCCAAACACATCTACTGTTCCCTGCTCTTCGGTGATTAGGTTCCCTTCGCTGTCTAGAAGAGCCTGCGGTCCGGTTTTATTGCCAGCAGACAGTTGCTTGGCTTTTTTATAAAACCTCCGGATATTGTAACGATAGCGCGACTCTTTGATCTCCTTGAGCTGGGAAGCTGCGTAAGAATTCTTTATTCTACGCAAGGTCTTCTTTTCCTCCCTTCTCCTGGCTCGATACTCTTCTCTCGCTTGACTGGACGTGGGTTCTCTTCTTGCCCAAGCATTCTCTCTCTACATGATGCCCTTTAAGCAGCTGCTGGAAATACTGCCCAAACACATCTACTGTTCCCTGCTCTTCGGTGATTAGGTTCCCTTCGCTGTCTAGAAGAGCCTGCGGTCCGGTTTTATAGCCAGCAGACAGTTGCTTGGCTTTTTTATAAAACCTCCGGATATTGTAACGATCGCGCGACTCTTTGATCTCCTTGAGCTGGGAAGCTGCGTAAGACTTCTTTATTCTACGCAGGGTCTTCTTTTCCTCCCTTCTCCTGGCTCGATACTCTTCTCTCGCTTGACTGGACGTGGGTTCTCTTCTTGCCCAAGCACTCCCTCTACATGATGCCCATTAAGCAGCTGCTGGAAATACTGCCCAAACACATCTACTGTTCCCTGCTCTTCGGTGATTAGGTTCCCTTCGCTGTCTAGAAGAGCCTGCGGTCCGGTTTTATAGCCAGCAGACAGTTGCTTGGCTTTTTTATAAAACCTCCGGATATTGTAACGATCGCGCGACTCTTGGATCTCCTTGAGCTGGGAAGCTACGTAAGACTTCTTTATTCTACGCAGGGTCTTCTTTTCCTCCCTTCTCCTGGCTCGATACTCTTCTCTCGCTTGACTGGACGTGTGTTCTCTTCTTGCCCAAGCACTCTCTCTACATGATGCCCATTACGCAGCTGCTGGAAATACTGCTCAAACACATCTACTGTTCCCTGCTCTTCGGTGACTAGGTTCCCTTCGCTGTCTTGAAGAGCCTGCGGTTCGGTTTTATAGCCAGCAGCCAGTTGCTTGGCTTTTTTATAAAACCTCCGGATATTGTAACGATCGCGCGACTCTTGGATCTCCTTGAGCTGGGAAGCTGCGTAAAACTTCTTTATTCTACGCAGGGTCTTCTTTTCCTCCCTTCTCCTGGCTCGATACTCTTCTCTCGCTGCCCTTGTTTTGCGCTGTAGTGCTTTCTTGTGTGCCTCTTCTGTCACATTTTTTCTGTATACGCCTTCATTATAATACCACGGGCTCCTTCTCGAGGGTGGCTGGTACCCTACAGTGGTTATAGCTACCTTCGTGATGATGTCGCGATACTGGCACCACTGATTGTTGGCGTCTGTAATAGGTGAGTGCACAGTGGAGTGTTTCATATTCTGGCGCTCTCTGTAAACTCTGGCTACTCCAGCTGTGCTAAGGCTTCCAAACGTCGAATTTCTTTTTTTGGGCAGTTCGCAGCTTCTTCTCGTTGCAAAGTCGAGCTCTGAATTTAGTTGCGACAAGAAAATGGTCAGAGTCAACATTTGTTCCTCGGAATGTGGGCACGTCCATGATAATGGATGTGTGCTTCGCATCGATTAGCACATGGTCGATTGTCTGTTGTCGTTTCGTGGATTCTGTGCTTACCAACTAAACCGCAGAGTTGTTTTCCTTTCTGAAATTAGCATTGAAATCCCCGAGTAGGAGTTTTACTTCATACTCCGGACACGCTCCGTATGCTCCATTTAGGAGGAAAAATTTGAATCCACAGGCACCAATATAAAATGTTCACGTGCCAGTGAGACAAAGAAGTGCCCGTAGTGTCGAGAATAAGGCTGCCGCTGAGGCTTCAGTTGAAGAAAGCCCAAATGTGTCTCTCATACGTGCGTCGTTCTCAAGCGCTGGGCATCTCTGTGACGTCGTTGTGGCGAATTTTGCGAAAAGATCTTGGCCTACATCCTTACAAGATTAAATTGACGCAAGAACTGAAGCCGCTTGACCACCAGAAGCGTCGTATGTTCGTGAATATTGGGCTGAGCAACAACTTGAAAATGATTCGGATTTTCATCGAAAAATCATCTTCAGCGATGAGGCTCATTTCTGGCTGAATGGCTTCGTCAATAAACAAAATATTTGCGGTATTGGACAGGCAGCAATCCACACGTACTCCATGAGTCATCATTGCATCCCGAAAAAATTACGGTTTGGTGTGGTTTATGGGCCGGCGCGGCGGCGTCATTGGGCCGTACTTCTTCCGTGATGATCAAGACCGGCACGTTACCGTGAATGGGAGTCGCTATCGTTCAATGATAACCGAATATTTTTGGCCCCAATTGGATGATATGGACTTGGAGGACATGTGGTTCCAACAGGACGGCGCCACAAGCCACACAGCGAATGCCACAATCAATTTATTGAAAACCAAGTTTGGAGAACGTGTTATCTCACGAAATGGTCCAGTCGCTTGGCCGCCTCGGTCGTGCGTTTTGACGCCGTTAGACTATTTCCTGTGGGGCTACGTCAAGTCTATGGTCTATGCCAACAAGCCAACAAGCCAGCGACGATTGATGAACTTCGTACGAATATCGAACGTGAAATTGCAGCAGTATCGGCCGATTTATGCTTGAAAACCGTCCAAAATTGCGTTCAGCGTCTGTACTTCTGCAAGCGTGCCCGTGGTGGTCATGCAAAAGAAATCGAATTCCATACATAATGGCATCGAACGTACTTTCACAGGAATAAAGAATTTCATTGAATCCAAAACCGTTTTTGTTTTATTAAAAAAAAAAACGTTTGTAGCGCTCTTATTGAAAAACCCTTTGCAACCCTTAAGTTGTATACCGTAGGTCCACACCGACTTTAGCATTTGCTTGTATAAATGCAGTTTGCTTACAGTATAGAGCTGGTAATGTTACATTTCTCTGAGGACTTTTGCAGTCGTGTTTTCGATCGACGTACTAACCTACTGCCTAGGATAGCGGTGTCATCGGCAAACGTAGCAAGAGTGGCCCAAGAAAACTTCCTTGCGGTACGCCGGCCGAACTTACTTTACTTACTTACTTAAGTGGCGCTACAGTCCCGAATGAACCTGGGTCTCAACCAACATGCAACATGCGTCTCCAATTAGCCCCGCTCTTACCTAACTGCCCCCAGTTGCGCACTCCAAGTTGGTTGAGGTCGGTTTCTACTTGTGCGCGCCACTTAAAGCGAGGTCTTCCTATACTGCGTCCGACGTCTGACTGGGAATCGAAGACTCTGCGAGCCGGAGTATTGGTGTCCATTCGTTCTACATGTCCTAGCCATCTTAAACGTCCAATGCGGAGTTTTTTGACCAGGGGCATGTCTCCATTGCCCGTCAACGCAAACGGGACCGAAGAATTTTCCTTTCAAATCGACCAAAGATTTCTTTATCCGCTATTGAGACGGTCCATGCTTCAGCGCAGTAGATCAGGACTCGGATGATCAGGGTCTTAAATCTCCTTAGTAGTTCGGATGAAGGCTTTACTACTGAATTGCCTTCTTAGCCCGAAGAAACAGTGGTTGGCAAGAGTAATTCTTCGTTTGATTTCTGACGAGATGTTGTTGTCAGAGTTAATAGCGGAACCGAGATAGATAAAGTCCCGTACTACCTCAAAGTTATTTCTGTCAATGGTGACGTCCTGTCCAATTCGTCGATGTTGTGTGTCCTTTCGTGTCGACAGTATATACTTCGTCTTACCCTTATTTACTGCCAAACCCATTTTTGCAGCTTCCTTCTCTATACTAGCAAACGTGGCAATGATATCACGTTGAGTCCTACCAGTGATGTCCATATCGTCGGCGCATGCTATTAGTTGCACTGAATTTTGGAAGATTCTGCCTCTGGTGTTGCCTCGGGAGTTTTGCACAATCCTCTCAAGAATCAGATTGAAGAAGTCACATGACAGCGCATCGCCTTGCCTAAATCCGTTTTGGTATCGAAGGTGTCAGTGAGGCCGTTTCCGATCCTGATGGAGCAGCGAGAATTCTCCATCGTCATCCTAGACAAACGGACGAGTCTCCTACTTTCTGTATCCGGCAAACTATGCTGAGGTTCCATTCTACAGGCATACTTTCTTCCGACCAGGTGGGATTTAGGGGGGCAGGATGGCCCTCATTCACACATTTTTTTTTTTTTTATAAAATTGACCCTTTTTCCCTAACAGGGGGAGATAAACCCCCACCAACTTTCGTAGGAAAAAAAATGCTTGTAAAAAAAATTTCTTGGCACCTAAGTTATCGTACTCTGGCCCATCAAAGGAACATAGCGATGTAGATTTCTTGCATATGCCTCATCATCCACCACTAGATGGCGTTAATTTCCACCCTCGGAAAGGCGCCATTTAATCGAAACAAGTCCACATTTATCTCGTCTAATTGCCAACAAAAAGCCAAACCCAATGAACACAAATCCTTTATTAACCAAAAGCCGGCAGCTATTTGAATAGCCTTCGTAGACATTTATTGGCAAAACAATCCCATATCGGTGTAATTTGATTTTCTCGTTTTTTTTTTTTCAAGCCAAATTGAAAACTATATATTCAGGGTCATAATTTACTCCATGAGATACTCCATATACATAGATATCCTTCTCTGAATGCCACCATAGATTTATATCCCAGTGCAATATTTTCCCCACCACCGAAACCTAATTTCCCTCCAGAATATAACGGCGAAAAAAAAAACTAAAAACTAACAACAAAAAAATTAAAAAAAAAAAATCCTTAAAAGTTTATGTATTCCAGTGAATAAAAATAAATTTTTAAGCCTCATCCCTCGGAGACACAAATTTGTGGCATGCAGCCAACTTAAAATTCCATTTGGAAGGAGTGTGAGATGGAGGATGCATTGCTTTCTCCACACACACAAAAAGGATACGTTGGCCCCATCGTTTGCAGGATAGATTTCTTCTTCTTGTTCTTCATTTTTTTCATATCTCTCAGCTGAGGAGACATATTTTTCTTGAGTCCTCACTGATGGTGTTTTTTCTGCGTCGTCCAGAGAATAGAAGCAAAGCATATCCAAGTTGTCTTCCAAGATGTTTAACAAATCTTCCCAACATTGAGTTTAACATCATGAACATTCACATTCGGGACTGGCGCGTAAGTCCCGGCCCTATGGTGTGGTCATGGCTGAAGGAAGGAGGTCCTCATTCCATCGGATGGATTCAACTTTTGCTGCATGCTTTTGTGTGATCCTTCTTCCTTTTTTTTTTTGCCCTGTTGGTCCAAGAGGAATGACATTTTGCTTCTATGTGCTCTTTTTCGAGAAACAACGATAAGATGAGTCAGTGACATTCGCAGGGAGAGTCTCTGTGATATGTGGATGCAGATTGTAAATCGCAATGGAAGTGACATAATAAAATTTGTCCAGGAATTGAGTGCTGTGTTCGAAGAACGAGTATCTATATGGGTATGAGTCATGTGAAATCAACTGAAATCACAAAAGATAGCTTGTAGCTGTCAAAGGGAGGTTGTTTTTTTTTTTTTTTTGTGAACAGTTTTAGTTTGAAAGATGTAGTTGTGACAGTTGGGAAAAAGTTGGTCCTATCAGAGGGGAAGTTTTTTTTTTATTATTAGGCATTAGTAAGAGTGATCAATGCGATTATATGAAGCCTTCAGTTTTCACTTAGCTGATGCCTACCAACTCTCATCCTGGCCGTGGCGAGCGTAGGTCTCATCCCCTGTGTAAAGTCTTGTCGGCAGTAGATGAGGGAGATAGAGAGAGGGAACGACGTGTACTCACACTAATGTACATATTCCATCCCGGTGCAGTGCAATGATCCCCGCGTAATTAAGCCCAATAGGGATAAATTCTTAAAAAATGTGGAAATGGCCCCCTTGGGTCTTATTTCCTTTTCGAAATAAAAATAGGTCCGCCCACCATAAAGAAATAACACATGCGGTTGTCAAAGTTGGGTGTATGCAAAGTTTAAATATGAGCGTGGGAGGGATGCTGTCCCAGGCCAGCCTGGACATGCTGCTTCGACATATTCGGACAACAGGTTGTCTAGGAATTTCAAGGGTAAGTCATCCCCCTTGAACAGAGATGGTGGCGGATGAACAGAAAGGCCAAGCGCTCAATCTCGTAGCGGATACTGATGGCCCCGTGTCCTAGGGGTATCTAATAAATTGGAACTGATCCTCCATGGCAAAAATGCAACGAAGCAACCAATAGCCTCGGAAAGGACTGATTTTATTGTTGACTACCCTGCTAAATGAAGAAAGGACAACGACGTTCGTATCTGCACCTGGAATGTGAGAACATTAAACAGGAGAGGGCCAAGCGAACAACCAGCGGAAGACCTAAACTGCTACAAAGCAGACATTACTGCCATTTAGGAAAGACTATGGGATATGCCGGCCAAAAATAGGATGAAAAACTGCGACATCAACTACGGACCGTTTTATAGTGAGCAGAAAGTACAACTATTCGGATGCGGATTTGTTATAAGTACAAGATTTGGGAAAGAAGTCTTATGTTTCCAAGAAGTCTTATGTCTTATGGTTCCGCTAATATAAGCCTTATATGCACTCATTCCATAACGGAGGAAAAATATGATATAGCTAAGGATTGCTTCTACGAGCTCCTTGCCAAAACCTATAAGCCACTACCGAAGTACGATGTTAAAATCGTGCTTGGAGATTTGAACTCAAAAGTAGGACGAGAAGACATCTTTAGCTGTATTTTTTGGAAAACATAGCCTACACGACAACATGTCTCGTAACGGACTTAGGCTAATTGACTTCGCTACGGAACGAAATGCCGAAAATGCGGTTTCCTCACCTCGATAGCCATAGGGGACATGGCGGTCTCCAGATCAACGAACGGTCAATCAAATTGATCACATAGCGATAGACAAGCGCCACGCATCCAGTATTTTGGATGTCCGAACATTCCGACGAGCTAACATCGACTCGGACCACTACCCTGTTGCAGCCAAGATTAGAATGCGGATATCCACTACGCCACAACAATCCAGAAATACTGTAAAAAAAAATTAATGTCGAAAGACTGCAATCGCAAGAGACCACCAATTCCTTCGAAGAACGATGGCTACAATGCTAACATGCCATTAGATCAGCCGCAACTGATGTGCTAGGTTTCTCGCGCCCACCAGCAAGAAACCCCCGGTTTGATGAGGAATGCCGACAGATACTCGCAGCCAAAAACGAGGCCTACAAGGCTAAGCTGCGGGTGAAGACGAGAGCTGCCATTGAGCTCTATCGGCAGAGAAGAAGGGAAGAACACCGGCTTTTCAGAAAAAAGAAAAAAGAGCAAGAAAATCGTGCGATCGAGGATATAAAGAGGTGCCAATCCAGGAACGATTTGCGCCAGTTTTACCAAAGTATAAAACGTCAAAGCCAAGGATACAAGGCGCGAACAGAAACCTGTCGAGATGAACAAGGAAATATCGCAGTTGAGACACAGTCGATGATTAGGAATGGGGGAACCACTTCTGCAGACTGTTAAACGGCGATGACGATCAATATTTCTCCGTCAGGCAGGACGAACCGTTCAATATTGGCGATGCCAGTGAAAACTACCAACAACGCGTCTTGAGTGAAAGGGGGATAGAAATATCTAAACCCAAGCTCAATAAGGCTGCCGGAAATGATAGCCTCCCTGCTGAGCTTTATAAATCCGGCGGATATGACTTAGTAAGTAACATCCACCAACTCATTAGCCAAATCTGGACGGAAGAAAGTATGCCTGAAGAACGGAACCTCAGCATCCTTTGCCCGATCCACAAAAATGGAGACCCTCTCAACTGCGCCAACTACAGAGGAATAAGTCTTCTCAACAACATCGTCTTCAAGATCCTATCTGACGTAATATATGAACGCCTCAAACCGTTTACCACCAACCTGATCGGCCCTTATCAGTCTGGTCTTAAGCCAGGAAAGTCCACAACCGATCAAAGTTTCACACTTCGGCAGATCCTGGAAAAAAACCTAAGAAGTCCAAATCAATACTCAGTACGTATTCATCGATTTCAAAGATCCTGATCATCCCATTCCTGATCTACGGCGCTGAAGCATAGACCGTCTCAATAGCGGATAAAGAAATCCTTGGTCGATTCGAGAGGGAAATTCTTCGAAAAATCTTTGGTCTCGTTTGCGTTGACTATAGAGACGAAGATTCAACAAAGAACTATACAAGCTGTGCAGCGAGATGGCCCTGGTCAAAAAACTTCGCATTGGACGTTTAAGATAGATATGTAGAACGAATGGAAACCAATACTCCGGCTCTCAGAGTCTTCAATTCCCAGTCTGACGTCGGACGCAGTAGAGGAAGATCTCAACCAACTTGGTGTGCGCAACTGGAGGCAAAGGAAGAGGCATTTTGGTTCATTCCGGGTTGTAGCACCACTTAAGAAGAAGGCAGACAAAAGGTAGTCTTATTGGCACGGCACAATCAAGCAGTGAATATTTTGACTCAATTTTGTTCACTAGACCATGAATTGCTTGTCTGTTGGGAAGAGAACTATAGCCGAAAATTGCCGTCAACACTCTTCAAGTTGCGATTACCAACTCGGAATTTCTGTAGCAAATTTTTAATTATTTAGAAACGATGTTCCTCCGTGTACTTCACCATGATGAAACGGTGGGTTTTACTGTATATTTTGGCATTGACAGTTCAATAATCGGTTTAAGGGTGCGGTCACGCTGATAGTTGAAGTTGTCAAGTCGCCAAAGAAAGACTCTTTAGTTGTCTGGATCTGAAGTTAGAACGGCATCTATCTATGTCTATATCTGATGTTATGTGATGCAGGGCTGTTGAATAAATAATGTCGCCAGGCGATAATCGACTCACGGAATCGACTTAAAAAATGAAATTTATAGAAAACCATGTTTAACCTCTTAATTATTTTAAACTCCAACAAATATGTTTCACCACGCAAAAACTGACCCTAAAATGGCAACCTAAGGCAAAGAACTACCGACCAGGCTACCTGGAGTAATATATTGATTGACGTCCATGTTCACCCCGAACTTAACCGCCACCTAAGAAAGAGATGTTCTCATTTAATTAATGAATTTCAATAAATTTACCAATCTTATACCTTTGGTTTGTGTACATGATAATAACATGAAAGTGTGCCTGATGCTTATTTTTGATTTTTTTATTAATTAATATGCAAAACTCTACGAAGTTCAATTCCAGCCAATAAAATAAACCTTAACCCTATAAAATAGATCTAAACCGCCATTCCATCTTTAATCCTTGCCACCTTACCCAACTCACTAATATGTTCGGTTTGTGTACATGATAAATGAGAAACAAAACACAGTTTCGTGTACAAATTTAAACGCAAAATTCGATTCCAACGGGCACATGTAGTTCGGTTCAGAAAACGACCATCTACACAAAGAAAGGCCATACTATCAATAACAAGGACGAACGTTGAACATTGTTTGGATCCATATTACATGAGCATTTAAAATTCAAATATTTGTGTTTATCTTTAATGTATATGCATGCATACACACACATCCTTTCGCAGTAACTGGAATATTTAAGTGAACGACTTATGCAGGCAAGTGAGTCAATTAATTCAGAATCTTCAATTACGTTGGCAAACAATTTGTTCACTCAAGGACATTGTCGAGCAATGGCGAATTTCCACCACATTAATGTTCGGTTACAATTACAAATGCGAAGATAATTAATATATTCATGCGTTTTAGATAATTAGATACGAGTTTGTATATCGCTGCGGAAAGCATCAGACGAAAAGGATACAAAAGTTATCGTCTGAAAGGATACAAAAGTTTTGAGGTATATTATCCCTTGTGGAAAAAAAAACTGATGGTTTCAGCTACAGTTGAGTTGGAGGACATTTTCTTTTTAATTTAAAAACAAGAGACTGTGATAAAAATTCGATCATTAAATTCCTTAATGATTTAGCAAGTTAAAAGCGATAAAGTTGAGGCACTAAACCTGATATTTAGAAAAAAAAAATATATAAGAACAATATGAACAAGCGCCATTAAATTGCGCAAATAGGTATATTGGCAACAGTTAGAGAAACCTCACGTTCATGCTCCTAATGTCCAGTGAATGACATTAGTGAATGACAGACTTCATAGCTCGGATTAAACCCAAAAATCAGAACCTAATATCTCGAGACTATTGAATTACTGAAGACCATTGACATAGCTCGGATTAAACCTAAAAATCAGAACCTAATATCTCGAGACTATTGAATTACTGAAGACCATTGACATAGCTCGGATTAAACCTAAAAATCAGAACCTAATATCTCGAGACTATTGAATTACTGAAGACCATTGACATAGCTCGGATTAAACCCAAAAATCAGAACCTAATATCTCGAGACTATTGAATTACTGAAGACCATTGACATAGCTCGGATTAAACCTAAAAATCAGAACCTAATATCTCGAGACTATTGAATTACTGAAGACCATTGACATAGCTCGGATTAAACCTAAAAATCAGAACCTAATATCTCGAGACTATTGAATTACTGAAGATCATTGACATTTGACTCCGTGGGATCAGTGGCGCGATGGTTAGTGCGATGAGCAGAAGAATGATTTTTCACTGGCCCTCCTCTCGTGGTGATCTGACAAATCATCCGGGTAGTATGAATTGTCATGAAAAGCTTATCTAAATTTAGCCGTTCGGATTCGGCATTAAACAGGTTGTCCCGCCATCGTGTTAAGAAGTACACACGCACACATGAATGGTTGTGAGAAAAAAGCTATGCCCTGGGTACTAACGACCCTGTTGCGCCATAAATTTTTATTGACATTTGACATTGTCAACGAGACAAGAGCTTGGTTTCACCGGTTTTTCAAGTGGAAACACCAAATTTTTGAAAAATGTAAAAGGATGCTTTCAAAAATAAGGTCTACAGGACAAAGTTTCAGAGGAAGGTAATAACTCCAAAAACAGTCGCCTTAGAGTAGACCTTTATATGCACTGGCTTTTCAGAAAGTGAAGGAGAGTAGGAAAATAAAGATTCATTAGCGGAACGCTGCCCGTAAGTTTTACCAAAATGTGCAACACAAATTTTATAAATACAAAGCCCGAACTTTGTCTTTTCCTTAAAAAAAAAATCTCGTACATGAGTCGCAGTAGATGCTGAGAAATATGCAATATTGGCGAATCGGAAGCGAAAACTTCCAACCGCAAAACAAAAATGCGGTGAGAATAGTAATTTCTAAAGCTTAGCTTACCAAGTTTACCCTGAATAGAAGCTTCCCGGTCGAGTTATATAACCCTTGGAAGAAGCATACACGCTTGTCCAAAAATAAGGACCTCCATAATGTACCAATTACTTACTTACTTACTTAAGTGGCGCTACAGTCTGGAATGAACCTGGGCCTCAACCAACATGCCTCTGCAATTAGACCGGTCCTTAGTTGCGCACTTCAAGTTGGTTGCGGTCGATTTCTACTTGTGTGGGCCACTTCAGTCGAGGTCTGACTCTACTGCGACCGACGTCTGCCTGGGAATCGAAAACTCTGCGAACCGGAGTATTGGTGTCCATTCGTTCTAAATGTCCTAGCCATCTTCAACGTCCAATGGAGAGTTTTTTGACCAGAGGCATGTCGCTATAATATAGTTCATGGTTGAATCTTCGTCTCCATAGCCCTTCAACGTAAACGGGACCGAAGATTTTTCGAAGAATTTTCGTCTCAAATCGACCAAGGATTTCTTCATCCGCTTTTGAGACGGTCCATGCTTCAACGAAGTCGAGCAGGACTGGGATGATCAGGGTCTTATATAGGATCTCCTTAGTAGTTCGAATGAAGGCTTTTCTACTGAATTGCCTTCTTAGCCGGAAGAAACAGCGGTTGGCAAGAGTAATTCTTCGTTCAATTTCTGACGAGACGTGCTGTCAAAGTTAATAGCGAAGCCGAGGTAGATAAAGTCCCGTACTACCTCTAAGTTATATCTGTCAATGGTGACGTTCTGTCCAATTCGTCGATGTTGTGTGTCCTTTCGTGTTGACAGAATATACTTCGGCTTGCCCTCATTTACCGCTGAATCCATTTTTGCCGCTTCCTTCTCCATACTAGCAAACGTGGCTATGACATCACGTTGGGTCCTACCAATGATGTCAATATCGTTGGCGTATATGCTAGAAGTTGTACAGATTTTTTGGAAAATTATGCCTCTGGTGTTGGCTCGGGAGTTTTGCACAATCCTCTCAAGAATCAGATTGAAGAAGTCACATGACAGCGCATCGCATTGCCAAAATTCTTTTTTGGTATCGAATGTGTCGTTGAGGTCGTTTCCGACCCTGATGGAGCAACCAGAATTCTCCCTCGTCATCCTACACAAACGCACGAGTTTGGGCGGTATACCAAAGCTAGACATGGCTCTGTATAGTTCGTCTGCTGTCGTATGTGCCTTTGAAATCGATGAATAGGCTGTGGGTAACGATTTGGAATTCTTGGGTTTTTTTCCAAGATCTGCCGAAGTGTGAAACTTTGATCGGTTGTGGACTTTCCTGGCTAAAACCAGACTGATAAGGGCCGATCAGGTTGTTGGTAAACGGTTTCAGGCGTTCATATATTACGACAGATAGGATCTTGAAGACGATGTTGAGAAGACTTATGCCTCTGTAGTTGGGGCAGTTGAGAGGGTCTCCATTTTTGTGGATCGGGCAAAGGATGCTGAGGTTCCGTTCTTCAGGCATACTTTCTTCCGACCAGATTTGGCTTATGAGTTGGTGGATGTTACATACAAAGTCATCTCCGTCGGCTTGATAAAGCTCGGCGGGGAGGCCATCATTTCCGGCAGCTTGTTATGCTTCAGTTTAGATATCGCTATCCTCACTTCACTCAGGTCGGGTGGTTGTATTGAATGGTTGGTTCTGCCTGACAGTGGAATGTTGTTCGTCATCGCCGTTTAAGGGCTGCAGAAGTGGTTCTTCCATATCCTCAGCATCGACTGTGTCTCAACAACGATATTTCCTTCTTTATCTCGACAGGATTCTGTTCGAGTAGTGCATATTGGTTTTTGACGTTTGATACTTTGGTAAAACTTGCGAACATCGTCCCTGGAATGGCACCTCTCTATACCCTTGATCGCGCGCTTTTCTTGCTCTTTTTTCTTCTTTCTGAAAATCCGGTATTCTTCCCTTCTTCTCTTCCTAAAGAGCTCAATGGCAGCTCTCTTCTTCACCTGCAGCATAGCCTTAGTCCTCAATCTTGGCTGCCAGCCTCTGTTGTCATTCCTCATCAAATCTCCCAGCTCGATTTTAACATCGTACTTCGATAGTCACTCATAGGTTTTGTCAAGGAGCTCATAGAAGCAATCCTTAGCGATATCATATTCTTCCTCCATTGGGGAGTGAGCGAATATAAGGCTTATGTTTACGAATTTGACCTTGATGACGATTGTTACAATGCGTTCGCTAATGTCTTAAAAAAAATTTTTCGTCTTGGCGAAGTCTGGCACTTATAACGAATCCGCATCCGAATAGTCGCTGTTTCTGCTCACTATAACATGGTCCGTAGTAGATGTAACAGTAATTCATCCTCTTTTTGCCTGGCCCATCCCATCGTATATCCTGGATGTCAGTAATGTCTACTTTGTAGCAGTGAAGGGCTTTCGCTAGTTGTTCGCTTGCACCTCTCCTGTTTACTGTTCTCACATTCCAGGTGCAGATACGAACGTCGTTGTCCTTTTTTCGTTCAGCAGGGTCTCCAACAATAAAATCAGTCCGATGCTATTGGTTGCTAGTTAACCGAAGCAAAAACCCCAACCTGGAGGGCCAGCTCCAATTTATTAGATACACCTACACGCTGCCGTTGGCCTTTCGGTCCATCCGTTGCCAGCTCTGTTCAAGGGGCCTGACTAACCCTTGAAATTCCTAGACAACCTGTTGTCCGAATATGTCGAAGCAGCTTGTCTAAGTTCGCCTGGGAAAGCAGGCCGGGTATGCATTCCGTGCTGTTCTGACCTGGGAGTTCATAGTGTTGCTGTTTTTCGTCGTGTTATCAACACTCGCGCTTATCGTTTAGCAGGTCAAATCCGGTTGGATTGGGCCAGTACCCGTTGGTTAACACTTGGAGGTTAAAATAAGCACTTAATATGGGGCCAGAGTAACAATCACTGTGCATTGCCAAGTTAAAGCCAATCAGAGTCTACCCTCGTTCTACAACACCCAGCCTCTCTTAATCATTACAACAATATACCGACAACGTTTCAGACCTTTTTACAAAAAAAAACGAAACACCAGGCATTGACGGGACATACGCACAAACTTAACTTTTTTATTCATTTGTGTGTGTAATGTTACATTTTTGGCACAAAATCCGCTCCTAATCACGGACTGACCTTCATTACCTAGGATAAGGTTTGTTACGATGATGTCGTCCAAATGCTTCCACTCCTCTTTCAGAGCAGATTTCAGGTCAATTAGTTTCTATGCTGAGGCACTGGGGTTACTTTTCATCCTAATCGAAGGTTACTCACCAAGTGGTATTGTCCTGCTTCAGCAAGATGTTGCTTTTCCTAACAAACGCTAGCGAATAGAACCACATATTCCCCAATGATGCTGTTGAGTTGACCGTTGCTTCCAAGATATACAGCTTGTTTTTTCCTGCTCACACCATGACGGAACCTCCCCAGAAATGTTCCTGCTGGGCAATAGTCGAAGAGTATCTCTCACTTGATCATCTTGACACTCTGCTACCTTCTTCTGGTGAGCACAGAGACAAAATCTGGACTCATCAGTGAAACTAGCTCTACCCTAGTCGACCGCGGGCCAATACTGCTGAAGGCGAGCGAATTCCATTCGACTGCGCTGGTGCACGAACAGATTTTCAGGATTTGCAGCCTCACCGCTTTATGGCTAATGGTTCAACGACAGTGAGACAGCTTAACCCTAATTGTTGACAACTCCGAAGGCTTTAAATGTGTTATACCTTACAGATATTGGTCTAAGGCGACCTTTTCCTTGACGCCGGAGTTTGCTTATGTACGTTTGAATGTCCGTCGTCTTAAGTTTTCCAATCATAACAGACCCGTACCGTAAACTTCGACCTGTCGACTGACTGACAATAAGAATTTTTTTTTACGAAACTTAACCCCAACGCCATCTATCGGTTTCAAAATATCAGTAGAACTCAAACCGAACTTATGGTGTAAATCTCCACTAGATAGCTCTATGGTTTCTTATTTCTTTCTTAAGTACTTTTCGAAGAATTTTTCTAACTATTTTACACAATGGCAACACTGAACCTGTTATAGGTTCCACATTTAAACATCTTCCACAACTGAATTTAGTAAACATCTACAATCCAATTGAGTGCCCAACAAGACACCACAACGACTCGAACTCCATCACACGAAAGATCGCTATCGCTACTGGGTTGGATGGAAGTGGAACGCCAACTTCATCCACTTGGAATCAAAGGAATTCGGAGTGTTTCCCCAAGCCCCCTCGAGAAGACCCACAAACTGGAAATGTTCAGACAAAGAAACGAGCATGTCGCGAGGACGTGTATAGATCATTCGATTCGGTTCGGTTAATTGGGAAAATGTAACTGGAATCTCAGAGAAGGAGAACCCACTGCAAGTTGTTGCCAACAGCAGCAGCACCCGAGGTCGTTGATGAATAAACGCCTCTCGTATCTATGATCTAATGGAATGCATCTGTGTTGGTTTTTTTGTTGTTTTTTTTTTTTTTGGGATATATAGATAAAATCGTGTATCTTACCAGTGCCAGCGGTGGCTTAATTAAATGCACGCTGCAGTTTGTCCATGTTGCACCTTTGGTCATACGATGCGTTGAGAATATTTCCCGTGACTGCGCGGAAACTAGGTTGAGCGAAATTCAAATCGTTGACGGTGTTAACACTTGGTTGCGTGGCACAGAAAGCATTGTATGTGTGTATGGATGCCATTTAGCATCCAAGCACTTCATTCCAACGAATGCTGCTGTCATTGAACCCTCGATGGTCTTCAAGGCATGCGATGTAATGATAGTGCTGATGTTGGTGTGCAGATAGAGTTGCAACAACGAAGATAATTATGTCGATGGAATACCGGTGCACTTTCTCCTTGCAATGGCTGGAAATTAAATGAAATCCGTTGTCCAAGGAATATCACTATCACGGGATACATGGACAGACGTGGTGGTCGGAAGAATTCCTCTGAAACCATATTTTCACATTTCAGTTCGATACATGGCCGATGTGGTTAATTGAAACGTTAAATCAAAGTGTCCCAGGTCGTGGGGTGGTCCTCAGATGGATGTGAGACGACACATTTGCGAGTTTCCATTAAAAGTTGATAAAGGGCTGTCAAGAACATTGATGGATACTTTACACGGTAGCTGGATCTAAATGTAGTGCAGATACGCAGGATGGATATGAGGTAGTGGGCAAAAGCTTCAGTTCTGTTCTGCAATTGAAAGATGGACTGTCAATCAGATCGATTCGAGGGTTAACGTTTCATTAGTGAGAAATCATTGGGTGGGCGTTGAAACCATAGGGTATAGCGTAAATCAAAACACATGGGCTGTGGTCAATCAGAGAGGAGATTTTGTATGGTTGGTAAGTGTTACCAACCAACCAACACTTGGGCTGTGGTCAATCAGAGATGAGATTTTGTATGGTTGGTAAGTGTTACATGACCAGAGGAGGAACTCATTTTCAAAGATTATAGACGATGAAAGAAAAATTGAAACATCTGGCGTTAACGGCCCATACAGGGTCTCAAACCCAGCTTATGGATTCATTTTTAATTGCGAAGTTATTATTCGTGCAACAAAGAAGAGGACCCTGTTTAACGCCGAATTCGAACGGCCGATTTGAGAAGCTTCTCATGAAACGTTTTGTCGGACAAGAGGTTGGGCAGTGAACATGACAATTTTACTCCTGAAGTTTTGTCAGACAAGAGGTTGGGCAGTGAACATGACAATGTTACTCCTGAAGTTTTGTCAGACAAGAGGTTGGGCAGTGAACATGACAATGTTACTCCTGAAGTTTTGTCAGACAAGAGGTTGGGCAGTGAACATGACAATGTTACTCCTGAAGTTTTGTCAGACAAGAGGTTGGGCAGTGAAAAAGGTTTTTTCACTTTCGGAATTTCAATCAGGCACCCCCCGCTTAGTAGTAGAACGCGTACTAACTAATGTGCTACTGTACCTAGACTAGACCGAACGATGATAACCCATCATGGAAACATTTTTCATTTCTGAAATTTGTGGTCGCTATCCCATACATGATGCTCTATTCTGTACAAAATCGTTCAAATGTCCTCCGCGTCTTCTCTGGATGGCGAGCATCCGAAATGTTCAATTTTCCACGACGCTGGCGCATAAATCAGGCCGACTTCGACCGATGGCATGGGTTATGTTGGCTTTGAGGGCCGCTGTGGTTTATGGCTTATACGCATGGACCTGCTTCTTCGGAAAACAAGAAAAAGTCTAACATGGTCAAATCGCAAGATCTCGTTTGCCAGTTGAGATCACTTCCTCGTGAGATGCCCACCGATCGCGAGTGCGAAATTCCCAATATAGCTTGAGCTGTGTGGCACGTATCGTCATCCTCTTGAAACGAATGTCGTTGGTGTCTATATATATCCAATTCAGGCCAAAGTTGGTAACATCGACCTATAGCGCTCGCCGTTGACCATGATGTGATGTCCTGGCCAACGTCAAAAAAATTTTTTTTGGCGCAACAGAGGCTCGTTATTACCCAGGGCCGAGCTATCTCACAACCATTCATGTGTACGCGTGTGCTTCTTGCACGATGGTGGAACCTCCTGTTTTATGCCGACTCCTAACGGCGCACTTGAGATAAGCTTTTTTTGACAATTGATACTACTCGGATGATTTGCCAAAGTCGTTCTTAAGAAGTATGGACCGATGACGCCGCCAGATGCCCAAAATACACACCAAACAGTGACTTTTCCGGGATGCATTGGACGCTCTTTGATCTCATGAGCGTGTAGGTAGGTAGAAGTGGCTGTTCGGTATGAACACAAGTAGCACTTATGTGCCTTTTTGTTAATACGACTCGTGTGACTTTTATTATGATTGTTGGGAATGCGATACAGGCGGTCCCTAGATCCAGCCTGTGGGGTTTGGAAAACGGACAAGATCTTGTATTTTTTTACACAAGATGTCGCAAAGTTTGTCGAAGAATGGTTGGTCTAACGCACACAATCTGGCTTTTGCTAGTGCCGGACATTTGCAGATGAAATGGGAGACGGTTTCTCTCTTATTTGTGTTCCCGCAACCATTGAGGGTTGTACGGTATCCCTCGTTTGGCCGCATTGTCCCCAATTGGCCAGTGCCCGGTGACTATCGCCGTAATTCTTGCGATATCTGGGCGGGTTCTATTTCGTAGATCGTTTGTTCTGTTTTTGTCGAAGGAAGGCCATATGGTTCTCGATATGACGCAATTTGTTAACCTTCTTAATTTGGAGTCGGCCTTCTTCAGGAAGTATGAGTGTATTTGTTCCTTAACCGCGCCTACCGGGATACGGACCCTTGCCGCAAGTGAGACGAGAAGAGCTGAGCCTTGCCTGGCCAGCTCGAATGCACGCTCGTTTAATTTGCAACCCAGAGAAGTGTGACCCTAAAACGTTCTCCAAGGTGGGCAGGTTCTTTCCGACATTCCTGTAACAGTTTACAGGAGATGGTAGCCGAGTGGATGGCCATTATGGCCGCTGGGTCATCTATTAGAAAATCAATGCCTGGAACCCGGATAAGTGTGACCCTAAAGCATTCTCCAAAGTGGGCAAGTTCTTTCCGACATTCCTGTAACAGTTTACAGGAGATGGTAGCCGAGTTCATGGCCTTTATGGCCGCTGGGTCATCTATTAGAAAATCAATGCCTGGAACCCGGATAAGTGTGACCCTAAAGCATTCTCCAAAGTGGGCAAGTTCTTTCCGACATTCCTGTAACAGTTTACAGGAGATGGTAGCCGAGTTGATGGCCTTTATGGCCGCTGGGTCATCTATTAGAAAATCAATGCCTGGAACCCGGATAAGTGTGACCCTAAAACGTTCTCCAAGGTGGGCAAGTTCGTTCCGGCATTCCTGTACCAGTTTGGAGGAGATGTTAGCCGAGTTGATGACCTTTATGGCCGCTGGGCTATCTATGAGAAAAGCAGTGCCCTGGAACCCAAATGTGACCCTAAATCGTTCGCCTAGGTGGGCAAGTTAGTTCCGGCATACCTGTCCTAATTTGTAGGATATGGTAGCCGAGTTCATGGCCTCTATGGCCGCTGAGCTATCTATTAGAAAATCAATGCCTGGAACCCGGATAAGTGTGACCCTAAAGCGTTCTCCAAAGTGGGCAAGTTCGTTCCGGCATTCCTGTACCAGTCTGGAGGAGATGTTAGCCGAGTTGATGACCTTTATGGCCGCTTGGCTATCTATGAGAAAAGCAGTGCCCTGGAACCCAAATGTGACCCTAAATCGTTCGCCTAGGTGGGCAAGTTAGTTCCGGCATACCTGTACTAGTTTGTAGGATATGTGGTAGCCGAGTTGATGGGTTTTATGGCCGCTTGGCTATCTTTGTGAATAGCAATATTTTGTTATTCCGTAGTGTCCCCCCCCGGCCCCAATAGCGTGCAAGCCTCTCGGATAGCCATTAAATCCGCCTGGAATACACTGGCAAAATTCGGTAGGTGGTAGACTCCAGACCCCACAGCATAGTTAATCTTAGATCCGTCGATGTAGACGAACGTGTAGATCGGTGTCGTCACAATGATTGGATCAATGGACGTACCCATTCATCCAGAAACGGGCCCCATCGCTGGAGATGATTTTTCGATGACAATTATGAAAATGTTGCAACTGCCACAGGACCCATTCAGCAAACAAAAATCGTTATGTTATGGTGGTTGACCTTCTGCTTCCAGGGTCTGTTGAATTTTGTACGGGTGCAGGCTCAAGTCACGATGCAAAATTGCAAAATTCATCCAGTTGTGGTCTGCGTAACTCCGAGTTCTGGTGAGCGAGGAGGAAATCGACTGCCTCGGATCCTCCAGCACATTCTAACTGACAGCCGCAATGTTTTCGGCAGATCTTGTCTTTCGTCGATTCGCGGGTGATGGCTTATAGTTTGCTGAACCAGTAGACTTAAATTTTTTCAACAGAATAGTCCTCTCGGTAGGACGTATATCGTTGAGGTTTTGACTGCTGTTTTACGTTTCAAACGCATAATCAGCATGGCGTCGATGATCGCTCGGTTTACACGTATAAAACGACTTCTGAGTGGTGGCTCTGTAAATCGTTTATCACTAAACACTATCACGCTGGCGTTTGGCAGACGCACCATATATGAAATCAGTTTGATCACTTTCGCGTGTAACGCTGGCGAGTTACGAGTTTACGACAGCACATGCGCAGGATCCTTAGACCTAGAAAAACTCTGGATTGTCAGAGTCAGAGTATTTGTTGTTATTTTCTCTGTTATTTCTTGAGAGGGTCTGGCTGTGGAGGTACGATATTATCAAGCTAATATTGCTTTCAACCCGAACTGAGTTTTCGCAAAAATACCTGAAACCTTCATTGAAAACCGGTGTTTCTCATTCTCATACATTTGCAGTTTTCAAAAACTAGTAGGTTACGCCGTAACTCTCGAAGGTATGAACACACCTTTTCATAGGTTTTACTTGTGTTCCACACGTCCCACAAGACAACTGAGTTTGGTCTGAAAGCACAAGTGGTTTACGAAAACGTTTTGCCGAAAACTCAGTTTTCGATTCGGTGTGTAAGCACTATAAGGTATTCACCCCTAACGAGGTATCCGTTCGGAACAAAAGTTGTCCGATTTGTTCGATATCGGAGAGTTTTGTATCGAGGCATCCGTTCAGATTTGCACTTCGAGCAGGGGGGTCGAATTACCACAGCAGTTATCGAGTCGAAGGCTAAATTAAGTGCCAGACTTAGGCAAGAAGTATTATGTTTCCGAGACATTAGCAAACGGATTGTAAGAATCCGCATCAAGGCCAACATGTGCCTTATATGGGCTCGCGCACCGATGGAGGAAAAAGACGATAAAGCTTAAGATTGCTTTTCCGAACTCCTATCAGCGACTACCGAAGTACGATGTTAAAATCGTGCTGGGAGATTTGAACGCAAAGGTAGGAAGACAAGACATCTTTAGCAGTATAGCCTACACGACATCACGTCTGGTAACGGAATTAGCCTACTTGATTTCGCTACGGAACGAAATGCCACTATAGAGTATAGACAACCAAGAACGATGCCTACAAGGCCCACCAGCGAGAAACCTCTGGTTTGATAAGGAATGCCGATAAATGCTCGCAGCCAAGAACGAGGCCTACAAGGTTAAGCTGCAGGTGAAGACGAGAGCTGCCATTGAACTCTGTAGGCAGAAAAGAAGGGAACAACACGGGCTTTTCATAAAGAAGAAAAAAAAACGCGATCATGGATATAGAGAGATGCATATCCAGGAACAATATTCGCAAGTTTCACCAAAATATCAAACGTCAAAGCCAAGGATACAAGGCTCGAGCAGAATACTGTCGAGATGAAGAAGGAAATATCGTGGTTGAGACACAGTCGATGATGAGGATATGGAAGAACTGCAGACTACAGACACGGCGATGATGAACAACATTTCGCTGCCAGGCAGAACGAACAATTCAATGTTGGCAACGACAGCGAAAACTGCCAACCACTCGAATTGAGAATAGCAAGATCGGAACTCAAGCTCAATAAGGCTACCGGAAATCGCAGCCTTCCCGACGAGCTTTATTAAGCCGGTTGAGATTACTTGGTAAGTAAAATCTACCAAATCTGATCGGATGGAAGTATGCCTGAAGAATAGAACCTCAGCATCGTTTGTCTGATAAAAAATAAGTAGACCCTCTGAGCTGCGACAACTACAGAGGCATCGCCTACAAGACCCTTTCTTCCGTAATATCTGAACGCCTGAAACCGTTTACCAACAACCTGATCGGCTCTTATCAGTCTGGTTTTAGGCGGCGAAAGTCCACAACCGATCAAATTTGCACAATTCGGCAGATCCCGGAAAAAGACCCAAGAAGTCCAAATCGATACCCACCACCAATTCATCGATTTCAAAGCCGCATACGAAAGCATTTATAGAGACGAGCTATACAGAGCCATGTCCAGTTTTGGTATACCGCCCAAACTCGTCCGTTTGTGTAGGATGACGATGGAGAATTCTGGTTGCTCCATCAGGGTCGGAAACGACCTCAACGACACATTCGATACCAAAAAAGGATTTTGGCAATGCGATGCGCTGTCATGCAACTTTTTCAACTTAAATCTTGAGATGAGTGTGCAAAACTCCCGAGCCAAAACCAGAGGCACAATTTTCCAAAACTCGGTGCAACTACTAGCATATGCCGACTATGGACGTATCAAAAGCAAATGAAGAAATCCTTGGCTGATTCGAAAGGAAAATTCTTCGAAAAATCTTCGATACCGTTTGGGTAGACGGACTATGGAGATTCATCCAAGAACTATATAAGCTGTACAGAAACTTCGGCTCGAAGAGTCTTCGATTTCCAGTCAGACGTCAGACGCAGTAGAGGAAGACTTCGCCTTAAGTGACTTAAGTGACGAGTGAACAAAAGTGAAAAAAGACCGAACTTGGAAAGGCGGCGTTATATCGCTTTCATAAAGTGAAATAACGGCGATTTTCGCAATTCGGCCTTATTTCACGGCTCCCCTCTTTTTCGTACTTGCAAATATCATCATACTACGGCCACCTTATCCGGGGCACCCCTCGTTTTGGTACTTGCAAAGAGCGCCATACCTCGGCCACTATTTCGGGGGTAGCCTGTGGTTTCGGCTACTTCTTTGATGATATCGCGATACTGTATCCACTACGTGTTGACATTGGTGGAGGATGAGGGCACAGCTGGAGTCTATCCATCAGACTCTGATAGCTCCGGCTCACTAAGGAGTCCAACGTAAAGTTTTGTTTTTTGCACCATTCGCAGCTTCCTCTTGTTGGACCGTCGGTCTCTGAATTTGGCTGTGACGAAAAAATAGCCTGAATCGACGTTTGCCCCTATGAATGTGTGTGAATCCAGGATGTTGGTTGCATGTGTCTCACATATGAGCACTATGGTATATTTGGTTTGCGATTCAACCATCTGAGGATCGCCAGATTGCTCATCGGTTTCGAATTCGTGGGATCCTAGTGCTGCTGATAGCCGTATTATTTGCTGTCGCGAGGTCTGTTAGTCATGGAGGCTGTTACCGTTTCCTGGAGGCTGTACTTTGCAACTAATCGCCTGAAGACGTTTTCTTTACCGATTTTGAAGTTCCCTAGTACGATTCTGAACTCTTATGCCGGACTGGCCCTGTAGGATCCGTCCAAGAGTTTGTCAAATTGCTCCTTATAAAGAACCAACGATCTAATCTGTAAAAGCCTGTGCATCTATGATGCTTAAGTTGCAAAACGTTTCTCTGATGCGGGTCACAACCAGGCAATCAACTACCGGCTTTGAGTCGATTATTTCATACCCAAGTAACCTCCCCGCAATGAATCCGCATTCCTATTATGTGCAGCCAGGGATGGCAACTATAATAAGTATCACATCACATGGTTTTCGTTTGTGTATTCCTGATTCTGTCCAACGTTTTTCATGAATCGCGGTAATGTCGGTCCTGCGTACGTTCCAAGTGCATACTCGTCAGTCGATGTCCGTGGACATTCCCGATCTGGTTGATATTTGAGAGGACCTGTCACCCGAGGCTGTTGTCTCTACTTTGCTACTACGTTGCTACTTTGCACGTGGTAAGGAAGTTATCCTAACGGCACAACCGCCAACCTAGAGGGCCCCAGCTTGTAACAAACTCTACCGCCACTCAACCAGGTCTACGAAAAACTTGCCATAACAAATTTAGGGTTATCGGAAATTCTTTTTCCCATGGAATTTTTCCCATTCAGCAATTTAAATTGTTTGAGGAATAGGGAAAAAAAGCTCTACCGCCACTCAACCTGGTCTACGACAAACTTGCCATAACAAATGAAGGGTTACCGGGAATTCTTTTTCCCACGGAATTTTTCCCATTCAGCAATTTAAATTATTTGCTGAATAGGGAAAAAAGCTCTACCGCCACTCAACCAGGTCTACGACAAACTTGCCATAACAATTTTAGGGTTACCGGGAATTCTTTTTCCCACGGAATTTTTCCCATTCAGCAATTTAAATTGTTTTCTGAATAGGGAAAAAAAAGCTCTACCGCCACTCAACCTGGTCTACGACAAACTTGCCATAACAAATTTAGGGTTATCGGGAATTCTTTTTCCCACGGAATTTTTCCCATTCAGCAATTTAAATTTAATTGCTGAATAGGGAATAAAAGCTCTACCTCCACTCAACCTGGTCTACGACAAACTTGCCATCACAAATTTAGGGTTATCGGGAATTCTTTTTCCCACGGAATTTTTCCCATTCAGCAATTTAAATTGTTTGCTGAATAGGGAAAAAAAAGCTCTACCGCCACTCAACCTGGTCTACGACAAATTTGCCATAACAAATTTAGGGTTATCGGGAATTCTTTTTCCCACGGAATTTTTCCCATTCAGCAATTTAAATTGATTGCTGATTATTGAATAAAAGCTCTACCGCCACTCAACCTGGTCTACGACAAACTTGCCATAACAAATTTAGGGTTATCGGGAATTCTTTTTCCCACGGAATTTTTCCCATTCAGCAATTTAAATTTAATTGCTGAATAGGGAAAAAAGCTCTACCTCCACTCAACCTGGTCTACGACAAACTTGCCATAACAAATTTAGGGTTACCGGGAATTCTTTTTCCCACGGAATTTTTCCCATTCAGCAATGCAAATTGATTGCTGAATAGGGAAAAAAAGCTCTACCGCCACTCAACCTGGTCTACGACAAACTTGCCATAACAAATTTAGGGTTATCGGGAATTCTTTTTCCCACGGAATTTTTCCCATTCAGCAATTTAAATTGTTTGCTGAATAGGGAAAAATTCATTGGGAAAAATAATTCCCGATAACCCTAATTCTAACAACACTCAGTGGCATAGGAGAAGGTAAAAGACTGAATGAAAGGTTTCTTGTCGAGACATTGACTGACCATACAACTGGGTCACTTATAAACCTTCAATCCCCCCATGGACTGGCCTTATTTTACCGAAAAAAAAAACTTCAACTCCCTCTTCAGATGCAGCTTCTCCCTACTAGCTCAAATCCGACACAAGTGCACTTAAGATTGGCTTTTTATTTGGCCAGGAGTAGATCCCTTGCCTGTGCGCTGTATCGCTTTCGCATAATATTCGCAAAGCATTAAACCTGACATTAGTCCTTTAAGCGGCATATCATCCAGTTTTATTGCAATGCCGACACCAGATTACTAGTGACAGGCAAACGGCTCTGTTGCAATAAATATCACCTCGCCGCCGCATGACGCGTCCAGCGTCGCCCTCCCTCCAGGCAGAAGCTATTTCTCGAATCTTTTGTCGGTTCCGCATCTCTAGCTCTATGCTCCTCTGTTGCGGATAGATTAATGGAGCCAAATAGTGTGGCGGTTGATTGCATTTTATGGTGGCCCCTATCCTGCCTCCAACCAAACAAAATCCATTCAAAAAAAAAAAAAAAAAAACACCAAGCGAACAACCTTCCATGTCCTGAAAATTAAATCTCACCGAACCAGCGACCACCCTGCAGCGCATTTAATCCCATTGCACCCGCCTGATGCGGGGCTAGCATACAACGGATACAACGATATTCACAGATGAAAAGCCGAAAATGCAGAAAACTGACAAAGTGGTGGAATACGAGGACGACGACTAAAAGCAGCCGAGAAGAACAACAAGGAAAATAATAACAATTATTACTGTGCCACAAGTATGGCTGCTGCGGTGGCTGCGGCTGTTGCTGTTGCAACTTGCTACTTGAAAGTGCTCATCGCATTTTCAGATACAAGTACTACAGATATCCGGATACCTACATACAGGCTTTGCTTGGCATATTGATCAGCCCTCGCACGTCTTTGCGCCCCCGGCTTGCTTGCTCTGCTCTGTTCTGTCATCATCGTGTGTATGAAGCAACAAGTCAGGTTATTCCCTTGGTTTTCGTGTGCTTATTCTTGTCTTCAGCCAGCCGGGGCTGACGGCGGAGAATCATACTTCATTGCAACAATTTACATCGTTTGGTGGGTGGTGGTGGTGGTGGTGAGCGGGTACGAGGACCGCTTTGATCGACGAGGGGGGGGATATGTAAGATGTAACATACAATTATCATTGCACGAGTAGATACTGAATCCCGTATCTGTGTGACGATGCCCAACATTGCATTCTAAATCGTCGAAAGTATCTCATGCACACGTACACAGGCCAATTCAAGTACTCGCGTCGTACTCGTTCTTGTACCCCCGTTCGTGTGATATAAGCTTCTTCGGTGTTGCTGCGTCCCATTATTTTCTCGATTCTTCTTGTATTTTCCTTCTTCAGTTTTGGCCTTATCTTGTGCCGTTTTTGTTTGTGTGTTCTTCGTCGGCTTGGAGTTTTGTGTTTTCCTTGCTCATTTGCCTTTTTCTGATGCACTTACGACGTATAGACGTGGTGGTTGCACTGTTCTTTGATTCCCACCAGTGCTCCCCAACCTCCAGTGGATTACATATTGCATTCGTTGAGCAAAACACATTCACCACCACACAAACACACACAGAAAGAGCGAGAACGAATGGGAGGAAGAAAGACGGATCGATATTGTGTCAGGTTGTGGTGGTGGATGCACACTGAAATATAGAATAGTGGGGGCAAACGGGGTGGCCAACTTGTACACCAAGCGAATGAGGACATGCACAGAGATGTACGAAACTTCGTCGCATTCCATTCGGGAAAAGTCAATAGATGCGGACTCTTCTGTCTCCGTTATAGCAAGTACTATGTGCTGCTTGCTAGGGGTTTAGGGGACTGCCTATCG
The DNA here is from genome assembly GCA_949824845.1 of Rhingia rostrata. Taxonomy (NCBI): domain Eukaryota; kingdom Metazoa; phylum Arthropoda; class Insecta; order Diptera; family Syrphidae; genus Rhingia; species Rhingia rostrata. The sequence continues at coordinate 41,534,377 of OX463755.1, read as the reverse complement.
GAATTTTTCGCTATAGATTTGCCTGCCACTGGAATGGGATCTTAAGCTGGGATTACTTCTGATGTGTATCTACGAGAATGTATTTTGTTGATAAATGGTTTTCTATCGGTGCAGTACAAAGCTGCACTTGGCTGTGTTGCCGATTGATTAGGGAAAATTCATTTTGCGATTACATGCTTACACATCAGGGGCTTACAAGAACGATGGATCATAGATGTGCTCATGAATATTTGATGTTTTGGATGCAAAAACTGCCAAGTGGGTGGAATACATTGGTGTCAGAAACGTGACGTTGGAAGTGTCAGCTTTTAGTAACGCCGCGGTTACATCTGTCGTTAACTCAAAGCGTTGCGTCGTTACTGGATTATATGCAGCTTGTGGTACTACAGCTATAGCTGTAGCGTTGTTGTGGGAGGTTTGTGAGAGTATCTAGTTGTTATAAGAAAATAATTATGTATAACCGTAAAACCGTAAAAAGCTTAAAAATTCAATTAGTATCGCGTGGATAGCAAAATTCATGCTGAAGTTTTCAAACTGAGGAAAGATTTTCACAGATACACCCTAACGTCATTGGAACAGAGGAATTTTAATCTAATTGAAGACATTGTTTCTCCTTACTTCCTTAAGTAAGGTGGGTGCTATAATCTGGAATGAACCTTGCCGTAAACCAAATGCTTCTCCAATTTGTCCTCAGCTAACTGCCTCCAGTTGCGGATTTCAAGTTGACTGAGATCAGTTTCTTCTTATACGCGCCAGCGCCACTGCGTCTGACGTCTGGTTGGGAACCAAAGACGGTGAGGCGGAGTATTGTTGCCCTTTCGCTCCACATGCCCTATCCATCTTAAACGTCTAATTCAGAGTTTTTTTTTGACCAGATGTATGCCACTGTACAGCTCGTATAGTTCTTGGTTGAATCTTCGTCTCCATAGCCCGTCAACGCAAACAGAACCGAAGATCTTTCGAAGAATTTTCCTCTCGAATCGACTAAGAATTCCTTCAACCGCTTTTGCTTCAGCGCCGTAGAGTAGGACTGGGAGAATCAGGGACTTATTCTTATATAGGATCGCCTTAGCAGTCCGAGTGAGGGCCTTACTATTACATCGCACCTTAGTCCGAAGAAACAGCGGTTGGCAAGAGTGATCCTTCGTTATATATCTGACGAGATTTTGCTGTCAGAGTTGATAGTGGAGCCGACTTAGGTAAAATCCCGTCATACATCAATGGTGCCATATTACATTACATTAAGTTGCGCTACAGTCCGGTATGAACCTGGGCCTCAACCAGCATGCCCTCTCCAATTAGCCCGGTCCTTAGCTAACTGCCTCCGATTGCGCACTCCAAATTGGTTGAGGTCGGTGCGCGCCACTTAAGGCGATGTCTTCCTCTACTGCGTCCAATGTCTGGCTGGTAACCGAAGACTCTGCGATTCGGAGTATTGGTGTCCAAACGTTCTACATGCCCCAGCCATCTAAAACGTGCAATGCGGAGTTTTTTTGACCAGGTGCATGTCACTGTACAGCTAGTATAGGTCGCAGTTAAGTCTTTTTCGTCATAGCTCGTCAACGCAAACTTGACTTAAGATTTTTCAAAGAATTTTCCTCTTGAATGGACCAAGGATTTCTTCATCCGCTTTTGAGACGGTCCATGCTTCTGCGCCGTAGATCAGGACTGGGATGATCACGGTCTTATATAGCATGGCGTTAGTAGTTCGAGTGCGGGCTTTACTACTGAATTGCCTTCTTAGCCCGAGGAAACAGTGGTTGGCAAGATCAATTCTTCGTTTAATATTGAAGATATTTTGGTGTCAGAGTTGATAGCGCAGCCGCGGTAGAAAAAGTCCCGCATTACCTCAAAGTTTTATCTGTCAATGGTGACGTTCTGTCCATTTCGTCGATGTTGTGTGTCCTTTCGTGTTGACAGCATATACTTCGTCTTGCCCTCATTTACTGCTGAATCGATTCTTGCCGCTTCCTTCTCTATGCTAGCAAACTCGGCTATGACATCACGTTGCATCCTACCAATGATGTCAATATCGTCGGCATATGCTAGCAGTTGCACCGAGTTTTGGAAAATTGTGCCTCTGGTGTTGGCTCGGGAGTTTTGCACACTCCTCTCAAGATTTATGTTGAAAAAGTTGCATGACAGCGCATCGCATTGCCAAAATCCTTTTTTGGTATCGAATGTGTCGTTGAGGTCGTTTCCGACCCTGATGGAGCAACCAGAATTCTCCATCGTCATTCTACAAAAACGGACGAGTTTGGGCGGTATACCAAAACTAGACATGGCGCTGTATAGTTCGTCTCTATAAATGCTGTCGTGTGCGGCTTTGAAATCGATGAATAGGTGTTTGCTATCGACTTGGACTTCTTGGTTTTTGCCAGAATCTGCCGGAGTGTGAGAATTTGATCGGTTGTGGACTTTCCTGGTCTAAAACCACACTGATAAGGGCCGATCAGGTTGTTGGTAAACAGTTTCAGACGTTCACATATTACGGCAGATAGGATCTTGTAGGCGATGTTGAGGAGACTTATGCCTCTGTATTTGCGCAGTTCAGAGGGTCTCCTTTTTTGTGGATCGGGCAAACGATGCTGAGGTTCCATTCTTCAGGCATACTTTCTTCCGACCAGATTTGGCTTACGAGTTGGTGGATGTTACCAAAGACTATAAAGTCATACAGATGACACACTGCATACAAGAAAAATTGTTCTATGGCGGGTTGTACTAATACAGCCCGCCATATATTTGGATCTCGTTTCTCATGTGTGCACGTGCACACCGCCCGCCAGTACCATGAAGCTGGTGAGCAAAAGTTTCTGTTTTTAGTTCTCAATGCGTCATGGCTTTATAATCTTTGATGATGCTTACCAAGTCATCTCCGCCGGCTTTATAAAGCTCAACGGGAAGGTCGTTTTTTCTGGCAGCCTTATTAAGCTTGAGTTTAGATAATGCTATCCTCACTTCACTCAGATGGGGTGGTCTTGAGCTTTCGGTGTCGTCGCCAATATTGGCGAATGGTTCGTTCTGCCTGACAGCGGAATGTTGTTCTTCATCGCCTTTTAACTGTCTGCAGAAGTGCTTCTTCTAAATCCTTAGCATCGACTGTGTCTCGACTACGATATTTCCTTGTTCATCTCGACAGGATTCTGTTCGAACCTTGTGTCATTGGCTTTGACGTTTTACACTTTGGTAAAACTTTCGAACATCATTTCTGGAGTGACACCTGTATAAATCCCGATGAAAAATCGGTGGTCTTACCTCCTTCATTGCCTATAGAGCTCAATGGCAGATTTCGTCTTCACCTGCAGCTTATTCTTGAAGGCCTCGTTCTCGCCTGCGAGCCCGCTCGCTGGTGGGTGCGCGAAATCTATTATTTTTTTGGGGATAAATATTTTTACGATGGGATAGCGGGTATTAAACGATCCATACACCAAATTAAAGCACTTTCACAGGCATATATTTTTTTTTTATTGAAAAATAAAATTACATAACAATTAATTTGTTTTTTGTTTTTTTTTTTCAGGTAAGAAAGATGTGGGGATAGACAATCCACACAAAAAATAAAATGAAGATGCAAATGTTGTAAGTAAACATATTTCTTGGAATAAATATATGTGTCTGGTCATAATATCATGGTGTACCCACCAGGTCTATGGTATCTTTTTCACAAACATTTATTTGTATTGAGCTCTATTAGGAATTCCTTAAAAAACCTTGTTTACCTTCGGTTTGTTTTGTCCTTGTCGTTTTTAGCGATAGGATGTACCACCGCCGTTTTCCAGTTCACCGGATAATGTGCATTATATAGTGCATTGCTAAACAGGGTGGTTAAAGTGCCGACTGCTTATATTTATCTCAATACGAAGTTTCTGATACCCTCCTCTCCCAGCGACCTTTTATTTTTCAAAGATCCAAAGATGTTCAGGAGTTCATCTTTATGCACGAAAAGTGTCAAACTAGTGGCGCCTATGTCATTTCGATGTTCTTTGTCATTAAATTCGGTAAAACTGTGATTCTCAGATCGCCAAGCCAAGGAGTTCAGTCCGCAGAAAAAAGTTTTTATTCAGAAAGTCTCTTTCCGCCATAAAGCGGACATGATTGTTCACCGTACACACAAGGTCTCGAAAAAATCGCCTTTCGAACTCGCCTTTTCCTGTGGGTCTTCAATCTTGAAAAACCCGTCGTACAATTGCCGAGTGGATATGACTGTTTTCTGTCGTCTAGGCACTTCGGACAAATGGAATGTCGTTCCTTTCATACATTCAGGGCAATGAAATTGCTGATGAACTGTCGAGGGAAGGATCTGCCACCAGCATTGAATAGGCTGACCAGTCTGTCAAACCACCAGAAAACACTGAACGTCGCCAAAAACAGGTGGAACTGCCTCCCAACCTAAATTTTTACAGGTAAGAGGATGTGGCTTGAGTATGACAAAGCCAGAACCGATAAACTACTTCAAAGAAACAGGAAATCTATTCCGAAAATATGAGGGATTCTTGCTTTACACAAATTACTTCAATGCCACAAACTGAAAATGCATCTAATAGATGAACCCCTTTGTACAGGCCGCGGTGATGAAGAAATACACGAGGATACCCTTCACTTTCTGTGCCACTGCCCAAGCCTCGACACTTGAGGAAAATACTTTTTCCATGACCTGACGGATCTATCCGAAATCCCCCTCTTTAATCCTTTAAGGTTTGCAATAACATCTGGATGGCTAGCAAGCGAAATACTTTTTCCATGACCTGACGGATCTATCCGAAATCCCTCTCTTTAATCCTTTGAGGTTTGCAACAACATCTAGATGGCTAGCAAGCGAAATACTTTTTCCATGACCTCAAGGATCTATCCGAAATCCCCCTCTTTAATCCTTTAAGGTTTGCAATAACATCTGGATGGCTAGCAAGCGAAAAACAACAACGGTAAGTTACAAGACCAATTAAGGAACCAACCACATACATCGACCCTCAACGGACAACACAACGGTTCTATATTGACCTGAGTGTGATGAGGCAAGACGTACACCGCCTACCTCAGCAGCCCACCAACCTAACCCTATCTATGATCCCTTCTCCTAAATACTTTTTTTGATTTGAGGGGAACATGTTCGGGCAAGTGGTTTTTATGGTGCAGTGCAATAACTCCCGCGGAATTAAGATCACTGGCGCTAAATGTCAAAAAAAGGAAATAGCCCCCACACGGCTTACTTCCCTTTGGAATAGCAAATAAGCCTTACTGCCACAAAGCATTAAAAGTGCGGTACGGTCTTATAACCCCTGCGGAAACAAGCCCCGCGGGGCTTAATTCCCAAAAAAAGGAAACAGCTCCTGCAGGGCTTATTTCTTTTTCGAAATGGAGATAAATCCGGTGGTTGTTAAAGCTCTTGCTTGTGGGGTTTATTTCCTTTTGCATTCATTCAAGCTTGCGCACATCCCAAATCCAACAGTGAGCCCATGCGGAGGTTTGCGGGGGCCCCACTCTAATACAAACTTAGCATACACCAAACTTGAATAGAATTCCAATTTCAAATGGCAATAACCCCTGCAGGTGTTAATAATTTATGGTGGCTAAGCTTATTTCCACTTCGAAAAGGAAATAAATTCCGTGGGGGCTATTTCCTTTATCTTGGGAAAAAAAGGAAATTGCCCCTGTGGGGCTTCTTTTTTTTCGAAATGGAAACAAGCTCAGTGGGGGCTATTTCCCATGGGGCTTATTACCGAGGGAGTTATTACACTGCACCACATTAACACCTGCAGCTGCTATTTCCTTTTGAAATTGGCATTCTATTCAAGTTTGAATATAACTGGGTGGGAATGCTGCCCTCTTGCGACCCCCTGCTCGGGCTCACTGTTGGATTTCGGTTGCGTGAGAGTATGGATTCATAAGTCCCACAAGCAAAAGGAAATAACAGCAGCCGGAATTTTTTTCCATTTCCAAAAAGAAATAAGCCCAGCAGGGTCTATTTCCTTCTTTTTTTGAGAGTTTAGCCCCGCGGGCCTTGATTCCGTGGGGGTTATAGCACTGCACTGGTTTTTATAGGATGAATCTTCCTGAACCAGTGGAAACTTACAGCTTTTCTGTAATTTTCCGAAGTTAACTGTTGGAGATTTTTTATCAGCCGCTTCAATGTCCTAATCTCCAGGTCGTGTCTGTCAGTAAACCTGTGAAGGCGATTAAGTCTCGAGTGCGGTGTACTTTTTTGTTTGTGGAGTGTGCACCAATCGTTTGGCGTTCGATACTTTTCCGCCTGGTCGTCAGAAAAAACTATCGGAGGGATAGTTCAATCCGTTGACCGTGAGCTCATTTGCTCGGAGAAAATGTCAGTCAATTTCATTCTCTAGACTTACTTCGCTGAAACGTTATTCTCTCCTTACAACTCTGGTAAATCGCAGCCATTTCTCTAGCTGAGTTTGCTCTTTTGAAAACCTGAATTTCGTCCTCCGATAGTCGAAAGAACGCACTTGTTCGAACTTCTCTAGCTGAGTTTGCTCGTTTGAAATCCTGAATTTCGTCCCCCGATAGTCGAAAGAACGCACTTGTTCGAACTTCTCAAGCTGAGTTTGCTCGTTTGAAATCCTGAACCCGATAGCAAGTCCAAAGTGATGGAGATTCTTTTATGCCAAGCTGTATGTTGAGCTTTAAGACCGCCGGCCAAATCGTAGCAATTTTCGGCCGATCTAAGCTGCAGGCATCGAAGAAGTGTCTCGAGCTCCGTTATGAATTTAGTGTGCTGAGCTGCTTCAGGTGCATCTCTGTCTATCAAAAGGAATTTATACGATCCATGTTTTTAGCATCTGGAATCTCCTTACTTCCTCACAGTTTATTATATTATGGTACAAGCGTATGGTACACCCCCTTGGGAGGAGTGGCGTCGATCACTTTCCACCACATCGCTAACCAACAAATTGCTTGACCTCTTAGCATTACAAATACAATTTTTCGGCGCAACACGATCGTTAGTACCCATGGCCTAGCTTTCTTCTCACAACCATTCATGTGTGCGTGTGTACTTCTTAGCACGATGGCGGGACCTCCTGTTTTATGCCGACTCCGAACGGCTAAGTTGAGATAAGCTTTTCATGACAATTGATACTGCCCGGATGATTTTTCAGATCATCACGAGAGGAGGGCCAGTGAAAAATCATTTAGGTGTTGCTACTGCTGGGAATCGAAACCAGACCTTCTGCGCGGCAGTTCATCGCACTAACCATCGCGCCACTGAGTACGCCAAGCCCCCTCTTAGTATTAAATTTCCTAAATATTTCAGCCAATTCGTGAAGGGTTGTGAAGTAATTGTAAATCTGTTCATCTGTTAGTTCGTCCGCTTTTTTACCCACTCTGAAAATTTCAGTAAGGTGATCTGTCTCGATTGTGAAATCTCCTCAGTTAATCTCTTACTTTGACCAAGTTGCAGGTTGGAAGTTTCCGTGAAGACCCAAAAAGGTTGAGCTTGTCTGGTGCTCCATCTATAAACATAGTGGTTGATGGGATAGCCTGAGATATTAATCCGTATCTCTGATAGAAGAATCCCTTCTCAGATTCTTCTATCAGAGATACGGATTAATATCTCAGGCTATCCCAGTGGAATCTTCAGTTTTGGCGTCTTGAAAACGTTACGTGGCCTGAACATTTTATTTAACTTTGGAAACATGTTCATGAAGTCGGACTTCCTTATGCTTTCAAAAATCTCTTTGTCTTCAGTAATCATTGAGACTATACTGGAACTTCTGCCTTAACAGTCTTCACATGCCTCAGAAGGATTTAAATCTTTCCAGCTCCGAATTTTGTGATGAGTTTTGAAATTGCGTTCGATTTATCTGAGCGATTAACAAGCTTTTGGGTGTCTTGGGTGTCTTGGGTGTCTGTAGGGTCTTGCTATTTTTCGACTTAATTTTCGGAATTGACGTCTCCATTGCTTGTGAAAACACCGTGTTTAGGTTCGTGATATAGGAATCACACTCCTCGTTGAAAAGAATCCTACTGCTAGGAATACTAGAAGAGACATTTTCGAAGTTGACGCCTTATAGCTGGTAGTACCGCCGCGTTTAAGCTGCTGATATAGGAATCACACTCCACGTTGAAAAGAATCCTACAGCTAGGAATACTAGAAGAGACATTTTTGGAATTGACGACTCCATAGCTTGTAATGCCACTGTGTTTGGGTTCCTAATATAGGTATCACACTCCTCGTTGATAAGAATCCAACTGCTAGGAAAACTAGAAGAGACATTTTCGAAGTTTACGACTTCATAGCTGGTAGTACCGCCGCGTTTTGGTTCCTGATACAGGAATCACACTCCTCGTTGAAAAGAATCCTACTGCTGGGAATACTAGAAGAGACATTTTTGGAATTGACGACTCCATAGCATGTAATACCGCCGCGTTTAAGCTGCTGATACAGGAATCACGCTTCTCGTTGAAAAGAATCCTATTGCTGGGAATACCAGAGGAGACATTTTCGGAATAGCTGGTAATACCACCTTGTCTAGGTTCCTGCTAGGAAAACTACAAAATAAAAGGATATTCCTATATTTTTTGGTGCCGCAACGCTGAAATCGACACCAATATGTCTGCCTTAAATTTAATCTAGGAACCTATTATGGTTTTGGACCGCCTAAATTTGCAATCTAGCCTCCCCGATGCAAAGTTCCAAATACGAACTTCCTGAAGGGAAGCTGTACTCAACCTGGCATCTGAAAATTATCAATTCACATGGATTGCGATCATGCCCATGTCGAGTTTTTGTTGTTGATCTCACTGATTAAGTGGCAGCTTCCCATTCGGAAGGCAATAACTCATCTAAACAGAAAGATAAACCTCACTTCGTTCCTAATTTAACCAGACCTACCATTCTCTACTTCAGTAATTTAAAGGGACATTTAAAATTTCGCTTCGAATTGCCTACTTGACAATTTTGTAAAAGACTGTACCACGTGGAAATAAAGATTTTTGAAGAGACAATTGTTACCCAAAATGAAAAGTAACTGAAAACTTAATTTCATTGTAATAAACTAGAAAGACCAAAAAAATTTGTAACTTGGCAGCACCGATAATTCGATTTCTGAACACTCCCTGAACTCTCACATGTGTGACGTTTTCTGTGGCCGTTCTTGAAATATTTTCTTGACTTCGGTTGAAATAAAATTGTAAAAACGCGGAAAAAAAGTTGAACTTTTCAAAACTATGGATTACCTATAAAATAATCATTTTGTTTCAGAAAATTCCATGAACATGCCCCGAATTTGACGTGAAAAAAATGCTTCCTAAAATTTCCGATAAATTCGGCGCAGTGTACCGGGTACTGCTACACCCATGAATATCTGATTGTATGTATCTACGCTTATTTGGATATTATTTTCTTAAGATACATTCCACTTGGCTATTGGAAATTTCTTTTTGGGAACACATGGAATCGGTGGAATTTCATAGAAATTCCCCTACTACCGAACCGAATATAATACACACGGGTGTGCGTGTGTAGGTATGTTTTTTTTTTCTTCTGTTATTCGCGTATACAAACATTTTGCTTTCTTTGGATGTGCCTTCTGCTATGCCATGCCATGCCAATGCGCAAACAAACTCAAAACTCAGCACCCCAATTCGAGATTATTCCGCACTCACTGTACAGCGTATACACTTCACCATCAGAGTCTACATTCTACAAACAACGTGAAGTAGATACGCCCGCATAAGTACATCCGTTTCCATTGAAATTCTTCAGATTCACTCAAAAGTCACAACATCAAAAAAATGTTTGGAAAGCCACTCGAAATTATCACACCCTTTTCGCGAGATTGGAGTGTAATATAACGTATCTGCAGAGCGGGGCCAAGAGATACATTTTTTTTTGTCATAACTGCACGAATTACAATTCCATTCCAGTATTCCCGTTCCCGTTTTTGTCGGTGTCGGCAAAATTGGCAAAGAATTTGTTTCCCCTGCACATAAGCCACTCAAACTAACACAGCCATAGACATTGCGGCAGGTTATTCCATTTCGGAGTAATCGAGTGGAATGCCATCTGGGTTTGACTGCGGACGAATGTGTACAAGTGTGTGTTAAAATTGCCCTCAAACTGTATATGTTTGCTTTGTAGAGTTTCGGAGTGGAAATTGGAATTGAAAAGCAAGGATGGCGTAGTGACAAGAGTTGCCATGTTTCATCCGATTTTTTTTTTAAAATTATGCTCTGTGGATTTTGTAAAGAGGCGCTATAGGGTGTTTTCATAAATGTCTGCCTAACTAAAATCTGAGTAAGACGCGTTCATAAAGTCAGGTTTTTGATCGAACAGACCCAGAAAAAATGCAGAAGGTATGTTCATAAATGTCATAAGTCTCATCAGCATCTTTCCATTTTTTTTTTGACTGCTCAGAGCGCAGGAGATAAAGAAAACAAATTTTAAGTGCGAAAATTAAAGTTTTATTGGCAATTTTTCAATAAATTGAAGAAGAAGCTGCACTGTGGAATGTGGCAAAGACTTAGCTGTCAATTCATAAGAGTTCTGATGGAAAAATAATTCAATTCTGGGGGGGAAAACGAAAATCATTGTGGACATTAAAAAGGTTGATCCATTCTTCTCCTTTGTTAATAATTCACAATTAAGATTGACTACAACTTCTTTCATTTCTAATTTTTTCTGACGTTTATGAACATTCAGTGAATATTTAAAATTGTACTTAACCAGTCCTGCACCGGGTCTACGGAACGAGTGTGTTCATTTATGCAACAAAGAAGAAAGACGATTGGACTCGCCCAGATTTTCGAAGTTTATGAAAACACCCATAGTCAACCAATATTCCTTTACAATTTGTCAGGTCCTTAACTAATTCCATCAAGTTGTTTGAGGTTAGTTTTTTCATATGCACCTCACATAAGGCTGGATCGTGCACCACTGCGTCCGACGTCTGAGTAGGAATCGAAGACTATGGGTGTCCATTCGGTCTACGTGCCCCATCCACCTTAATCGTCTAATGCAGAGTTTTTGATTAGGGGTATGTCCCTATATAGCTAGTGGTTACATCATCTTCTCCATGGCCCGCCAACGCAAAAGGGAGCGAAAAATTTTCAAAGAATTTTTCTCTCAAACCGACCAAGTATTTCTTCATCCGTTTTGATTCGGTCCATGCTTTAGCGTCGTAGAGCAGGACTGGGATGATCAGGGTCATCTATAAGCTCTCCTTAGTTGTTGGAGTGAGAGTTTTACTACTAAATTGCCTTCGTAGCCCGAAGAAACATCGCTTGGCAATTCATTTATGACTCATCCAATTTTTCCTGCTTCCCTCTCTTTACAAGCAACCGTGGCTATGCCATTAGGTTGAGTCCGTCCAATGATGTCAGTATCGTCGGAGTATGCTAGTAGTTGCACCGATTTTTGGAAAATTGAGCCTCTGGCGTTGGCTCGTGAGTTTTGCACAATCCTCTCAAGAATCAAATTGAAGAAGTCACATGACATCGCATCGGCTTGCCTAAATCCCTTTTTTGGTATCGAAGGTGTTGGTGTCGCCACCCTACACAAACGGAGGAGTTTGGGCGGTATACTAAAATTAGACATGGCTCTGTATAGTTCGCCTCTATAAATTCAGTCGTATGCGGCTTTAAAATCGATGAATAGGCGGTGAGTATAGTTTTGGACTTCTTGGGGTTTTTCTAGGATCTGCCGGAGTGTGAAAATTTGATCGGTTGTGGACTTTCCTGGCCTGCAACCGAACTGATAAGGTGCGATCAGGTTGTTGGTAAACGGTTTTAGGCGTTCACATAATCACGGCAGATAGGATCTTGTAGGCGATGTTGAGGAGACTTATGCCTCATTAGTTGGCGTAGTTCAGAAGGTCACCTTTTTTGTGGTTCGGTCAAACGGGGTTCCATTCTTCAGGCATACTTTCTTCCGACCTGATTCGTCTTATGAGTTGGTGGATGTTACTTACCAAGTCATCTCCGCAGGCTTTATAAAGCTCGGCAGGAAGGCCGTCATATCCGGCAGCCTTATTAAGCTTCAGTTAAGATATTGCTATCCTCACTTCACTCAGGTCGGGTGGTTGGCAGTTTTCGCTGTCGTTGCCAGTATTGAATCGTTCGTTCTGCCTGACAGCGGAATCTTGATCTTCATCGCCGTCTCTTGGCTCCGACATTTTACACTTTGGTAAAACTTGTGGGCTCAGTGGCGCGGAAGTTAGTGCGATGAACTGCCGCGCAGAAGGTCTGGGTTCGATTCCCAGCCGTAGCAACAATTAAATGATTTTTCACTGGCCCTCCTCTCGTGATGAGCTGACAAATCATCCGAGTAGTATCAATTGTCAAGAAAAGCTTATCTAAAATTCGCCTTTCGGAGTCGGCATAAAACATGAGGCCCCACCATCATGCAAGAAGTACACACGCACACATGAATGGTTGTGAGAAAGCTCGGCCCTGGGTACTAACGAGCCTGTTGCGCCAAAAATTTGTATATTTTTTTTTTGAAAACTTGCGAACATCGTTCCTGGAGTGGCACCTCTCCATATCCTCGATCGCGCTTTTCTTGCTATTTTTTCTTCTTTCTGAAAATCCGGTGTCTCTGCCTATAGAGCTCAACGGCAGCTCTCGTCTTCACCTGCAGCTTAGCATTGTAGGCCTCGTTCTTGGCTATGAGCATCTGTCGCCATTCCTCATCAAACCAGGGGTTTCTTGCTGGTGGGCGCGAGAAACCTAACACATCAGTTGCGGCTGATCTAATGGCTTGTTGGCATCGTTGCCATTGTTCTTCGACATTCGATGCTGGTGGTATGGTGTTAATCGAGAGGTTTATGGATACTCGTTGCGCGAAGGTCTTGGCGGTCTCTTGCGATTGCAGACTTTCGACATCAAATTTTTTCACAGTATTTTTGGATTGTTGTGGCGTGGTTTATATCCGCATTCTTACCTTGCCTGCAACAAGGTAGTGGTCCGAGTCGATGTTAGCTCCTCGGAATGTTCGGACATCTAAAATGCTGGATGTGTGCCTCTTGTCTATCGCTTTGTGATCAATTTGGTTGACCGTTCATTGATCTGGAGACCACCATGTCCCCTTATGGATATCGAGGTGAGGATATCCATTCCGCAGACCATCCAGTTTAAAAAAAACACGACCGAACTTTAAAGAAAATGTCAGAAACTTCCAGTAACATCATGATTCATAGCGATGGCAACCCTACCTACGCGCTTGAAACACCAATCACACACACACGCTAGAACACACAAACACCGACTACCGACACCAACGACCATCTACCAGCCAGCCAGGCAACATAGCGCAACATATCCGAATCTCCACTCCGCCACAGCACAAAACCAAATCGTCACAAACGAGTGAGAGTATCTCAGTATCTGAGTATCTGAGTGTAAAATAGTCCGATTCTAACATTCAAACTGAATGGTTAATCGACAATCTGTATGCGCGGTTCTCATTTCGTTTTTGTGTTCTCCATTATTTGTTTTGTTTTTTGATTTTTTCTGTGTTTCCCGAATTCGTACACCGTCTGTCTCCACCACCAATTAGATAGATCGGTCGCCGTCTAATTGCAACGAATTTTGCAAGAGTGTCCCCCTCCCGGTCATTATCACTCCTGAGTGTGCAACTCTTAGCATCTTTTTGTTGTTGTTTCCTTGTAAAACAAAACATCCAAAAAGTGTACATGTGTCTTGTCCTCTTCGCCTAAACCGAAAGTCGCGTTTCTGTGTAATTTCAACAAAAAAAAAAAAAATTCAAGACCAACAAAAAGTACGAATAAGAATATACCAAGTGAAAAGTGCAAGAAAATTCCTCCCACCCCAACAAAAAAAAAAGGAATCTTCAAAAAAAAAATTATTTTCCTCTTGAACACAATTCCAGTAGTAGATAGATATTCATCTAAAGAGTTTTTCCTTCATCGCTGTTCGTTTTTTTTTTGTTGTTGTTTGCTGGGGTTTCTCTTTGGTGGAAGAAATGAAAAAGTGATGATGTGGTGGAAATAATACACAACAAGATATAAAATAAAGGAAAAAAAATCTATCTATCTATCAGTTTTCTTTTTTACTTGTTTAAGTCCAATTGGAATATATACACAACCGACATAAGCAAAACACAAAAAAAAAAACGTAAATAAATAATTATATCTGGATACACTGTCTGTCTAGTAGTTTGTTCATCTTTTTGTTATTAATTTCCATTTGTTTCAATTTGCAAAAAAAAAAAAAATCTAAGAAAAGAGAGGAATAATCAAAAGAAAAAGTATAGTGATTCATAATTCTTAGAATTGGAAATTGATTAAATACAAGATACCGAGATACAAAGTGAAGAATTTGTATCTTGTTGTATTTGTGTGGAAATTGAGTGAGGAATTTCAGTGCAAGTGAGATGTTATAATTCACAATTCATACGAAAATAATTAAAATAATATTCAACGAACTCCAGAGGGATATTTTGAATTGATTGTGGATACATTCTTCGTTTTAACCGGATTGCATTGCATTTATGTAAGTATACAAATATTCTTAGTTGTATTTATAAGGATTTCAAAAAAAAAAAATTAAATATGTATATGGAAGTTTATTCAACGGTAGATTTGTTATTGCGGGCGTTCTGGTGTACACCTACCTCGATGCGATGTGTATCTTTTTATTGTTACACGTATGAGATACTCTTGCAGTTTATTATTTATATCTTTTCATAAAGTTCCGGTAGTGTAAATTGCTAATAACGACTTCTTGATAGGTAACTTGTTGTTTCTGTTTTATCGAAATGACCTTCACGGATATTATTATCTACTTCAGATAGGTATGCATCCAGGCAGTTAGTTTTGTATTTTGATATCTATAGACTGGTTTATTTGTGACCACTAAGTTTATGTTAAGTTTTATGTTTTTATATCTTAAGTTTTGATTTTTATATAGTTTTTGAAATCTACTTACCACATTTACACCGAACGTCAATCGGATTTCGTTTGACGTTTAATCTTAGACGCATTTTCGTCGTCAATTATTTATATTTTTAGTTATTGCAGAGGTACAAGCTTAGTATAGCCTTAGCCTTTATCACCCTACTGAACTTTCGACAAATTTAGATGATTCAGTTGAGTTTTGAATACTTTCACACTGAACATCTGTCAGATTTCGTTCGACATCTAACCCTAGACGCATTTTCTTCGTCAATTATTTATATTTTTACTTGCTACAGAGGTATAATTTTCGTCTAGCTCTAGCCGTTACTATTCTGCTGAACTATGCGCAGTTTTAGCTCCTGTAGTTGAGTTTTGAAAACTACTTATTGCTTTTACGCCGAACGTCTATCAGATTTCGTTTGACGTTTAATCTTAGACGCATTTTCTTCGTCAATTATTTATATTTTTACTTGCTACAGAGATGTAATCTCGTATAGCTCTAGCCTCTAATATCCTGTTGAACTATCTGCAAATTTAGAAGATTCAGTTGAGTCTTCTACACCGATCGTTTATCGGATTTCGTTTGACGTTTAATCCTAGACGCATTTTCTTCACCGAAGAAACGAACGTCTGTCAGATTTCGTTTGACATTTAATCCTAGACGCATTTTTTTCGTCAATTATTTATGTTTTTAGTTATTGCAGAGGTAAAGGGTGTTTTTTTAGAGGCATAGAACTTCGAATTGAAATAAAACACTAAAAAATCATTTTAATGTCCAACAATTTGGCTTTATTGGAAGGATAATTTTATGCCATTAATGTTTAAATATGATTTTGGGTATGTAAGTCCAGTGGTCCAATTTTCAACCACTTTTTGGAGCATTTGGGGCTGTATGTCGTCAATTACGCCACGAATGTTGGCTTCCAAGTCCCCTAACGTTTCTGGTTTGTTGGCGTAGATGAGAGACTTCACATATCCCCAAAGGAAATAATCCAATGGTGTCAAATCACACGATCTTGGTGGCCAATCGACAGGTCCATTCCGAGAAATTATGCGCTCATCGAATGTTTCCTTCAATAAATCGATTGTGACGTGCGCTGTGTGGCATGTAGCATCTCATCCACATTTATGCCATCCAATTCGGCAATATAAT
Organism: Rhingia rostrata; assembly: GCA_949824845.1. Lineage (NCBI taxonomy): Eukaryota > Metazoa > Arthropoda > Insecta > Diptera > Syrphidae > Rhingia > Rhingia rostrata. Next base: position 41,518,354 of record OX463755.1, on the reverse strand, counting down.
AGTCGGTTATCATGGGTCTACACCGGTCTCCAATAACGGTAACTGACTCTCCAGCATCATTTCGGAAGAACCTAATGACTCCACCGGCCCATAGAGCACACCAAACAGTCAGTTTTTGTGGATGTAGTGGCGTCTCAAGGGTTTCATGTGGATTCTCTTCACTCCAAATGCGGCTGGAGCCTCATAACTGAAAAAAATTTTGCGATGAAAATTAGCATCGAGATTAATCTCATTTTCGGCCCATACACCAAAATCACGACACATTGCATGGTCTCGCGGCTTTAATTCTTGCACAAGCTGGATTCTGTAAGGTCGTAAGCCAAGATCTTTGCGCAAAATCTTCCACAAAGTTGATGGACAAAGCTCCAATCGCTGTGCACTGTGGCGAATCGATTCATTCGGGTCCTCTTCAACACTTTGCCATAGAGCGGCAATTGTATCTTCGGTGCGCACTGTTCACATAGAGTAAACGTAGTCCGAAAACGATCCATGGTTAACCGAATTTACTGCACTAATGGACGATTATGTCGATCACAAAATGGACGGAGCTTGTGGTAATCTTCGCGAATTGAACCATTGTTTTCGATATAAATTTGCACGATTTGCAAGTGTTGTTCGTTTATAAACCTGATCATGATAAAATGGCAAACCAAGATGAACATAAATGGCATTAGAGTTGCCCGATTTGACAACAAATGGCAATGCCCAATTTTTGCTAATTCAGTTGAGTTTTTGAAACTACTTATTGCTTTCACACCAAACGACTATCAGATTTCGTTTGACGGTTGATCCTAGACGCATTTTCTTCGTCAACTATTTCTATTTTAAGTCATTGCAGAGGTATAAGATCCGTATAGCTCTAGCCCTTACCTGCCTGCTGAACTTTGCGCAATTTTAGCTGATTCAGTTGAGTTTTGAAATCTACTTATTGCTTTTTGCTTATTGTGTTAATCAGATTTCGTTTCACGTTTAATCCTAGACGCATTTCCTTCGTTAGTTATTTAGCCTTTACTATCCTGCTGAACTATGTGCAATTTTAGCTCCTGCAGTTGAGTTTTGAAACTACTTATTGCTTTCACACCAAACGACTATCCTTTCCTCACCGAAGAAACGAACATCTGTTAGATTTCGTTTGACGTTTAATCCTAAACCCATTTCAGTTCGAGTAAGATTGAGTGTCAGAAAAATTTGATTTAGAGGGATTAATGTTTTATTTGTTTAAAAGCCTTTATTTTGTTAAAAAATAAGGATACAGAAATTAAATAAATTAAAAGACACTTCTTGCTTTTATTGCTCATGAGTTCATAAATACCTTACCAAAATGTTGTATAAAAAATTTAATTTTTGATTGAGTAGCTCACCCTTTACAAAACAATTATATTCGGCCCTAGCGAGGTATCGGTCGGAGCGGAAAATTCTCCGATTTTGTCAGTCGGAGGATTTTACATTCGAGGTATTCTTCTGAAAAGCTGTTTGTAGTACTTCTCCGACATTTTGTAACGTACCCCCGCGAATCGCGTTGAAGTGCATTCAGGTGCATTTTTCGTTTAATTTTTGACAGCTAAGTGGAATTATTTTTCCGATTTCCTGCGGCACAAATTCTCCTCGGAATTTATTTACGAATTGTGGTGAAGTGATTTTTCTCCGTAGTCATATACCTCGAATGGAATTTGAACTTCCGACGAAGTATGACGGATACCTCGCTAGGGCAGATTATTAAAAGTCAGTTTTGGACCTTCTCCGATACGTCATCTGTCATTTCAGTGTAGATTGCAATATTCCAATTTCATATTCAATTTCATCCTTTTCCGGGATTTCAATATTTAAATGTTTTTCGGGTCTTCTTAACTTCCACTCCTGTCATCGCTAGCGCCACACACAGCATGTTCTATTGCTTCCAAAATTGAATCGCGAGCAGTTACCTACTTCCTTGGCTACGATAACGTCATCAACTCCAACATAATCCTTCCAACCCACGCCTTCAACATTCAAATCAGATTCTGTAAAGTCTAAAAAATTCAACTTGTGCAAGAATTGAAGCCGAATTGACCTACCGCAACGTCAAATTTTTGGTGAATGGGCCTTAGACAAGCTCCATGAAAATCCACTGTTTTATCGAAAAATTGTGTTCAGCGATGAGGCTCATTTCTGGCTCAACGGACATCTAAATAAGCAAAACTCGCGCATCTGGAGTGATGAACAGCCACATGCCATACAAGAATTCTGAATTACCAATGCATCCCGAAAAAACGACAGTTTGGTGTGGTTTATGGGCTGGTGGCATCATCGGTCCATTTTTCTTCAAAGACACGACCATGGAAGAATCGTTACCGTCAACGGCGAACGATATTGACCCATGATACGCGTTTTTTTTTTTTTGCCCCAGTTGGCTGAGTTGAACTCGGTTGACTTGTGGTTTCATCAAGACGGTGCCATATTGTACACAGCTCGTGAAACAATGCAAATGTTGAAGGATGAATTTGGTGAGCAGCATAACTCTCGAAATGGCCCTGTGAGTTGGCCGCCAAGATCTTGCAGTTTAAGGCGCTAGTCTATGTGGACAAGCCGATTGAAGCCTTACAGGATAACATAACACACGTAATTCGTGGAATACAGACCAAAATGCTGGAAAAAGTGATGCAAAATTGGACCTTCCGAATGGACCATTTGAAACGGAGTCGCGGACAACATTTACATGAAGTTGTCTTCAAAAAGTAAACGGCAAAGGCCTATTTATCGAGAACGATAAAATTTTTTGAATATTTGATGCAAATTTGAGTGTTTTATTCGATTTTTTAAAAAAAATCTACGCTTAAAAAATCACCCTTTACATACATTGACATTGACATTACAGTAATTCGCACATGAATGCATCGAACTACAGACGCATAACAGCACTGGCGACTGAGGCCATCGGCTTGTATCTATGGCTTATTCACTTTTATTCTACATCTGTCTAGTCCACAAATGTCAAAACAGATTTGACATTAGCGGCCATTTGCAAAAACAAGACCATCTTCCAATAGGGTGATCTCTTTTGGTCCACCTTGGAATTTAACTGCGTTCTAGGAGTCCATCACAGTGTTTTTGTTTTTTTTATAATTAGCAACGATTCATTCAAGCTTCAACTAAATATAACGTTAGACGTATCAACGGATTCTCGATCCTGGAAGCTCTTTAGTTTGTAACCCCTCCAATTTTCTTGACTTGCAAAATGGTTGTCTTAGGCCACCATTATTATTCGAAAGCTGGTGAGATATGATGATTTTCAGAAAATAGTCTTTTCGTCTGCAGAAGTTAAAACAGCTGTAGACAGTTTTTCAAGCCTTACTGTTACAGTATATGATCACCATTTTTCAAAGCAATTGCAACTGTCTTAACCTTTAAAAAAAAAATACCCGAATGCCAGTTCAGACGAGTTGGAATTGAAATGGTAAACGGCATGGGGACGCTATGCCACAGGATGAGAGGAAGGATAGGGAAACTATACAGAAACGCGTTTTGTCTCATTCCCTCACAACCTGAACCCTATAAATACATTTAAATTTGTCTCTTTTTCGTTACGCTTTTTCGTTTCAAAAAAATCCAATGCACACCGCCCCAAAAGAAGTTTCGCTTAAAGAAAAAAATAAAAACCACTTTGTTACAACAATGTAACGAAAGTGTTACATTTTAAAATCACACAATAATTGTATATGCTACTGTGATCAAAGGGTGATAATTTTAGCAACATGCTATAGAAATGCATGTTAACTGAATATATACTGGAGGTTACCAAGCTGTTGGCCGTAACAATTCCTGTGTACATCACTGAATTCTAGGATATATGCATAAACAAATCCAGGTGACAGTGCTTTTTTATTTGCGTTCTTTCTTTTAAGCTGTACATTGCGAGATAAAACCCTTGGAGAACAGATCCTCTCAAGAATCAAGCAGGCATCGAATGACGATGGACAACGATCTACGAGTTTGCATCTTAGACGTGGGCGTAATGTACACCCTGGGTGCTGCTCCATAAACTGAATATGTCCTTGCATCTTGAATTTGTCCTTCATGCCATGTAAGGCTGCGCATACGTTATGGTTAGTGATCGCAGAGCTATGATCCGCATCGGATTAAAGTTTTGTAATATCAGCTTTATATAAAGGGTTTTTCAATAAGAGCGCTAAAAAAGTTTTTTTAAATAAAAGAAAAACGGTTTTGGATATCAATGAAATTCGTTATCCCTGTGAAAGTACGTTCGATGCCATTTTGTATGGAACTCGATTTCTTTTGCATGGCCACCACGGGCACGCTTACAAAAGTCCAGGCGGGGAACGCAATTTTCGACGGTTTTCAAGCATAAATCGGCCGATACTGCTGCAATTTCACGTTCGATATTCGTACGAAGTTTATCAATCGTCGCTGGTTGGTTGGCATAGACCATAGACTTGACGTAGCCCCACAGGAAATAGTCTAACGGCGTCAAATCGCACGACCGAGGCGGCCAAGCGACTGGACCATTTTCCAATAAATTGATTGTGGCATTCGCTGTGTGGCTTGTGGCGCCGTCCTGTTGGAACCACATGTCCTCCAAGTCCATATTGTCCAATTGGGGCCAAAAATATTCGGTTATCATTGAACGGTAGCGATTCCCACTCACAGTATCGTGCCGGTCTTGATCGTCACGGAAGAAGTACGGCCCAATGACGCCGCCGGCCCATAAACCACACCAAACCGTAATTTTCTTCGGGATGCAATGATGACTCATGGAGTACGTGTGGATTGCTGCCTGACCAATACCGCAAATATTTGGTTTATTGACGAAGCCATTCAGCCAGAAATGAGCCTCCTCGCTGAAGATGATTTTTCGATGAAAATCCGAATCATTTTCAAGTTGTTGCTCAGCCCAATATTCACGAACATACGACGCTTCTGGTGGTCAAGCGGCTTCAGTTCTTGCGTCAATTTAATCTTGTAAGGATGTAGGCCAAGATCTTTTCGCAAAACTCATTCGCGACAACGACGTCACAGAGATGCCCAGCACTTGAGAACGACGTGTGAGAGACACATTTGGGCTTTCTTCAACTGAAGCCTCAGCGGCAGCAATATTCTCGACACTACGGGCACTTCTTTGTCTCACTGGCACGGGAACATTTTGTACTGTGCCTGTGGATTCAAATTTTTCCACTAGACGCTAAATTGTTGATCTGCTAGGACGATTATGACGACCATAAATTGGACGTAGCGCTCTTAACGTTGAGGCCACTGACTCCGAATTTCGGTTGTAAATTTTAATAATTTCGACTCGTTGTTGGATCGTATATCTTTCCATCATGAAATGGCAAACCTTACTGAAGAGAAATGTCAAAAGAGCGGCAAGAAATATGGCGTCGTTTGCTGTCCCTGTCGCTCAACTTTTGTAGCGTCCCTGTTGAAAAACCCGAACCCTAAGATTACCATAATTCCTTCTTCCATAAAAAAAAAAACATGTTTCTCGCTTTATAAAAATCATTTCCACCTTCCAAAAAGCCCCCCCACCTGATTTCATATGCGAAATGCAAATATTCCTCAACAGATTTGGATCGTTTAAAAGTTATTTTTAGTAAAATAATCGAATCATGTCAGACGGTGGGCTGGGGGATCGCAATAAAAAAAAAAAAAAATTTGCTGAGTTTCTCCAAAAATCCATATTTTTCCTCTCGATTTAAAAGTTTGTATCGACAAAATCTAATTAAAAACCTCATTAAAACACATTTCATGTTCTGGATATTATTTTTGGTCTTTTGTTTAGAAAAATAATATTTTCCTTATTTTTTTCATTTTCACAAACAAACTAATATCCCATGAAATTTAAATTACGACTTAAATTTAATGAAGTAATGAAAAATTATAATTTATCTGTTTTAATTCATGAATTTCAGCAAATAGGAAACACGATTTTTGTGGGTGGATTTTATGGTAGGCATCAAAAAATTGCAAATATGTTTTTTTTTTTCTTAGAATTTTATTTATAAAAAAATATGTATTTACCGTTTACCAGTGAAATCACGTTCAATTAGATTTTTTAAGCTTGCGTACTTAAATTTGAAAGACAATTAAAAAATGTTTTCCAATTAAATGGAGAGATTACTGCATCGGTTATATTTTTAATTAAAAAAAAAAACGTTCAAGTATTTCTAATAAAATTTAATTTTTATTATTATTTTCGATTTTGTCATTGAATTTGTTCAGTTTTATCGATGGAACGCAAAATAATTTTATATTCCTTCAGCATAGTGTATCCACATAGGTTATCCTAAAGGGTGATCCATTTCGAGGTTCCTTACTTTTTTAAAGAAAAAAACACAGAAAATTCAAATTTAATGGAGAAAGTTTATTATAATTTGAAAGAACATTCTTTGGCATTTATTTTTGGAAGATTATGTCTATCAAATGTTGGCCGTTGCTACGTCGCAGATGGTCCATCCGTTGAGTCCAATTTTCGATCACTCGTTCGAGCATTTCGACTGGTAACTGGCGAATGACACGCGTGATGTTTTCCTCCAAGGCCTGAATCCAAGCGGGTTTGTCGGCATAAGCTTTTGACTTCACATATCCCCACAGGAAAAAGTCTAACGGTGTGATATCACACGATCTTGGTGGCCAATCGACCGGCCCAAAACGTGAAATTATGTTCTCATCGAAATGTTCTCTCAATAAGTCCATTGATTGATGCGATGTGTGGGACGTGGCGCCGTCTTGCTGAAACCAAATGTCGCCGAGATCACGAATTTCAGGCATCAAATAGTCGGTTATCATGGCACGATAACGGTCGCCATTGACGGTTACGTTCGCACCGGCATAATTTTTTAAATAAATATGGACCGATGATTCCACCGGCCCACAAACGACACCAAACCGTTGTTTTTTCTGGATGAAGTGGCAGTTCTTCAATCTCTTCAGGTTGCTCTTCGTCCCAAATGCGGCAATTTTGTTTGTTTACATACCCATTGAGCCAGAAATGGGCCTCATCGCTAAACAAAATTTGCCTCGAAAACGTCGGATCTTCTTGGAACTTTTCAAGAGCCCATAGAGCAAAGCGATGTCGCTTGGGAAGGTCGAGCGGCTTCAGTTGTTGCACAAGCTGTATTTTGTACGCTTTCAATTTAAGATCTTGACGTAAAATGCACCAAGTCGATCCATACGTCAATCCGAATTGCTGCGAACGGCGCCGAATCGACTCTCTACGGTCTTCGTGTACACTCTCAGCTACGGCCACTATATTTTCTTCACAGCGTGCTGGACGTGGTCTATTCGGTCGAATATTATCCAATAATGAATGCTGGGTCTCAAAATGGGTGATGGTGTTGCGAATAGTACGCCCAGTAGGCCGATTATGTTGACCATAAGTTGACGAAACACATTCCTCACAGAACGTGAATTTTCATAATAAAGTTGAACAATTTGTAAACGTTGTTCACGCGTAAGTCTTTCCATTATGAAATGCCAAATAATACTAAACAAAAATAACATGACAGCATGACACGACTCACACGTGATCTGTCAAAAAAAAGGCTATTGAAAAATGTATCTCTACTGGGATCACCCGTTATTATGTTTTTTTTTTTTTATTAATCCGTATGTGTATTGAATAAATATAAACGATTAGGGTATTAGTATTAAATTTAACAGCTCCGTTGGATAAACTTCTGTTTTTTTTTTATTGAAATCTCTTATTTTTAAATCACAAAAAAATATTTTAAAATTTGTTTTACTGATATATTCCGCTTTAGCACGATATCTGCTGTATACATAAACATTTAAATATTGTCGGATAGAATTGTGTGTGTTTTTTTTTTAATTAAATTTTCCCATAAAATTAGATTTATGATGTAAAAATATACAGGTGTAGCAATTGAAATGCAAATCACTTTTAATTGATTTATTATGACGTTGGGAGTACTTGGCGATGTCATTAGTATCTGCGTCAGGACGGTAGTATCTGGAAACAGAAATTTTATGCACTTTCTGAATAAATTAATATAAAAAAAAGTGCATACCGCCATGGGCTTATGTTAGGTAAGGTTGGTGGGTTGATGTGGTACGCGGTGTGCATCTTCCTCATCACAATCAGGTCAATATTGGGTCAATATTTACCTTTTATTCCGTTTGCTATAATTACAGACTTATTGGTTGTTTCAAATAATTATAGATAGGTTGGGGGTGGTTTTTGTTGTTAAGAAAAAAATTTATATTTTGTTATTTAATTTACAGTAACTTTAACAAGAAGAGGATGGTGATTGGGTTGGATTTTGTGTTGCATTTAGTGGCGGGTTTCTCGTGGGTAGAATTCCGCGAGGATGGAAGCTGGAATTCGCTTAAGCATCTCCTTGGGGAAGATACGGAGCAACTGCCAGACGATATCGAGTGACTCGAATACTGTGCGGTTTTCGTAGTTACCCTGGGAGATAAAGTTCTTCTCGAAATTGCTCAAGAATTCCAAGTATAGAAAATCATCAGGAGTCAAAGCCTCCTTACGGACGACAGCCCTCAATTGCTTGCACATCCTTACCGATGTAAAAACTAAAAATTATCGTCACCCCGGGTTCCTAACAAAATTTGGGAATTTTAAAAATTTTCGTCAAAAATTGAAATTTTCATGACCCCGGGGTCGTCAAAATTTTCAATTTTTGACGAAATTTTTAAAATTCACAAGCGTACAACTGATTCGACACATCAGAGTAACACTTCCTGGTCATGCCCTCACCAATGGCAGACTTCATCAAACGTTACAGAGATGGCAACACGTTGACTGGTGGGTCTGATCAGGCTGTTTATAGTGTTGATGTTTTTCGTCATGTTGTCAACACCCAGACAAATCATTTACCATGTCAAATCCGTTTGGATGAGACCAGTATCCGATGAATACCACTGGGAGGTAAAAATAAGCACAATTGATGTGAAGCCAGAGTTACAATAACTGGGAATTGCCAAGTTAAACCCAGTTAGAGTCGACGCAACTCCAACATCTACAACATCCAACCAACAAAGACACTGCCCGACAATATCTCTGATGAAACCTGTCTCTGCTCTATCGAATCTGCTTGGCGAAAAGTAAACCGGTGTCTCCTTCATTGGCACCTTCGTTGTTATTGGCGGCTTTCCTGACAGTAACTCACAATAAGGCCTCGAACTGCATCCCGAACCTCCGCCTGTATACACGATATATATGCAAACCAAAATAGGCCCTCAAATTTAACAATGGCCGCTGCCAAACATCATATTTCCCTCTTTGTTGCTATCCGTCTCATGTATCGGGTGATTTTTTGAGAGTTAGGTTTTTCAGGTTGGCAGCACTGTTTAGTAATGGCGTCCAAACGTCATCTGTCAAAGTTGAAAGATTTCAGTTTACTCTGACATTTAATCATGGAAAGATTTCCAAACCAGCAACGATTGCAAATTATTGGAATTCGATGGTTGGGTCTTTAGCCAAGCTCAGGAATAGACAAACGTTCTCCATGCAACCGCTCTCCTTGAAGTCCAGCTTTAAGAAAAGTGCGGTTTCCATGTTCACACCCATAGATGCGAATACGATGGCAAAGTTGTCCTTATGATCATCGAGCTCCGACTTGCCGGATACCTTGACGAGACCAGCTGGACGACAAATCTGAGCGGCAATTTCGTTGTGTGGCAAACCAGCAGCCAAAAAGATAGGAACCTTCTGACCACGAGCAATCGAGTTCATGACATCGATGACAGAGATACCGGTCTGGGTCATTTCCTCGGGATAGATACGCGACCATAGGTTGATGGGTTGACCTTGTATGTCAAGGAAATCTTCTGCCAAAATTGGGGGTCCCTTCTCGATGAGCCGTTGAACACACGACCCAACATATCCTCAGACACGGGTGTACGCTAAATGTCACCAGTGAACTCGCAGAGGGTGTTCTTGGCATCAATACCAGAAGTACCCTCGAACACCTGAACAACAGCCTTGGAGTCACTTACCTCAAGAACTTGTCTCGAACGAATGGTGCCATCATTCAAACGCAGTGTTACAATCTTGGCGAACTTGGGGAACTTGACCTCATCCAAGATGACCGTTTACACCAGACACGGTTTTTTAGTTTGTGCAACGGACGATCGACGTAGATCTGTCCCTCGGTAATGTAACCCGTCAAATCGGGAATTGGATGGGTGTTATCGTCGTTGGGCATAGTAAGAACACGTCCGAGCGGCTGAGAGATGAAATCCCTAGAAACTGCAAGGACATGTTCCTTTTGCGCTTGTTAAGCGGTTAGACGGGACAGTTCGTGTGATTTTTGTTTCTCTATTTGCCTCTCTCGTTCAAATCACAAACAAGAATAATTTTTTCACCAGTCAGCTGAGGACGAGAGGACAAGTTGAACGTTGGGGGTCCACTGTCCATTGTTAGTCCCTTTCCAGCCATCCAGATGTTGTTGCAAACCTGAAAAGATTAGAGAGAGGGATTTCGGATAGATCCGTGAGGTCGAGAAAAAATATTTTTCTAAGGTTCTCGTTCTTAATTGGCTGAGGCCTGGGCAGTGCCACACAGTGGAGGGTATCCTCGTGTGTTTCTTCATTACCGCAGCCTCTACAGAGGTCATCATCTCTAAGATTCATTTTCAGTTTTTGGCTTTTTAGTAAGTTGTGTCCAGTTAGAACGCATACTAGAATCGAGATAGATTTCCTGTTTCTTCGAAGTAGCTTATGGGTTGTGGCTTTGTCATACCAAAGATTATAAGCCATACAGATGACGCATTGTGAACCAGAAACAGCTCACCAGCTTCACGGTACGGGCACACCGCCCACGTGCACACATGAGAAAGGAGATCCAAATGTATGACGGGCTATGTCAGTAGGTATGACCGGCCATACAACAATTTTTCTTGTATGCAGCGCATTATCTGTATCTGCATTATCTGTATCTGCATTATCTGTATGTCTGTATAATCTTTGGTCATACTCAGGCCACATCCTTTTGGAAGTTTCACAAGTGGGCAGGGAGCAATATTCTGTGTTTGCTGCCAGTGGTTTGATAGACTCGCCTGCCTGGTCAATACTGGTGGCAGATCGTTTCATCAGTTCATCAGCAATTTCATTGCCCTGTATGCCTCTGTGTCCGGGGACCCAGCAGAGCTTAACCTTATGTTGGTAGCCAAGAACCTCTAGCTCTGTTTGCCGTAGATATCTGAGAGCACTAGATGTAGGATATCATCTAGGGCTGCGGAGGGGTTTGTTCTAAGAGCTCCGTTTACTCATATGCAAGCTGATCTTTGAAGGTTGCGGTTGGAGAGTGTTTTTTAAGCCGTCCACCAGGGTCTAAAGATAGACACATATAGCCAGAAGGAGATATGCAGTTACATACCCCATTTCCGTCCGACTGCCTTTTTTACAAGCATATGAGGCTACGGTGGTTTCCTTAAGGCATTCTTTGATGTTGGCTTTCCAGTTCAATGTCTTATCCAAAACCAGATCGAACTTGAGACGGGCTTAGGAGAGTCAAAGTGCGGGACATAATATTTCCTGCTGAAAAGGACCAATTCGGTTTTTTGAGCGATCGCACCGAGTCCACATTTGGTGGCCCAATAAGAGATTACAGAGGGGCCATTTGGTAATATATCTCTAAGGGCTTAAGGTATTTCCCTGGTTCAGCTATTGCCACGTCATCCGCGTCGGATATCACTTTGGCATTGTCATTGACATCACAGTACTTCGCACATGATTGCAACGAACTAAAGACACATAACAGCACTGGCGACTGAGGCCATCGGCTGGGACAGACCAAGACATTAATACAACAGAGAGAGAGAGAGAGAGAGAGAGACAGATAGTCACATAGAAGAAAAGCCATATAAAATAGACCTACGTGTCACAGAGGAGGGGACATAGATTTTTATTTCTCATATTATCGCACAGGTGGCCTCAGAAAAGCTGGCGATTTTTGTAGTAAAAGAATGCTGCCGAAGCTGGGGCTTGAACCCGCAGCGTTTGGCTTAGCCAACTACGCATTCCTCTGAACCATGGCCACCTGCACTCACTTTACATCCTTCTCTTTCTACATTTACTAGTAGCCCATTGACCACTAGATTCCAGAGAAGAGGAGACAGGACGCCTCCTTGTGGGGTCCCACAGCTAACAGTTCTACATGCGGATGAGATGCCAAGATTATCCGCCTAGATTAGCTGATTTATTAGCACTCCCAGCGAGTCATCATCATTTATATCTGAGAGTGCATTAGTAATTGCTTCTGCTTCGACACTGTTAAAGGCTCCTTCGATATCAAGAGAGACAACCATAGCATAGGTACTCTTTCACTCTTAGTGAGTTTTCAATTATACAAGGTTTAGCCTACAGAATATCGGTTGTGGCTCGCGCAGTGTGTGCCGTTGCTCCGTCCTATTGGAACCACATGACCTCCAGTCCTAATTCGTCCAATTGCGGCAGAAAAAAACTCGGTTAACATGGCCCTATAGCGCGCACCGTCCACTGTTCTCGTTTGACCAGCAGCGTTCTCGAAAAAAAAATGGCCCGATGACTCCTATAGCGTGAACTGCGCACCATGCAGTAACTCTAAGCGGGTGTAATGGCTCCTCCTGCATTACTCGTAGATTTTCGGTGCCCCAGAAGCTGAGGTGGAAATGAGCCTCATCGCTCATTATGATTTTGGTCGAAAAATCTTCCACTTCGTCCTCGAGATTGAGGATGGCTTGGGCGTAGGTTACAAGCGTTTGGCGATCGACAGGCAGCAGCTGATGCACGGACTGGACTTTTTACGGGAACATGCGCACATCTTTGACCAAAATTCGTCCACTTCGTCCTCGAGATTGCGGATGGCTTGGGCGTAGGTTACAAGCGTTTGGCGATCGACAGGCAGCAGCTGATGCACGGACTGGACTTTTTACGAGAACATGCGCACATCTTTGACCAAAATTCGTCCACTTCGTCCTCGAGATTGAGGATGGCTTGGGCGTAGGTTACAAGCGTTTGGCGATCGACAGGCAGCAGCTGATGCACGGACTGGACTTTTGACGGGAACATGCGCACATCTTTGACCAAAATTCGTCCACTTCGTCCTCGAGATTGCGGATGGCTTGGGCGTAGGTTACACGCGTTTGGTGGTCGGGAACATGTACAAATGTTTGACCAAAATTCGCCTTAGGGACGACCGGCTGATGGCTTATTGCGAGGCACGGCGTCTGGTCGATGTTTTCGGCGACAGCTCGACATCCTCGGCAACAGCGGCGATATTCTCGGCACAGCGGGCGCTCCGGGGCCGGCCACTCTTGGCAACGTCTCGTGTGGTCCCATACTCTTCAAGGTTTGTGGAAAAACGGCGCAGTGTTTGCGTCGTCGGTGTCGGACGCCTGGGGAATCGGCGACGGAATTCGCGCTGCGCAAAAAAATAGACACGATTATTCCGCGTTATTGGGGAGTGATCGCTCCATGGCTTGTTCACTTGTATTCTACATCTGGCTAGTCCACAATTGTCAAAACAGATTTGACATTGGCGGCCATTTGCAAAAATAACAGAGTCTTCCAATAGGATGATCTCTTTTGGCCCAACTTGTACGCACCAGTGAGTGAAGCGTTGTCTCAACTCTTGCAGTATGCACGTTGGGAGTTGGAGTGTGCAGTCGGTTCTATACTATCCGCTAGGCCAAAGACCAACCGACAAGACCCTCATATGTTGGGAGTTGGAGAGTGCAGTCGGTTGGATACTAGTACGGAGCTGTAGATCAACTAATCTTTCCAAGATTTTATCTACTTCGGATAAATTTTAATTATTCGCACCGGCTGGCTAGGCCAAAGACCAACCGACAAGACCCAAGCATGCCTCTTCTTAACCACACAATTACATTTTCTGAAGCTGGATATTTTCTGCATGCTACTCCTCCTCAAAGTGCGTGTGTAAACTCAAAATAAAACGCTTCTCTCCAGAGTTCAGTAACATACCCTTAGATGCGGCATCTTCCACCCAGGTAACGATTCACACCTACCGTGTATAGATATTGTAATAGATTTTCGCAATCATTAAAAATTCAATTCGCATAAAAGATACAAAAAGATAGGGATGGATGTTAACTGAGGTGTTACGCCCGGCTTGCAGAACCAGCACCGGAATAGACTGCCATACAAATTCGTCTTGGATGAATTGCCATCCTATTTTCTATGTACGTCTGTCTTCACATCTTTTATCGTGTCAATCTTGTACACTGTCTGCACTCTGTGATTCAGTTTTTTTTTTTTTTTTGTATCTTGTTGTGCTGGCACTTATTTGTATTCGCAAACAGCTCAGCCGGCTATAGGATCACTTCATATATGCGTTTCTCGTACTTGGTGCGTTCGATGTACACTTGTACGGTGGAAAAAAAAAAAAAAAACATAAACTCCAGCGCATTTGATGTAGCTATCCAGACCGACAATAAGAGTCTCACGAGTAGTTCAACTTCACGCAGTCTGCTCTAAATCTAGCAGCATCATCATCATTTAGAGAGAAAAAAAAAGAAAAGCAAATCCAAGTCTATAAAGTCTCCCGCCGTCTATAGTATATCGTGCAACTAGGGCTTCGTCTGGAGATTGTGTTTTTTTTTTCGCACGTACTTTGTCGTATTCCATTGCATTGCGGTGCTGCAGTGCTGCATATATATGCAGTTTTCTTGCAATCAAAGAAAAATAATTTTTTTTCCTCCTGCCTTGAGAATCGCCTTGTCTGACGGTGGTGGTGTCTAAAGATACAACCGACAGATACATAATTTGTTTATATCATTTTGTTGTTGTTGTTCTTCTTCTGTTTTAATAAAACTTCTCTACCGCTGAGAACTAATTCGTGGAGGTGGGTAGGCAAAAAAAATTGCTGATTTCAGATTATTTCCATTTTTCGTGCAGTGGCTCTGTGTTAAATTTTTTTTTTGTTTTAAGAATGTCTATACAGCAACTTCCATGAAGCGTATAACAAACTTAATGAGGTCTTGAGGGCATTGACACATCGAACGCCTACCTTTAAGCTATGCCATCACCTAAGCTCTACCCACCTCTAAGAGGGAATTACTATCACTCCACTTTGCATTTAAATGCCAACCAACAAAAAAAAAAAAACGAGAAATCCCCGAACAAAATATGCAAAAAGTAGTAGATACACAAAACAGCACAAAAAACCGTTCGCATGCATGCATAGATACACACATTCTGTATCTAATGGATTAATTAACATTAGGAATCGAGTGTTTCTTCGACGTTTGTTTTGTTTACCTGTGTTTGACTATCTATTTAGACCAACATTGCGTTTTTGTTGTTGTTGTTGTTGTATTCGTTATTTTTCTAATTAAATTCGCTGCAAAAGATACAAATACGAGTACGAATACGAGAATACTTGGCGACCAACGAACACTTTACCAGTAGCCATGTATGTATATCAGCTAAATAGCAAACCATTCGAGCATTCATTTCGGACCCATTCCAGCGGATTAGAAGAAGTGAAAGTATACCGTTTTTATTTGTATCTCAGTTTTTTGTTGTTCTGCGAATATTTCAGGAATGACGAATGGCACTTTGGCAAAGCTTAAATATTTTACAAAATTTCTTGAACGGAGGTTGGTGGGGAAGCTATTTCCTCGATACACATATTTTCTGTTCGCAAGTAAATTAAAACAAACATCTGCGAAAAATGGGGCCAGTCAAATGTTATAGATATGTTGGAGTTTTTTTTTTCTTTTATGTCTTTTTTGGTGTTTTGAATAATAAATTGAGCGTGAATTTTTTTTTATAAAAAAAAAAATAAATTATCAAACAGTCATCAAACTTGTTTCCCCCTTTTTATGGCAGCCACTGGTTTCTACAGATACATAGGTAATGAAATAATTTGTTTGTTTTTATGTGTCATGAACAAAAAAAAAACACGAGTTTGCGATATTTAGTGTTGATAAAAATGATTTATGTGTGGACGCTATGAACAATGTATTCGGCAAAGTCTCGTCGGTTTTATTGAATTTTTGGAAAGTATTTCAAGACTTTCGTTCTAGTTGGCGGTTGATGTTTTTTTTTTTTTGGTTTTAAATTGTGAGCGTTTTTGCCGCCTTCTTTGAGAGTCAAATTTATTTGTTTGCCCATTAAAAGGGGGTCATTTGGGAAAATGTTTAAATGTCACAAAAAAACTTCAACTGATTATTTGAGAAACATGGGTCAGTTGGCAGTTGTCCCCTGTAATAATTCTCTGTTTTGGGCTGCCTGCTTTGAAGAAAATTTTGTTCATTTATTTGCCCCTCAAGAGAGGTCATCAAAAATTGCATCTTATTTTCATTGCTTACAGGGATTTGATTGCCGCTTGGCTGTTGCTGAAGATGCTAATATGCCTTGTGGATATGACATTCCTTTTCAGCCAGGAGAAGGCTTCTTTGATAACCATGATTTACACCTGGAAAACGCTGCAATGGTTGGAAAGTCGAAAGGATCTTGGAGAAAATGCTTCCACCCACTCCAGATGAATGGTCAACTAAATTGATCACATTGGGATAGACAAGACACGCATCCCGTATTTTGGATGTCCGAACATTCCGAGGAGCTAACAGCGACTCGGACTACTACCTTGTTGCAGCTAAGGTAAGAAGGCAGAAATCCAACACGCCACAACAATCCAGAAAAAAATTAATTTCGCGCAACGCGGATCCCTAAACCTCTCGATTAACACCATACCACCAGCATTGGATGTCGAAGAACAATGGCAACGATGCCAACAAGCCATTAGATCAGCCGCAACTGATGTGCTAGGTTTCTTGCGCCCACCAGCAAGAAACCCCTGGTTTGATGAGGAATGCCGACAGATGCTCGCAGCCAAGAACGAGGCCTACATGACGAGAGCTGCCGTTGAGCTTTAGGGAAGAAGGGAAGTACACCTACTTTTCAGAAAAAAGAAAAAAGAGCAAGAAAAGCGTGCGGTAGAGGATATAGTGAAGTGCCACTCCAGGAACGATGGTCGCAAGTTTTACCAAAGTGTAAAATGTCGGAGCCAAGAATACAAGGCTTGAACTGAATCCTGTGGAGATGAACAAGGAAATATCGTAGTTGAGATACAGTCGATGCTGAGGATATGGAAGAACCACTTCTGCAGACTGTTAAACGGCGAATGAACAACATTCCGCTGTCAGGCAGATCGGATCATTCAATATTGGCAACGACTGCGAAAACTGCCAAACACCCGACCTGAAGATATTAATATCTAATCTCAAGCTTAACACGGATGCGGAAAATGACGACCTTCACGCTGAACTTTATAAAGCCGGCGGAGATGACTTGGTAAGTAACATCCACCAACTCATTAGCCAAATCCGGTCGGAAGAAAGTATGCCTGAAGATTGGAACCTCTGCATCTTTTGCCCGATCCACAAAAAAATAGAAAAAACTAGAACTGCGCCAACTACAGAGGCATAAGTCTCCTCAACATCGCCTACAAGATCATATCTGCGGTAATATGTGAACGCCTGAAACCGTTTACAACCTGATCGGCACTTATCAGTGTGGTTTTAGGCCAGGAAAGTCCAAAACCGATCAAATTTTCACACTTCGGCAGATCCTGGAAAAAAGAACTCAAGAATTCCAAACCGATACTCACCACCTATTCATCGATTTCAAGGCCGCATACGACAGCATTTATAGAGTCGAACTATGCAGAGCCATGTCCAGTTTTGGTATACCGCCCAAACTCGTCCATTTGTGTAGGATGACGATAGAGAATTCTCGCTACTCCATAAGGGTCGGAAACGACCTCACCGACACACTCGATACCAAAGAAGGATTTAGGCAAAGCACTGCGCTGTCATGCGATTCTTTAATTTGCTTCTTGAGAGGATTGTGCACCAGAGGCACAATTTTCCAAAAATCGGTGCAACTACTAGCATATGCTGACGATATTGACATCATTGGTAGGATGCAACGTGATGTCATAGCCGCGTTTGCTAGAATAGAGATCGAAGCGGCAAAAATGGGTTCAGCAGTAAGTGAGGGCAAGACGAAGTATGTGCTGTCAACACGAAAGGACACACAACATCGACGAATTGGACAGAACATCACCACTGCCAGATATAACTTTGAGGTAGTACGGGACTTTATCTACCTCGGCTTCGCTATTAACTTTGACAGCAAGTCTCTTCAGAAATTAAACGAAGAATTACTCTTGCCAACCGCTGTTTCTTCGGGCTAACAAGGCAATTCAGTAGTGAAGCCCTCACTCGAACTGCTAAGGAGATCCTATAGAAGACCCTGATCATCCCAGTCCTGCTCTACGTCGCTGAAGCATGGACTGTCTCAAAAGCGGATGAAGAAATCCTTGGTCGATTTGAGAGGAAAATTCATCGAAAAATCCTAGGTCCCGTTTGCGTTGACGGGCTCTGGAGACGAAGATTCAACAAAGAACTATACGAGCTGTACAGCGACATGCCCCTGGTCAAAAAACTCCGCATTTGACGTTTAAGCTGGCTAGGACATGTAGAACGAATAGACAACTATACTCTGGCTCGCAGAGTCTTTGATTCCCAGCCAGACGTCGGACGCAGTAGAGGAAGACCTCGCCTTAAGTGTCGCGCACAAGTAGAAACCGACCTCAGCCAACTTGGAGTGCGCAACTGGAGGCAGTTAGCTAAGGACCGGGCTAATTGGAGAGGCATGTTGGTTGAGGCCCAGGTACATTCCGGACTGTAGCGCCACTTTAGCAAGTAAGGTATTTCAAAGATAGGGAAGGCTATCAAACAATTCGACCGTTGGATTATAGCCTTTTTACATCCCTTGGTTCTAGAAAGTAATCTGGTGGGAATTTACTAATTTGGACTCCACGCCGCTGCCTTCTGTCATTCATGTTTGGTTGATTTGTTTGACTTTTTCTTCATAATAAGGTTTAGTTCACTAGTTGATGACATCAATACCAGAAATGTAATTTTATGTTGATTAAGACAATTTTGTGCATGAAAATGTAAATCATACGACAACTATTGGCAACCTTTCTTTCTAAACTAAAAAGCCGTTCTCTTTCACAATAAATAGTGGAAATCGCAAGAATGGTGTATCGAATTGATTGTCAATTCAATTTCATTTTAATTTCAATTCAAATTCAGAAGGTAAGCCGGTAGGAATCGACTTTTACGGATGCCACGCCACTGTCGGTTGTCTTTGTGCATTTCCCATGCGTATCATTTAACTTATAAAATTTTTTCTTTGAAAATCGTTGAAAAGTATTGATTTAGTTCGTGAATGTTACCACCAGCATTAGTAGGCTTAAGCATACATTCCCAAACCGAATTTTATCCAATGTTGACCAAATAATAACCTAAAGTTCTGCGAGAGTGCAAAATGTGGTTTCAAAAATGCGTTCAAATATTTTGCGCTAAGTTTTATGCGTCTTCATTAACTCATCACTTTTGCAAAGTCATTCCTACCCCACACTCAATACCAATTCATTCACAGATTCAAAAAAAAAAAAAAAAACCTCCCAGTTAAAATCCGCATATTTCTTCACGCTAAATATAAATATCGCCTTCACGAAGTTTTGGACATAATTTGGTGTCTCCCTCACTCACAGGATCATGTATCCCTCCTCCCACCCAGACGCATATATTACTTTCTGCCGTTGCATCGGTATCCCCTTTTCGTTTGTTCCAACTTAACTACTTTATCTTCTGGCGAAATAACCGACGAAGGCAAATACGAAAAAAATTGCATTCATCTCTTGGCCATCAGTCGTCGTTTTCTTAATGCATTCCAGCATCTCAGATGCAACACTACAACATTCACAAACACAACCACCATCAACCATCAGCATCGGTTTTAGGTTCCTTTTTTGAGTTTTATTCGATTTTTTTTGTAAAACTGGAAGATTCTCTGCAAAAGGAGGCATTACAACTAGAATTCTAAAAAAAAGAAGAAGGAGAATACTCTCCAATTGGGGACACCGAAGACCGACAGGGCTATACATACGAACAAGAAGCAAACGATGAGCCTGAGCCAAGTATCTACGTATATGCAGTGAAACACTAAACAGGAAAACTGGACTTTGGTAAGTATATTTATTCAAACCAGAAAGTCGAGTTAAGTGACACCACCATCTTCCAGGAGGTCGGACAGGAGGATATAAGACACAGCATAACCAGCTCTGACAAAATAAACATAAAACCGTATAAACTTGCGGATGCAATCACGGTTTGTACATCGAAGGACAGTGGCGGAGGTGGCGCGGGGAAACCAGATTCGTGGGGTAGGTTTATGCGGTATGTGACAAAAGATACTTAAAAACCGAGAGACCGCTTCGGAAATATGATTTTTTTTTTGCTCGTTTATCCACCAAATATTGTGGGAGAGAAGCTCATCCTGTTCGTGAAAGAAAACTTTTAGTTGGATTGCGCTGGTGAGCTATCTTATCGCTGGGGTCATGTTGAACGTAATAGTTTTCATGTTTACCTTGACTGGTAACACTATCCTTGTTGTATATTCGCTTTTTATGTGACACCGCGAATTACCTATCTTGTAGATTTTTTTTTTTTTTTGCTGTTAGGTTGTTGGAATTGTATTTCGATTTGGTTTGTATGGAATCAATTAAAGTTTGTTGGCGGGGTTGTGAAGGGGGGTTTGGTGGGCTTGATAACAGTTGAGTGACTTGGAAAGTTCTCAGTTTTTTTTTGTCAAAGGCTCAACAAGATTTTTTAAGTGGTGGATAGCGTTTTTCATTTGTGCTTGCGACGTATTTCAACTGTTTTGATATTGGGAAATGATGTAGATAGAGAGATTCTCTGTTATATTGGATGCGGCATGACCAAATAAAAAAAAAAAAAGCATATATGGAAATTGTTTTTTTTTTTTTAAGTTATTCAATATTCACATATTGACAAATGTATGTGAATATTGAATACAAATAAAAATAACAACCATTTTTCATATATGAGTTTTTTTTTTAATTTTATTTGGTCCTTTACAATTTATTTGGACAGTTGGTTTGCGTTTTTTTTCCATCATTTTGTCGAACATCTCGGCAGTATATCGATGATTTTGGCACGAATGTTTGCCTTAAGTCAATTCTAAATATAAGGCTTGCTGGCATACACTTTCCTCATAAAATGGAGTCCAATGTCGCCATTTTTTAAAGCAATCGTCAACGGAATTTGAACAAATGAGCTAAATTCAGGAGATCTTGGTTGCCAGTCAATGGTGCCAATTTTTGAAAGCAAACGTCCACGGTATTTGAACAAAAGTTTGGGGTCAAATCAGGACATCTGGGTTGCCAGTCAATGTCGCCATTTTTTAAAGCAAACGTCCACGGAATTTGAACAGGTTGAGCTCAAATCAGGAAATCTGGGTTGCCAGTCAATGTTGTTATTTTTTGAAAGCAAACGTTCACTGAATTTGAACAACTGTTTGAGCTCAAATCAGGAGATCGTGGCTACCAGTCAATGTCGCCATTTTTTGAAAGCAAGCGTCCACTGAATTTGAACAACTGTTTGAGCTCAAATGAGGAAATCGTGGCTACCAGTCAATGTCGCCATTTTTTGAAAGCAAGCGTCCACTGAATTTGAACAACTGTTTGAGCTCAAATCAGGACATCTGGGCTGCCACTCAATGTTGCCATTTTTTGAAAGCAAACGTCCACGGAATTTGAACAGTTTGAGCTCAAACCAGGAGATCGTGGCTACCAGTCAATGTCGCCATTTTTTGAAAGCAAGCGTTCACTGAATTTGAACAACTGTTTGAGCTCAAATCAGGACATCTGGGTTGCCACTCAATGTTGCCATTTTTTGAAAGCAAACGTCCGCGGAATTTGATCAGTTTGAGCTCAAATCAGGGAATCTGGGTTGCCAGTCAATGTCGCCATTTTTTGAAAGCAAGATTTTGAGCTAAGAACGATTTTCGGTTAAATTTTAAGTAAATATTAACAAAAAAAAAATTCTATTAAGCTGCTTGGATATTAAAAAAATAAATTTATGGAGCAACAGACTCGTTAGTACCCAGGGCCTAGCTTTCTTCTCACAACCATTCATGTGTGCGTGTGTACTTCTTAGCACGATGGCGGGACCTCCTGTTTTATGCCGATTCCGAACGGCTAAGTTGAGATAAGCTTTTCATGACAATTGATACTGCCCGGATGATTTATCAGATCATCTCGAGAGGAGGGCCCGTGAAAAATCATTTAGGTGTTGCTACGGCTATGAATCGAAGCTAGACCTTCTGCGCGGCAGTTCATCGCACTAACCATTGCGCCACTCAGCCCGTCTTGGATATTGCTTTGGAAATTTATTATATTTTTTTTAATTCGGCGTTTTTTTTTAAATTACATCCCTTAAAATTTCGCGTGAAAGTTTGATGAAAGCCCCAGAGTCGAAGCTATTTTTAATTTAGTTATGTAGAACGACCACGTTTACACAATAGCTAGCTAGTTTTAAAATTAGGGATGAACGCGTTATTTTTTTATTTTTTTTATCGAATTTCTATCAAAATTAGGAACATTTTGATTAACCACAATAATTTGAAATTTCGATTTAAATATTTTTCCATTAAGGATGACCGTCCTCGGAAAAATCACGGTTAGTTTTCAATTCGTAAAAAATTCTTTTTGTATACCCTATCCCTTAGGGGTATATTAGTTTTGACAGTAAGTTTGTTACATAGAGCAACAGTTTCGCTAGATATACCGCAAAGTATATGGATAAGGTAGAGAACTTGACAACAAATTAAACGATTAGCTAACTTGAAATAAATTGGTAGGTTGGGTGGTACTACATAGGTATAGTTTTTGTCGGAACACTACATCGACGTCCAACCGCTTTCCAAGGAAAGTAGGTCCACCATGTAGCTACTTCCTTCAACCACATTCGTATGTTTCTCCCTTCTCTAGTACAAGTCTCTAGACGTTAGAAAAAGAACTTCAAATCTGTCGAATTGTTTTAAATTTTTAGTATACCACCTGCTATCGATTGGGATCTTAATAATTCGAGAAAATGCATTAACCTTAGACCTCAAAGTATATGGAACGATTCAGAATCGCAAGCTGAGTCGATCTAATCATGTCTGTCTGACCATCCGTCCGTCAGAGTGTCACCTTAAATTTTGAGCGTTAGTTTTGAAATTTGGTATTTAGACTCTCTATCCGACGAAGCAGAACAAGTGAAAGTGGACATTTAAAAAAAAGTTTTTTTCTGGTGAAATAGTAAGGAATTTCGAAAATGATTATGAACAAGATATTTAGACAATCCTAATACCTATATTTCGTCTGCTACACCCTTTTTTTTTGGGGGGCGTTTTCAGTAAAAAAAATTTTCGGATAAATTGTAAAATATTCGAAAAAAATGCTGTGCTAACATCATTGCTTCTGATAATATCAACGTTTCGTCTGTATATCATTTCAACTTAAACCCACTTTTTAGAGGCGTTTTTATACAAAACTGTTTGTATAGCCTACCCCATAGCATAGCCAAGCGAAAAACGTTGTTTAAAAATCAGTAACGTCCCTGAGGGCTTGATAATTTTCAAATTTCGATTGTTAAACCCCATCCCATAAGGGTATATTAGTTTTGGCATTTGCAACATAGAGAAACAATTTTGATGGATAGCTATACCTCAAAACAGAAATCCAGAAATTACTACATTGAGTGTAAGTAATGAAAATAATGTCAACGTAAAATCCCTAAAACCCAAATTCCCGAAAATGTAAAATCCCTAATAATTCCTAAAATCGAAAATCTCTAAAACCCAACAGCCGGAAAATCTAAAATCCTTAAAACGCAAAATTCAAAAATACTGAAATTTGGGGTTTTGGGTTTTCGGGATTATGACCCCCCGAGTTATGCTCCATGCAAATTCTCTTTTGTTCCACTAGGTTCGCACCATTTGGGTGGGTGTTGTAGAACGAGGGTAGACTCTGATTGGCTTTAACTTGGCAATACCCAGTGTTGTAACTCTGACTACACATCACATGCTTATTCTAAAACTCCAATTGGTAACCATCGGGTACTGGTCTCATCCAACCGGATTTGACCTGCTAAACGATAAGCGCGAGTGTTGACAACACGACGAAAAACAACAAAACTATGAACAACCAGGTCAGAACAGCACGGAATGCATACCCGGCCTGCTGTCTCAGGCGAACCTAGATAAGCTGCTTCGACATATTCGGACTACAGGTTGTCTAGGAATTTCAAGGGTTAGTCCGGCCCCTTGAACAGAGCTGGTGGCGGATGAACCGAAAGGCCAACGGCAGCGCTCAATCCCGTAGTGGATACTGATGGCCCCGTGTCCTAGGTGTATCTAATAAATTTGGAACTGGCCTTCCATGTTAGGGGTTGTGCTTTGGGTTAACTACCCAATCATGGAAAAATCTAACGGTTACGAAGCAACCAAAAGCCTCGGAAAGGACTGATTTTATTGTTGACGACACGGCTAAGCGAAAAAAGGACAACGACGTTCGTATCTGCACCTGGAATGTGAGAACATTAAACAGGAGAGGTGCAAGCGAACAACTAGCGGAAGCCCTAAACTGCTTCAAAGCAGACATTACTGCCATCCAGGAAATACGATGGGATAGGCCGGACAAAAAGAGGATGAAAAACTGTGACATCTACTACGGACCGCGTTATAGTGAGCAGAAACAGCGACTATTCGGATGCGGATTTGTTATAAGTGCCAGACTTAGGCAAGAAGTCTTATGTTTCTAAGACATTAGCGAACGCATTGTAACAATTCGCCAACATAAGTCTGATATGCGATCACGTCCCAACAGAGGAAAACGATGATAAAGCTAAGGACTGCTTCTATGAACTCCTTAACAAAACTTACGAGCGACTACCGATGGTAAAACCATTATGGGAGAATGTAATGCAAAGGTAGGAAAGCAGACATCTTTAGCAGTATTTTCGGAAACCATAGCCTACGCTACACCACGTCTGGTAACGGACTTTGGCTAATTGACTTCGCTACGGAACGAAATGCCACTACAGCCAGCACAGAGTTTCCTCACCACGATATATAAGGGGATATGGCGGTCTCCAGTTCAACGAACGGTCAATCAAATTGATCACATAGCGATAGACAAGCGCCACGCATCCAGTATTTTGAATGTCCGAACATTCCGAGGAGCTAACATCAACTCGGACCACTACCTTGTTGCAGCCAAGGTAAGAATGCGGACATCCACCACGACACAACAATCCAGAAACACAGTGAGAAATTTTAATGTCGAAGGACTGCAATCGCAAGAGACCGCCAAGACCTTCGCGCAGCGCGTATCCCTAAACCTCTCGATTAACACCATACCACCAGCATTGAATGTCGAAGAACTATGGCAACGATGCCAACAAGCCATTAGATCAGCCGCAAGAAACCCCTGGTTTGATGAGGAATGCCGACAGAAGCTCGCAGCCAAGAACGAGGCCTAAATGGCTAAGCTGCAGGTGAAGACGAGAGCTGCCGTCGAGCTCTATAGGCAGAGAAGAAGCGAAGAACACCGGCTTCTTAGAAAGAAGAAAAAAGAGGATGTTCGCAAGTTTAACCAAAGTGTAAAAAGTCAAAGCCAAGGATACAAGGCTGGAACAGAATCCTGTCGAGATGAACAAGGAAATATCGTAGTTGAGACACAGTATATGCTGAGGATATGGAAGAACCACTTCTGCAGACTGTTAAACGGCGATGATGAACAACATTCCGCTGTCAGGCAGAACGGACGATTCAATATTGGCTACGACAGCGAAAACTGCCAACCACACGACCTGAGTGAAGTGAGGATAGCAATACCTAAACTGATGCTTAATAAAGCTGCCGGAAATGACGGCCTTCCCGCCGAGCTTTATAAAGCCAGCGGAGATGACTTGGTAAGTAACATCCACCAACTCATAAGCCGAATCTATTCGGACGAAAGTCTACCTGAAGAATGGAACCTCAGCATTGTTTGCCCGATCCACAAAAAAGGAGACTGAACTGAACTGCGCCAACTACAGATGTTATATGTGAACGCCTGAAATCGTTTACCAACAACCAGATCGGCCCTTATCAGTTTTGGTTTTAGGCCAAGTGTGGTCCACAACCGATCAAATTTTCACACTTCGGCAGATCCTGGAAAAAAAACCCAAGAAGTCCAAATCGATACCCACCACCTATTCATCGATTTCACAGCCGCATACGATAGCATTTATAGAGAAGAACTATACAGAGCCATGTCTAGTTTTGGTATACCGCCCAAACTCGTCCGTTTGTGTATGATGACGATGGTGAATATCGCTGCTCCATCACAATCGGAAACGACCTCATTGACACATTCAATATCAAAGAAGGATTTAGGCAACGCGATGCGCTGTCATGTCTCTTCTTCAATTTGATTCTTGAGATGATTGTGCAAAAGTCACGAGCCAACACCAGACGCAAAATTTTCCAAAAATCGGTGCAACTACTAGTAACGCCGACGATATTGAGATCATTGGTAGGACCCAACGTGATGTCGTAGTCACGTTTGCTAGTATACAGAAGGAAGCGACAAAATTGAGTTGAGCAGTAAATGAGGATTAGACTAGGTTAATGCTGTCAACACGAAATGACACGCAACATCGACGAATTGGACAGAACGTCACTATTGAAAGTTATAACTTTGAGGTAGTACCGGACTTTGTCTATCTCAGCTCCGGTACTAGCTCTGACAACAACATTTCGTCAGAAATTAAACGAAGAATTACTCTTGCCAACCGCTGTTTCTTCGGGCTAAGAAGGCAATTCAGTAGTAAAGACCTCACTCGAACTACTAAGGAGATCCTATATAAGACCTTGATCATCATAGTCCTGCTCTACGGCGCTGAAGCATGGACCGTCTCAAAAGCGGATGAAGAAATCCTTGGTCGATTTGAGAGGAAAATTCTTCGAAAAATCCTCGATACCGTTTGCGTTGACGGGCTATGGAGACGAAGATTCAACCAAGAACTATACGATCTATACAGCGACATGCCCCTGGTCAAAAAACTCCGGATTGGACGTTTAAGATGGCTAGGACATGTAGAACGAGAACACAGATCATTCAAAGCAGGCGTTTGTAAAATTTTGTAAGGCCTATCACAAAGCACATAACATAGAAAAACGTCGGTTTTGGTCGAACCATAACAGATTAAGGCCGTGTGTCAATTGCGTTAAAATTTTAGCCAGTGAATAAATTTTTGCACTAATATGGTGACTAGAGACTCCAAAATTTTAACCTGCTCAACAGCTCGCTAAAATGTATCCAATGGCTGATTTTTGACATTTTTATATACTTACTGAGTGAGGAGTGACAGAGATGGAAAGCACCTGCAGAAATATCAAAAATTAGCCAGTGGATAAAGTTTAAACCCTATATCAACGCAATTGACACACGGTCTTAAATGAACTTTCTGACCAAGATGTGGTTACTAAAAGTCGTTTTCTATACACATTCCCCATTCGGTTTATAGCCACGCCGACTTTTTGGGGACATTTAATCTAATTGGATGGGTTGGAATGAGGTAGGGTATTCAACGATTCCGAACAGCGGATTTTTTAAAACGTTTTTTTTTAAACGTGTAAGTCACGGGTATTTTAAGATGTCGATCAGAACTTTGATTTTTTTTTTTGAAATTGGAACGATATCGCAATCATGGTTTGACATATTTCAAAGCAAATATTATTCTTATCTGACCACTCATATCATTCTTACACCATGAGAATTTCAACTCAAACCATTACGTTGCAGCTGTATCTTTATGCTGCACTAAGCATGTCTCTCTTGAAACAACTAATCAACTCTGGGAATTATTGACATCCTTGATGAATAGCCACGTACAATGATAAGTTTTCAACAAATCTTAACAAAACAAACTCACTACGCTACATCCTCTCGATGTTCGTACCCCACCTCCTCTCTAAATTCGGAAATTTCTGTTTTGTCAACATTTACCCGCCAAACTCTCGCCACATTTGTCAATGTCAGAAATAATCTTTGTTAATGTACTTCGTGTGATTCCAAAAACATAAACAAATTACTAGGAAAAAAAGAAGAAAAAAAAACTAAATCCGTCCATCTTCCACTGGTCAGTCTATGCAGTACGTGACGGTCGGCAATAAAACGCGATTAACTTTTTTTTTCTCACACAGGAATCAAAAATCATAGTTTCCCATTTTTTTGTTTGTTCGCCTTCGGTCTATAATGAGTTTTGGTCTTAAAACCGATACAAGCCTCATTCAACTGTCATCGGATGTGGACAGACCCGGACCCCTTTTCACACTTTTTCTCATCACTATGTGCAATGTGTCGGGCATTGTGATAATGTTAACCATTTTCGACATGGTGGCGGCATGACGAAGTGACGTGCGAAATGCGGCATGTAGGGTATTTGAAACCCCACTTCACTGTAATTACACTACCACCACCATAGCATTGATTGACCCGCATTTCTGTTGTGGCGATATCGTTTGTATCTCTCGTTTCGTATACATGGTCATTATGAATGAACTATGATCGATAGATACATTATTTAGATACAAAAAAAAAAAAAAATACCTACCGGCATGAGGTAGATACTACGCGAATCGATTCCCCGGCGAATTAACTTTTGTATCGGCATACGTTTTTGTATTTAGATACTCATTTGGGCAGTCAAGTACGGTCACTCACCCGGATATTGTGTGGGTTTTTAGTTTTCGCTTTAGATCATCAGTGAGAAAATGTAATAGTGGTGTGCGTCCTCCGTATCCCGGGATGAGGAATGTCCACGTGCGAGCTATGTTTTGTAACCAAGAGCAAGTGACGTGGAAATCCACTGAAACAGTTAAGTTTTTTATGGGATTTCCTTGTGTTTTTTTTTTGTGTGTATTTACAAGATTGTTATCGGTAATGACATTTGAGAACGCTTGGGATTATGTGGTTGCAAAAAAGTTTGTTTTATGCGTTTGGGCACTTTTTACGAGTTTGCGGTGACAGCCAATCGAGGATGTACTTTTTTTTTTTTTGGAGATTCAAAGGATATCTTTGGGGAGTTTAATGTGTTGCTGAACTAATAGGGTTGACTGAGAGATACACCAATTGTTCTTGAAGTCGTATAAAATGGCAGATGTAGGCTACTGAT
Organism: Rhingia rostrata; assembly: GCA_949824845.1. Taxonomy (NCBI): domain Eukaryota; kingdom Metazoa; phylum Arthropoda; class Insecta; order Diptera; family Syrphidae; genus Rhingia; species Rhingia rostrata. The sequence goes on along the minus strand of OX463755.1, from coordinate 41,489,288 downwards.
GTTGTCTTGTCGCTATGTGTTTGAAAAGTTGGTATGTTGGGTTTTAGTTCTGTTGGTACCACAGATAAGGTACAGAACTTGACAACAAATAAAACGATTAGCTAACTTAAAATAGATTGGTAGGTTGAGTGGTACTTCAGGGGTACATTTTTGTCAGAACATTACATCTACGTCCAATCGCTTTCCAATGAAAGTAGGGCAACCATGTAGCTACTTCCTTCCAACGCGTCACTACTTTCTTCAACCACATTCCGATGTTTCTCCCTTCTCTAGTACAATTCTCTAGACGTTAGAAGGACTTCAAATCTGACGAATTGATTTCAATTTTGAGTATACCACCTGCTATCGATCAGGATCTTATTAATTCGAGAAAATGCTTTAATTTCCTTACACCGAAGTAACAACGGTTGCCATGCTTAATTCGTCAATTGATTTCTGCAGAGGTTTCCTTGTCAAAATGTATACCACAGCCGTAGTAGACAAAGCCCTGAATACCTCAAATTTGTATCTTCCTGTCGATTGTGACATTTAATCCAATACGTCGATGTTGTGTATCCTCTCTTGTTGGCTTTGAATATTTGGTCTTGCAAAAGTTTACTGGTGAACGCACTATAGACGGTTTTTTCTTATAAAAAGTTGTCATCTGAGGTATCTGCATTTAGATTGTGAGAACATTAAATTGGAGAGGTACAGGCAAACAACTAGCAGAAACCCTAATCTGCTACAAAGCAGACATTACTGCCATCAAGGAAATACGATGGGAATGGCAAAAAGAGGATGAAAAACTGTGACATCTACTACGGACCTTAAGTGAGCAGAAACAGCGATTATTCGGATGTGGATGTGTAATATGTGCCAGACTCAGGCTAGAAGTTCTATCATCTGAAGACATTAGCGACCGCATTATAACAATTCGCATCAATGCCAAATTCGGCAACATTAGCCTTATAAAAGCTCACGCTCCGACCGATGGGGGAAATAGATTATATTGCGAAAGACTGCTTCTACTAGGTCCTGGGCGAAACTTATGAGGGACTACCAAAGCAGGATGCTCAAGTTATGCTGGGTAGGAAAAAAAGGAAAACACGTCTGACAACGGCCTTATGACTGCTTCTACAAGGTCCTGGGCAAAACTTATAAGTGACTACCAAAGTAGGATGTTCCAATTATGCTGGGTGGTAAAAAAGGATATCTTTAGCGACCTAAAATAACGTCTCGCAACGGCCTTAAACTAGTTGACTTCGCTGTGGAACGAAAAGCCACTACAGCCAGCACACGATTTCCTTACCTCGATATCCATAAGGGGATATGGCGGTCTCCAGAACAACGATCGGCCGATCAAATTGATCACATTGCTATAGACAAGAGGCACGCCATTCAGTATTTTGGATGTCTGAACAATCCGAGGGGTTAACATCGACTCGGACCACTGCCTTGTTGCAGCCAGGGTAAGAACATGCGGATATTCAACATGCCACAACAAGTGAAAACTACTGTGGAAGACTGCAACCGCAAGAGACCGCCAAGTCCTTCGCAAAACTTGCATCCCTTAACATCTCGATTCACACCATACCACCAGAATCTAATATCGAATAGCAACGATGTCAACAAGCCATAAGATGAGCCGCAACTGATGTGCTGGGGTTCTCGAACCCTAAATTTGATGAAGATTGCCGATCGATGCTCGCATCCAAAAGGCAGGCTTTCTGGGCTAATAAGTAGGCGAAAACGATAGCTGCCATTGGAATCTATAGGCAAAGAAGAAGGGAAGAACACCCGCTTTTCAGAATGAAGAAAAAAAAATCAAGAAAGCGTTCCGACCAAAGTGCAAAACCTCAAAGCCATGTATACAGTGAACCGAATCCGAATCTCAGTCGATGCTGAAAATATGGAAGAACCAGTTCTGCAGATTTTTAAACGGCGATGATGGCTACTGGCTACGACAGCGAAAAATACCAACCACCCGACCTAAGTGAAGTAAGGATAGCAATATTCCAAACGAAGCCTTAAAAAAGCTGCAGAAAATGACAGCCGTATTGCCGAGCTTTACAAAGCGGTTGGAAGTGATTTAGTAAGCTACATCCACCAACTCATAAGCCAAATCTGGTCGGATGAAAGTATGCCTGAAGAATGGAACCTCAGCATCGTGTGCCTGATCCACAAAAAAGGAGACCCTCTGAACTGCGCCAACTAGAGAGGCGTAAGTCTCCTCAACATCGCCTACAAGATCGTATATGCCGTAATATGTGAACGCCTGAAACCGTTTACCAACAACCTGATTAGTGTGATCTTAGGCCCTGAAAGTACACAACTGATCAAATCATTTTCACCAAATCGATACCCACCACCTATTCATCAATATCAAGGGTTCCTGAATATCGTTCAAACTGGGATGAGGAGATTTAAAAAAACGTTGCGAGTACCAGTAACACCAGAAAAAGGGTCAAACCAGGCCGGAGAAGACTGGATCCCCCTATGGAACGGCTGGTCGAAATCGAGTGATTTCTGAATATCGTGCAAACTGGGATGAGGAGATTTGGAAAACGTTACGAGTACCAGTAACACCAGAAAAACGGTCTAACCAGGCCGGAGAAGACTGGATCCCCCTATGGAACGGCTTGTCGAAATCGAGTGATTCCTGAATATCGTGCAAACTGTGATGAGGAGATTTAGAAAAAGTTGCGAGTACCAGTAACAAAAGGGTCTAACCAGGCCGAATAAGACTGGATCCCCCTATGGAACGGCTGGTCGAAATCGAGTGATTCCTGAATATCGTGCAAACTGGGATGAGGAGATTTAAAAAAACGTTGCAAGTACCAGTAACACCAGAAAAAGGGTCTAACCAGGCCGGAGAAGACTGGATCCCCCTATGGAACGGCTGGTCGAAATCGAGTGATTCCTGAATATCGTGCAAACTGTGATGAGGAGATTTAGAAAAAGCTGCGAGTACCAGTAACACCAGAAAAAGGGTCTAACCAGGCCGGAGAAGTCTGGACCCATCTATAGAACGATTGGTAGGAAACCGAGGGATTCCTGAATATCGCGCCGTTGACGGTAGTGTGGGTCTTTGTCTACCTCAGCTCCGCTATTAACTTTGACAACATCTCGTCAGAAATAAGACGAAGAATTACTCTGGCCAACCGCTGTTTCTTCTATCTAAGAAGGCAATTAGTAGTAACGCCCTTAGTCGAATTACTAAGGCGATCCTATATAAGACCCTCATCATCCCTGTTCTGCTCTAGGGCGCTGAAGCACGGGCCGTGTCAAAAGTGGATGAAGAAATCCTTGATCGATTTGAGACTAAAATCTTCAGGCTAATTGGAGAGAGACCGAGTCCAGTGAGTTCAGTGTATTTTCGGGGCCGAATTCCAAACATGAATACAGTATTCAAGACCTCGCCGCATTTGGGCTTTATACAGCAGAAGAAGCTGAATATCTCTTAGCTCTGAAAATGTAACTAAGTTTGGACGCTACTGATTTCGCAAAAGAGATTTCATATTGTTGCCATGTTGCCATCTTACCCAATTGGGATGCTTACCAAATGCATGGATTCTTCTGATTCGTGGACTACACGTGCCGGTGTATCATTGTATTTCCTGGATGGCAGTAATGTCTATGTTCGGCTGCAACTAAAGCGTTGAATGCTTGCCTCGCAACACAGGTTCGATTTGGTTGGTGGTTCGATAATCTGTAGATCGATAGGTTGCTTTATATATTGAAAGTCGTGGATACCTAGTGCATGTGATCACAGTTCCTACGAATTTTGTTAGTTGCGGGCCCTTATTTGCTTTCTTATTGTGTAGATAGGCTGTGCTTTCCAACTAACCAACTTATTTTCGTATTGTATACCGGATGGGCCCTGTCCTTAACAGCAGCAACTATTTCTTTTTGACTAACTCACTGAAGTCATATCAGATGCTGGCGATATTGAGAAATTGTGAGGGACCTAAATATCAGGGCGGTATAAAGCGATTCCAGCCTTTTGACGTTCCTATATGTACATGTGGACTTACTTACATTCTTAGTTAAGAGGCGCTACAGGCCTGAATGAACCTTGGCTTCAACCACCATCAGTTGTGCACTTCCAGTTGGTTAAAATCGTTTCTACATGTGCGTGCCGAATAAGCCGAGGCCTTCTTCTACTACGTCCGACGTCTGGCTAGAAACCGAAGACTCTGAGAACCAGAATGTTGGTGCTCTACATGGCCTACAACGTCCAATGCGAAGTTTTTCGACCACGCTTATGTCACTTTATAGCTCGAAAAGTGATTTTTTTAAATTTTCGTCTAGATAGCCCGTCAACGCAAACGGGAACAAAGGTATTCCGAAGAATTTTTCGCTAAAAACGGTTAAGGATTTATTATTCTGCTTTTGATGAGGTCCATGCTTCAGCACCGAAGAGTAGGACTGGGATGATAAGTGTCTTATACAGGACTGTTGTGAGGGCGTTCTTACCACCGGCAGGCACTCTGCTTTTAAAGGTGGTACTAGCAGAAAAGAATTTGTTGGAATGCAATCCTTTTTTTTAGAACATTACCTTCCATTGAACATCCACTGTCGTGTACGTAGAAGTGTTTGGTAATCAGCAAGGCAGCGCCCACTTATGGCATGTGTAAGTTCACAAAGTATCCCTCCAAATAGCTTCAATAACACTAAAAAAAAAGTCTGTTGCCCCTCCATAAGTCGACCGATGAGTCACTCAATTGCCCCTGCATCTTCCGGCACTCGAACGTGATCCCTATCATTGCCACGTTTAAAAAACTTTTGTCCTTGGGATATAAAACTTCACTCCAATAGGACGTGCCAAAAAGTCCATTCAACACACATTTCCTCCGTCACATCTCGACCATCTTAGCAACGCCACATTTGTCTACATATCCGCAGATGCAGTCTTCCATTCTCTGACCATAAAATAATTCTAAGAATTTCTAATAAATTTTTGGACTTGCAACGGTGTCTAAGGAGTGGCAAAAAAAAATCCCTTAGTCACTGCAACGGATGTGTGCTTCTCAGAAATACCAAATGAAGGGAACACAACACGTTTGCCAAGTTCTATCGGCAGTATCAGTCGTTAATCGATCTAACCGCACATCATCTAAACAGAAAAAAAAAACCCAAATCTTCATGACTCATAACCATCTGAAGCCGCCAAAGTATAGCAACAAAAAAACCAGTGAAACCTCAAAATTGAAATGTAAATATCTGCGCGAACGTGAGCTCCAAACGTAAACGCTTACTAAATGGACATTCCAATGGGGGACCACACGAATTCAAAAAAAAAAAACGGAATTTCCGATGTCTGATTTCGAGAATTCCTTTCGTTCCTTTGTTCGGGCTTGTCCTCCCCGTTTCTACCTTAAGGTTGGAGGGAATATCTCTTCTGTATAAAGGTTCATCCGCACTAACGCGCCGCTCAGGGGTACGTGGCAACCGAACAATCGGATTCACAAAAGAAAAAGGTCATCATCATCATCATGACCACCATCATCATAACCAAAGTGCTGTCACGGAGTCTGATTTTAATGGGTTTACCACAAAAATGTTAATATATCTACCAACCATCATTTTTGATCAGAGATACACACACAACCACACATAGATACACAGCCAAACAGACACAAATCAAATTGGGTCACCCTGAGTCTGCGAGAAGATGATTCTCCATCTAACAATCGATTCTACCTGTATACAGGTGAAACCTACAAGACATAGATTTCCGGTGTCTTCATTGTTCATTTGGCAAAAAAAAAAAAAAAAATGATTGGCAAGCATTCGGCTAAACTAGATCAAAAAGATACAAAAGTAGTTTAGCATTCCCTCCATGAGACTATACATTCCATGGCGACTGACTTAATTACCATACAAATATCTATAACAGTAGATACATCTCCAAAATGGACGCACAACAATTTTACGACTTCCTTTGAAAGTTCTTCAAACCGTGGCGTGTGCAAAGCAAAAACAAAACCCATTCGTACCGCAAGCACTATAACGAATTGATATTCAAACTGAAGATACTGCCAATCAAAGTGAACCGTATCTATCTGTAGATTTTTGACGTAAACGAAGACGTATATCATGACTGCGCGGCAACAAAGTGATAAAAGAAAGAACCTGCAAGCACCAAAAAAAAAAAAAAAAAACTGAAAAAATTGATTCATTTCGAATCGCAGATACAATTACTCCTCAGTTGCGAGGTTAGCGAGTGATTTCAATGAAATTCAAATAAATTACAAACGAGTTGTGTTTCTGCGACCGGTTGGTTATGTATGCTGTCGGTTACGTGCGGAATGCAGAACAGAAATGTTTGTGGGTTTTGTGCGGTTTCTTGGTTGCAAAGATACAAATAGTCCGAAAACAAAATTTCTTAACGGTTGGCGGAGTATTAGTTTGGGAATTTCAGAGCGGAAACCTGTGTACAAAACGATCATTTTGTTGGGGATACCATATACCCATACATATATATCATTCTGGAGGCTGCATTCTCGAGTAATTAGTTATGCTTTTGTAAAGGCTGTGGCACAATTGGTTCGATGCAGTTGGAATATGTTTGCACATAGCACGGATTGATGGTGCTTGAAGTGTTTTGATGCTGGAATTGGAGTATCTACTCGATTTGGTTATGGCGAGGGGCTTTGGAATTCCCTTTTAAGACATTCTTCGGGGTCGAATTGACTTATGTGTCATTTGTTTTGAAAGTCTTAGCGACAACTTGTACTACTATTCTAGAAGGACTGCCTTTACAAATAACTTCTCCGGCCTGGTTAGACCCTTTTTCTGGTGTTACTGGTACTGGCAACTTTTTTGAAATCTCCTGAGCTCAGTTTGCATGATATTCAGGAATCCCTCGATTTCCGACCGGCCGTTCTATAGGCGGGTCAAGTCTTCTCCGGCCTGGTTAGGCACTTTTTCTGGCATTACTGGTACACGGAAATTTTTTTGATATCTCCTAAGCTCTGTTTGCACGATATTCAGGAATCCCTCGATTTCCGACCGGCCGTTCTATAGGCGGGTCAAGTCTTCTCCGGCCTGGTTAGGCACTTTTTCTGGTATTACTGGTACACGGAAATTTTTTTGATGTCTCCTAAGCTCAGTTTGCATGATATTCAGGAATCCCTCGATTTCCGACCGGCCGTTCTATAGGTGGATCCAGTCTTCCCTGGACTCGTTAGACCCTTTTTCAGCTGTTAGTGGTATTCCCATTTTTTTTTAAATATTCTCAGCTCTGTTTGCACGATATTCAGGAATCCCTCGATTCATAAGCTCAGCTTGCACAATATTTACGAATCCCTCGATTTCCGCCCAGTTTTTCTCTGGGCACATTATTTACTCTACAAGGCTTGAAGACTGAGGAAGCTTGAAGATTGATATGTTATATCGTAAAACAGCTGTTTTTAGATACAGGGTGTCCTGTATCTTCCTCCTGATCTAGTCAGTCCCCCAAATCGGTATAGTAGTATCTGAAGTAGTATCTTCCCTCCTCCTGATCTGCACAATTCGGGCAAAAAGGTTAGTTAACATATCGTTTCTCGATTCTGGCCAATGATTGGCAAGGACATTTCATCAGCTGGAACAATCTAAAGACTTAAAACCGTTCTGGGCCTCAACCAGCATGCCTCTCCAATTAGCCCGGTCCAGTTGCGCTTTCCAAGTAGGCTGCGGTCGGTTTCTATTTGTGCGCGCCGCTTAAGCCGAGGTCTTCCTCTACTGCGTTCGACGTCTGGCTGGGAATGGAAGACTCTGCGAGCCAGAGTATAGTTGTCTATTCGTTCTACATGTCCTAGCCATCTTAAACGTCTGGTTTTTTTTTGACCAGGGGCATTTCGCTGTAAAGCTCGTATAGTTCCTGGTTGAATCTTCGTCTCCATATCCCGTCAACGCAAACGGGACCGAAGATTTTTCGGAGAATTTTCCTCTCGAATCGACCAAGGACTTCTTTATCCGCTTTTGATACGGTCCATGCTTCAGCGCCGTAAAGCAGGACTGGGATGATTAGGGATATAGGATCTCCTTAGTAGTCCGAGTGAGGGCTTTACTACTGAATTGCCTGGTTAGCCCGAAGAAACAGCGGTTGGCAAGAGTAATTCTTCGTTTATTTCTGACGAGATGTTGTTGTCAGAGTTGATAGCGGAGCCGAGATAGAAAAAGTCCCGCACTACCTCAAAGTTATATCTGTCAATGGTGACGTTCTGTCCAATTCGTCGATGTTTTGTGTCCTTTCGTGTTGACAGCATAAAATTAGTCTTGCCCTCATTTACTGCTGAACCCATTTTTGCCGCTTTCTTCTCTATACTAGCGAACGTGGTTATGACATCAGGTTGCATCCTACCACTGATGTCGATATCGTCGGCGTATGCTAGAAGTTGTACAGATTTTTGGAAAATTGTGCCTCTGGTGTTGGCTCGGGAGTTTTGCACAATCCTCTCAAAAATTAAATTGAAGATGTCTCATGAGAACGAATCGCCTTGCCAAAATCCTTTTTTGTTATCGAATGTGTCGTTGAGGTCGTTTCCGACCCTGGTGGAGCAGCGAGCATTCTCCATCGTCATCCTACACAAACGGACTATTTTGGACGCTATACCAAAACTAGACATGGCTCTGTATAGCTCCTCTCTATAAGTTATATGCGGCTTTGAAATCGATGAATAAATGGCGGGCATCGATTTGGACATCCTGGATTTTTTTTCCAGGATCTGCCGAAGTGTGAAAATTTGATCGGTTGTGGACTTTCCTGGCCTAAAACCACACTGATAAGTGCTGATTAGGTTGTAAACGGTTTCAGGCGTTCACATATGACGGCTGATACGATCTTGTAGGCGATGTTGAGGAGACTCATGCCTCTGTAGTTGGTGCATTTCAGAGGGTCTCCTCTCTTGTGGATCGGGCAAACGATGCTCAGGTTCCATTCTTCAGGCATTCTTTCTTCCGACCAGATTCGGCTTATGAGTTGGTAGATGTTACTTACCAAGTCATCTCCGCCGGCTTTATAAAGCTCAGCGGGAAGGCCGTCATTTCCGGCTGCCTTGTTAAGCTTGAGTTTAGATATTGCTATCCTCATTTCACTCAGGTGCGGTGGTTGGAAGTTTTCTCTGTCGTTGCCAATAATGAATGGTCCGTTCTGCCTGACAGCGGAATGTTGTTCGCCATCGTCTGCAGAAGTGGTTCTTCCATATCCTTATCATCAACTGTATTTCAACCACGATATTTCCTCACTTATCCCGACAAGATTCTGTTCGAGTCTTGGCTTTGACGTTTTACATTTTGGTAAAACTAGCGAACGTCGTTCCTGGAGTGGCACCTCTCCATATCCTCGATCGCGTGTTTTACTTGCTCATTTTTCTTCTTTCTGAAAAGCCCGTGTTCTTCCCTTCTTCTCTGCCTATAGAGCTCAATGGCAGCTCTCGTCTTCATCTGAACTTAGCCTTGTACGCCTCGTTCTTGGCTGCGAGCATATGTCGGCATTCCTCATCAAACCAAATGTTTCTTGCTTGTGCGCTACTGAATAAACTAAATCGATAAAAAAAAATGTTCTTCGGATCCCGTCATAAGAAAATTTAACCCACGCCACTGTGTGATGAGGACGATCCTCTTCCCTTTGCTATGGTTCCGTTTTTTTTAAGTGCGATCAGCTTAAGCAAAGATTGTAAAGTCATACAGATGAAGCATTGCACAGAAGAAAAATTGTTCTAAGGGGGTCCTACTGGCACAGCCCGCTATATACTTTTATCTCGTTTTTCATGCCTGCACGTGCATGAAGCCGTACCGTGAAGCTGGTGAGCAAAAGTTTTGGATTTTTGTTTGTTCTCAATGCGTCATCTGTATGGCTTTACAATCTTTGCTTAAGCTGATCGCACTTAAAAAAAAACGGAACCATCATTCATAGTGGATATGCTTATAATTCTTCCTGTAGTCTCCCTTTGGCTGCACTGGAAAATATCGCAGCTTCCATTTTTTTGGAGAACGTCCATCTTCTAGACAAGTTTGCAAGGTTGGTATAAACATGTTCGGTCTTCATTGAACTGCTGCTTTCAAATCCTTGTTTGAAATCTCCTCAGGTCTGGTTTTTAGGTATTTAGGTGTTGGTCTCCATAAAATGCCAATCATAGAAGATATGCATTGTGGGAATGAATATTGTACTACGGACCTCATAACTATAGGAGATTGGATTTTCGGGAGACCAGGAACCTTTAATTTTAGAGGTGAAGAAGTTCTTCCCATGCCCCAGAATTTATGTCGGCTGCATCGCAAACACTTTCGAAGCATCTGGTGTGACACTTTTTGTATTTCGTCCTTGTCCTTGGTAGAGCCTACATTAATAAATGGAATGAATCCAGATGTTCTTTAAAGTCGGTTCTCCTGCTAGATCGCTGGACTCCGCGTCGGGTTTATATAGGTAGGTTGTTACAAGTGTTCGTTTTTTTTTATTTTTCTAGTTCACCAGTCGCAAAGTACACCTAGTTGCCACATGACTTGATGATAAGGTGGGACAGGATCTCAGCTTTGCACAAAAAAAAAAATACGAACAAATTTTACCATCTCCTCCGCCTTGAGCGACGATGTCTTGGTCGTATAGGAGCCGCCTATCCACAGTTCGTCGGAAGACGTGGTAGATTAGCGAAACCGCCGATCTATCCTATATCAGCCCTCGACTATCCAAATATAGGAAAGCTTCGGGCGGAAGAAATCCGCTTAAACGCGCACTTTCAAAATATTCATCATTGGGATAGAAGGCCCCAAAGATGAGACTATTGTTCGAAGCCATCGCTCTTGCAGCGTGACACCGAATGAGTTTCACCAGAAAATTGTCTATTCGGTTTATGTTGGCCCCGTTGTATAGGACCTGGTTGGAATAGTATCTTGTGTAGTCAGATACTGGTGTTCTGTGAAGTCCAAGGCAGCTCCTCAGACACTGCCTCTCAAACACCCGTATCTTTTCCATTTGAGATGGGGCAACGTTGAACCACACCGGGCACCCATAGGCAATCATTGGCCTAATGAGGGCCATGTAGCAAATCACCTTCACCCTGCTGTCAAGACGACTGCTATAAATCAATCGTCTTGTCAGGGCAAATGCTCCCCTAGCTCTAGCCAGAGCAGCATCTACATGTCTTCCGAAATATAGAGACTGATCTAACCAGATGCCAAGGTACTTTACTACACTTTTACTCGCCAGTGGCTGTCCGTTTGGTCCCACGATCACCAGCTTTCGCCAGTTCTTTCTCGTATCCATAGAGGCCCTAGACAACGGTGTCCTAAACAGGATAGTTTCTGATTTCTGAAAGTTGATTTTCAACTTCCAGTCATCACAATATCTCTGGATCTTGTCGAAGTCCCGCTGCAAAAGAGTTCGAATGACTTCGACAGTAGAGGCTGTTCTGTACGCGATAAGATGTCCTAAACAGGATAGTTTCTGATTTCTGAAAGTTGATTTTCAACTTCCAGTCATCACAATATCTCAGGATCTTGTCGAAGTCCCGCTGCAAAAGAGTTTGAATGACTTCGACAGTAGAGGCTGTTCTGTACGCGATAAGATCGTCCGCATACGCAATTGCCTGAGTAAGACTACCTTTCATATCACTGGTGTAAATGCTGAAGAGAATCGGCGAGTTTACCGCTCCCTGTTGCAGACCGTTCTTAATGAAAAATTCTGTGGTAGAAGTTACATCGCCACTTTTGACAACAAACGTTCTACCAGTCAGCATGTCATGAAGCACATATAGCAGTGGTTTACTTATGCCAAGTCTGGTCAGCTTTAGATAGAGGCCCTCTAACCATACGGTGTCGAAAGCCTTCTCTAAATCAACCAGACATGCACCCGTGCACTGTTTTTTGACTTTGTTCCATTGTATATCAGAGACGAGTTTGGAGGCGGCATGAATACAGTCATGTCCAGCCTTGAAACCAAACTGGTTCTCCGGTATAATATTATTGTCCTCAGACCACTTGAGCAGTGCTCGATTGAGAATCTTTTCGAAAACCTTGCTGATACTCGGAAGGAGACTTATCGACCAGAAATTCGCCAGATTGGAGTTGTCCTTTCCCTTTTTCGGGAGAGGATGAACCACCGCCGTCTTCCAACGCACTGGATAATATGCATTATTCAGCGCGTTGTTGAACAGCGTGGCGTAAATGTCCACAGCTTCAGGGGGTAAGTGTTGCAGTACAATGTTGGCTATACCATCGACTCCCGCTGACTTGGAGTTCCACATTCGAGATTAACAGGGGACTAGACCCACTTCGCTCGGCGACTATGGCGTTTGCCAAGTTTTCGTCATCAAACGGTTCTCAGATCGCCATTGCGTTATGTCGTTTCGGAGATAGAAATGATGGAGCAGGGCATTGTTTTCCAGGACGCGGTTCGGCCGAATGCTATCATTAGCCTTATACACTTCCTGAAAGACAGCCCCCACTGCCTCCACTTTCTCTGAGGATCTTCAATAACATAGAAATCGTCGTCGAAGACGGCTTCCCCCGGATCAATTCCTGCTGTCAAAAGTATGTTTGTATTGTCAGTTGTTCGTTGGAGATTAATACACGGAAGGTCGTTATGACCTTTCCTCCTAAAGGTCTTATTAATTTGTGGAAACATACTCGGGTCGCTGGAATTTACGGCCCGAATTGTGTTATTCCAAAACAAACGAATGGTCAACCGATAGTTCTCCTTGATCAATTGGTTGATGTGTTTGATCGACGCCTTCAGTGTTCTAATCTCCGGGTCGCGTGGGTTTGTCAGTCGTCTGTACAAGAGTTTAAGTCTTGTCAGAAGACCGCTTTTTTGTCTGTGTAGTGCGTCAATGGTCGCGTTTCTGTACGTAGACGTTATGTCATGTTCTTTGTATTTCGGTATCGTCCTATGAAAGGCATTGCCCGCCAAGTATGATGCCTACAAATAGGTTTAAGCTTTGAAAAAATTTGTTAAACTCGTTTCTAAGAGCGACAGATACACCATCTCTCACACGATGTTCCTATAGAAAAATTTCCAAATTACTTTTTTTTTGCAGCAGATATTGCAAAATCCATTGCACGTTGTTGGTTTTACGTCTCAGCTTGTAGGGTAAACGATTGTAAACACTTGGATACGATTGTGTGCCATCAATTCAGCGTTGTAATCACCATCATCATTGGTCAACTACGTGACGTGACGTCCATTATAAATGTCTCGTACATAGCGCTAACGTATTATAATAGTAATAGAAAAGAATAATAAATTCCCATTCAAAATAAACAGAGCGACAGAGACGGAGAAAGAGAAAAGGAAAAAGAAAATCCCTCTCAAGAAATTCAGCAAACAACAATACAACAACAACAATACTAACAACAACGACAACAAAAAGTCTGATAAAGAACGAGAAGATACACACGTCGTCGTCGGTGCAAAACCGTATGCGGGAAAATTATATCAACAACGCAAAAAGGAAAACCTAACGGATCATTATTTATAACATTATTATGACTGATTATACAGTTACGTCCACTTATTGCTTCTTTCTTTCTATTCGGCCCATGTCCGTGTGCTTAAGCGCTCAGCTCACTTGGTTTATCCATTTGTACCCCTCAGTAACGCGCCGCCACTGCTGCTGTCAGGCCATTAACTTTGCAACAGAAAATACTTTGCTCTCGTGTATCTTTTCTTCTTGTGCTGCTGCTATTTAATATTTTGCCTCCATGTTCTTTCGATAAAATATTTTGTATTCTCATCCATTTGCTGGTATTGCAATGCCCTACTAGCTGCTGGTGGTGTCTGGTATGTGTATGTGCAACGCATCGCATAACCGTTTACACGTATCTTGCACATTTCCAATGAGGCTATCGTGTATCTATTGTGTTGCAGAGTGCATCTATTAATCTCTAGTCTGATGAATTTGAAGCTTAAAAACATTTTGAAGGCCCCTTCCCAGCCGACAATCGACTTATGGACCCACCTAACCGGACCACCATGCATGGATTTTCCGCTCGAGTAAAGAACGCACACACTCTATGCGCACATTATTGTGCGGGAACGCGCTTACGTACTAAGTCTGCGTTGCATCGATATGGTAGCGCGTATAATGCATTCGAAAGCAGTTATCGATACAATTTACCGTATTATTTTTAATTGGGCATTGTGAAATCGATTTTGCTCGTGTGCACCTATACAGAGATGCATGTATAGTGGATGCGGGCGATGGAAAGTGCAGCATGAAGGATGACGCGACGCGGCGCGGCGAAAATCCACTTTTCAGTTGGAAGCAATTCACACACGACCCAAACCGAATGCGGGTCGAGCGGCAATGTTGCTGCTGGTGTTCAATTTTTTTTTCTCCATAGATACACGATGTAGTTGTGTGTGTGTTTGGGTTTTTTTTTTCCAACTGCTACTACGGCTGCTGATTCTACTCCGGGTCACGATTGATTGCAAATTTTCCAATTGAAAAAATTCAGTCGGAAAGCGCGGGGAAAACACACAATTGATGAAGAAGAAGAAGAAAATTATAAAATTGGAAAATCATCGAGGTATCTTATGGGTCGCGTAAAAGTATCTAGGTAATCACACTCTTTTTTATGCAATCACACTGTTTGCTTTGTGGCAGAGGTGGTGTGTCACGCCCACGAAATAATTATTTTTAATTTGTTCCACCTTCCATCTGTAGATAGTAATTGGGGAGAGCTTTCAATTATCGGGATTTCAATTTCAACATGAATTTCTTTGTGTTTGAGGACGAGAGAGAGATTGTCGGTTTTTCAAAACTCGATTGATTATTGTCGGGCGGGTAGATACATGTTTTTTGGGATAAATTCGTGATTGGCAGGCAATATCTGCAGTAAATTGAAATGTGCCTTCACGTATGCAAGGGAAAGCTAAATCAAGATAAAATAAGCCACTGTGATGGTAATGCCATCTATTGGTGCGATCAGCAATCGGAGTGACTCAACCCGGTAAGTAAATTTTTTAAATGTTTTGGTCACCATTTTGGAAATGTAAAAAACGCAAAAATGTCACAAGAAAATGGAAGAGATACGACCTGCTGATGTCACCTATAAGGTACGTCATTAAAAATTACCTTGTCCCTGCATTACCTCTCCAATGATGCCACGTGTATCTATACATTATAAGGCTTACAAAAACGGGTCGAACTGTATTTGCTTCCCCTGATAATGAGGGTTTTCGTAAATCGAAATGCGTATTTCGGTCTGGTGTTCAAATCCATAACCCCTGCAAGTAGTCGTTCATAAACTCCCACCCGATGGTGAATTTTTATAGGACACACTGTCTTACGTCGATGGGATCCGTACCGCCACCTTACTTACTTACTAAAGTGGCGCTACAGTCCGGAATGGACCTGGGCCTCAACCAACATTCCTCTCGAATTAGCCCGGTCCTTAGCTAACTGCATCCAGTTGCGCACTCCAAGTTGATTGAGGTCGGTTTCTAGTTGTGCGCGCCATTTAAGGCGAGGTCTTCCTCTACTGCGTCCGACGTCTGGCTGGGAATCGAAGATTCTGCGAGCCGGGGTATTCATGTCCGTTAATTCTACATGTCCCAGCCATCTTAAACGTCCGATGCGGAGTTTTTTGACGCATTGCATGTCTCTTTACATCTTGTATAGTTCTTGGTTGAATCTTCGTGACGATGCGTTTGCTATAACGGGACCGAAGATTTTTCGAAGAATTTTCTTCTCGAATCAACCAAGGATTTCTTCTTCCGCTTTTGAGACGGTCCTTGCTTCAGTGTCGTAGAGCAGGACTGGGATGATCAGGGTCTTCTATAGGATCTCCTTAGTAGTTCGAGTGCGGTTTACTACCGAATTGCCTTCTTAGCCCGAAGGAACAGCGGTTGGCAAGAGTAATTCTTCGTTTACTTTCTGACGAGATGTTGTTGTGGGAGTTAATAGCGGAGCCGAGATAGACAAAGCCTCGTACTACCTCAAGGTTATATCTGCCAATGGTTACGTTCTGTCCAACGATGTTGTGTGTCCTTTCGTGTTGACAGCATATACTTCGTCTTGCCCTCATTTACTGCTGAACCCATTTTTGCCGTTTTCTTCTCTATACTACCAAACGTGGTTATGACATCAGGTTGCATCCTACCACTGATGTCGATATCGTTGGCGTATGCTAGAAGTTGTACAGATTTTTGGAAAATTGTGCCTCTGGTGCACAATCCTCTCAAGAAGCAAATTAAAGAAGTCGCATTAGTGCGCAATGCTTTGCCTAAATCCTTCTTTGGTATCGAGTGTGTTGGTGAGGTTGTTTCCGACCCTTATGGAGCAGCGAGAATTCTCTATCGTCATCCTACACAAATGGACGAGTTTGGGCGGTATACCAAAACTAGACGTGGCTCTGTATAGTTCGTCTCTATAAATGCTGTCGTATGCGGCTTTGAAATCGATGAAAAGGTGGTGGGTATCGATTTGGACTTCTTGGGTTTTTTCCAGGATCTGCCGAAGTGTGAATATTTGATCGATTGTGGACTTTCCTGGCCTAAAACCACACTGATAAGGCCGATCAGGTTGTTGGCAAACGGTTTCAGGCGTTCACATATTACGGCAGATTTGATCTTGTAGGCGATGTTGAGGAGACTTATGCCTCTGTAGTTGGTGCATTTCAGAGGGTCTCCTCTCTTGTGGATCGGGCAAACGATGCTGAAATTCCATTCTTCAGGCATACTTTCATCCGACCAGATTTGGCTTATGAGTTGGTGGTTGTTATTTACCAAATCACCTCCGCCGGCTTTATAAAGCTCAGCTAGAAGGCCGTTATTTTAAATATTGCTATCCTCACTTCACTCAGGTCGGGTGGTTGGCAGTTTTTGCTGTCGATGCCAATATTGAACGGATCGTTCTGCCTGACAGCGGAATGTTGTTCGTCATCGCCGTCAAACAGTCTGCAGAGGTGGGTCTTCGATATCCTCAGCATCAAATGAGTCTCAACTACGAAATTTCCTTGTTCATCTCGACAGAATTCGTTTCAAGCCTTGTATCTTTGGCTTACACTTTGGTAGAACTTGCGAACATCGTTCCTGGAGTGGCACCACTCTATATCCTCGATCGCGCGCTTTTTATCCTCTTTTTTCTTCTTTCTGAAAAGCCGGTGTTCTCCCCTTCTTCTCTGCCTATAGAGCTCAATGGTAGTTCTCGTCTTCACCTGCAGCTTAGCCTTGTAGGCCTCGTTCTTGGCTGCGATCATCTGTCGGCATTCCTCATCAAACCAGGGGTTTCTTGCTGGTGGATGCGAGATACCTAACAGTTGCTGCTGATCTAATGGCTTGTTTGCATCGTTGCCAATTTTCTTCGACATTCGATGCTGATGGTATGGTGTTAATCGAAAGGTTTAGGGATACGCGTTGTGCGAAGGTCTTGGCGGTCTCTTGCGATTGCAGTCTTTCGAAATCTATTTTTTCGCAGTATTTCTGGATTGTTATGGCGTGGTGAATATACGAGTCGATGTTAGCTCCTCGGAATGTTCGGGCATCCAAAATACCTGATGCGTGCGTCTTGTCTCTCGCAATGTTATCAATTTGGTTGACCGTTCGTTGATCTGGAGACCGCCATGTCGCCTTATCGAGGTGAGTAAATCGTGTGCTGGCTATAGTGGCCGTTCCGTATTGAAGTCAATTAGCCTAAAACCTTTGCGAGACGTGTTATCCTGTAGGCTGTGCGTTCCGACAATACCGCTAATGAAGTCTTCTCTTCCTTTTTCCTGAATGGCAGTAATGTCTGCTTTGTAGAGTGATATGTAGTCAGAGTTACAACCACTGGACATTGCCAAGTTAAAGCCAATCAGAGTCTACCCTCGTTCTACAACACCCAAACCATCCAAATTCATAGTTATCCAGTCAGATGGATAGCTTTCTTCTAATCCTCACTTTTTTCAAGACTTAAAGTTTGTTGTGGTCTAAGGTATCGAAAGCTTTTTTTACCTGGGTGCAATTAGTATCTCTCACAAGTATTTAGTCTTGTAGGCAGATTTCGTCGTGTTGTTGTGTTACATATATAAAAAAAATGGATGCAGTCTGTCTTGAGAAAAGATCTCCGAATTCGCTTGCATGTGCGTGCGTTTCTGTTCAATGAAAAATCTCATCCAAGGTGGTGCGTTTTCTTGGTCCTAATACTTCATTGATTACATCTGAACCGCGAGAGAGAAAACAACGCCCTGGGTACTAACAAGCCTGTTGCGGCAAAAATTTGTTTTTTTTTTTGTGAGCCGCGAGTCAGTGAGTTTTATTAAAAAAAAATGACCGTGAGACTGATATAGAAGAGTCTACATGACCAGTCTCACTATCAATTTGATTGAATTTTTGATTTAAAGCAACTCATTAAAAAAAAATCAGTTTTGTCTGGCTTCATGAATTATGTTCTCCAATAAAAAAAAAAACATTTTTGTGTTTTAAACCATTCCCCCGACTCCATTTTCCACTCGTCTCAGTATGGCTAATTGCATTTTGTCATGTTATACTCTGCCATTCATATATCCATCCTGCATTCACATAGTAAACGTCAATTTGATTGATCACCATTTTTATTATTTTGACAGATAATTGCTACACTCACTTGCACTTGTGCCACAGTGTGTGCAATTAAATTCGTGCTGGATGAAATATGTCCGGTTCATTAACTTTTCTGCATGAATGTGTAGACATAAAAAAAAAATTACGGTAAACAATAACAATAACAACAACAACACATTTAACACGATTTTTGTTTTAATTGTTTTCCAAGGCCACCGGCAGATTAGGTTCATTTTGTTGTTTGACATTTATTATGTCAAAGTGCAACGAAGTCTAAGAATCAAGGTTCACTTAAAAAGTTGCGCCATCTACATGTGGTAATTAACTCGGCAAATGACAGAGAAAAAAATGACAGTTTTCCGATAAGAAAAAAAAATATACCACCACGGGAAAACCCATACGTTAATGGGCGAGAGATGTGAATTGATGGCAGCCAAAGACATTGTTTCGCATAAAGTGCAACAATGAAACAAAATGTGTGGAAACTGGAGAAAAACAAAATCGATAAGGAAGCCGAAGAGGACTAGTGGAGAGACGCTGGTAATTGGCAATTGTTTCTTCTTTGCGGCTCGGCTGTAGTGGGCACACATAGTCTTAATGATGGGGAACTGTCTCTATGACGTCGAACTATGTACAAAGTGAGACTATACTGTCAAGATGCCGCCTTTGATGACATGACAATAGCTTTGACGCGACTAATGATGATGATGACGATGACGATGTCGTCGACGACGACGACGACGATGACGACGTGTCATATGCATGATTTGCTGAACGTAAATTTCTTTCAATTTGCATTTTCATCACACACACACACACACGCACATTTTTTTTTTTTTTGCTATTTTTTATAAAATTGTGACAGGTAACTGACAGCTTGACATTTATATGAATTTCAAGTCGCGCAGACTGTCTGTCCCCCTCCCGCATGTGAAATTTATTTTCGACGGTATTGGGTTTTTTTTTTTTTTAGACGTATTTAGCTGGAAGGCCGGTCAATGTCTGAGAGTGCTTTTGCGTGCACTGACAAAGAAGCGTGCGAGAGTGGATGGAATTCACATTTAATTGGCACCAGCAGGGGTTGTCCAAAGTTTCAAAAATGGAGAAGACGAAGTCTGCTGCAAATTGAAAAAAAAAAAAAAATTAATTGATCATCTTGGCCAGTGGAAACAGAGAGAAAATGACTGAGAGCATGATGATGGTGATTTTTTGACCTCATTTTCGATTGAGTTTGGCTTCTTTGTTATCGCTAGGAGTGCCACGTATCTCAAGGATATTGTTTTTCGCTTCGGAGATTCTTCACACTTGCGAAATTCATTAAAGATTGGGTAAATAAAAAAAAAAAAAAACAAAAACAAAAAAAAAAACATCGTTAAGGGTGTACTTTCGCCTTGGAATTGAACTCGGGCAGGCGAAGGACCTCTTTATTGGTGTTGCTGTTGACAGCTCTCGGGTGGGGTTAAAGTTTATCTTTCGGCATCAGCGTTTGAAGGACATTATTGGCCTTTGGCTTGATTGAAAAGTTGTAAGAGATATACAAATATTCATAGAAATAGATAGTGGGGTTGGATAATGGGATTAGTTTGCTACGAAATTGATTGGTACTCGTGTTGTATGGGATAATGATTGTGTAGGTCCAAGTATAAGGATAACAGTGGTTAGTTGAAGTGAGACTTGCTCCTTCGAAAACAAACAAATTGAACGGTTTTCGAGAGTGGGCATGTCAAGAAGACATGGTGGACTTAGGATGATCTGAGATAAGTCGGAAATTGATTTTTATGCGTCTTGTTAGGCAAATAAGCTTGGGTAGAGAAATAAGACACCTCTGTCTTTCAATTTTATTGATAAAAATTTCAATAAGTAAGAAATATTTTTGTAACGTGGGCGTGGCAGTTTGTGGACGTCACGTTTTTGTATTCAATTGTGAATTTAAGAGATTAACCGAAGTATCTAACACTTGAATTTATATTAATGAGATCAATAACACAAGAACGGACCTCAAAAGAGGGCGTGGCTCCTACTAGCAAACCATATCTATATATATTTAGTTTATTTTTAAGTATAGATGTTATAAAACAAAGTAAATCATGAAAAATTCTTGAATAGCAGTCATTTTGGATTGACTAGTTCGCACATTTTATGACATTTAATGCCTGAAAAGACCGCAGCGGCCGAAAGTTCACCCTTTCTTATTTGGAGAGTTGACATACTTCCACAATAAGTAATCCAGAGTAGTCCAACCACATGACCTTGCCAAACAATTGTTACGTCCATTTCTTGAAATGATTTGCTCAACAAATGTTTGTCCCAATATAGCTTTGCACGGACCCGCTGTATGGCATGATGCGCCTTCTTGTTGAAGTTATTTGTCTCTAAGACCTTTTTCTTGACAAAAAAAGAAAAGAAAATATAAAATGCTTACATGTCGGGATGATCCAACAACCTACCTCTCCAATTAGTCCGATCCTTAGCTAACTGCTACCACTTGGGCACTTCGCTTTGGTTGAGGTCGGTTTATAATTGTGCGTGTCACCTGAGGCGAGGTCTGTCTCTACTGCGTCCGACGTCTGGCTGGGAATCGAAGACTCTGCTAGCAGGATCTTAGCAGTCCATTCGTTCTATATGTCCTAGCCATCTTATACGTTCAATGCAGATTTGTTTGACTAGGTATGTCGCTGTACAGCTGGTACAGTTCGTGGGTGAATCATTGCTTCCATAGCCCGTCAACGCAAACGGGACCAAAGATTTTTCGAAGAACGGAAAAATAAAAAGGATTTCTTGTTCCGCTTTTGAGAAGGTCCATCTTCAATTCCATAGAGCTAAGGTGATCAGTGTCTTGTATAGGAACTCATTAGTAGTTCGAGAGAGGGCCTAGCTTCTAAATTGCCTTCTAAGGAATTCTTCAGTGAATTTCTGACGAGATGTTGACGAGAGTTAAAAGCAAAGCCGAGCTAGACGAAATCCCTTATGTCTATTAATGGTGTGTCCTTTCTGGTTGACAACAGATACTTGGTCTTGCTCTCATTAACTCCTAAGTTCATTTTTAGCACCGATTTTTGGAAGATTGTCCCTCTGGTGTTGGCTGAAGAGTTTTGCACAATCCTCTCAAGAATCAGATTTAAGCCAGATGGCAGCGCATCGCCTTCCCTAAATCCTTTCTTGGTAACGAATATGTCGGGGTGGTCGTTTCCGACCCTGATAGAGCATCGAGAGTTCTCCATCGTCATGCTGCACAGACGGACGAGTTTGCGCGGTATACCAAAACTAGACATGGCTCTGCATATTCTCGCCGCAATAAATGCTTGCTGCTTTGAAATCGGTGAATAGGTGGTGGTTATCGTTTTGGACTTCTAGCCTAAGACCAAGCTGGTAAGTGCCTATCAGGTTCTTGGTAAACGGTTACTGGCGTTCACATATTCAGGCCTATCGCGAATAAATTTTCCCGGTAAACTGTTCGCATTCAGCAATCTGATTTACTTTGGTGACAAGAAATAAATTCCCGGGAAAATTTATACGCGATAGGCGTGATTATGACATTTAGGATCTTGTAGGCCATCTTGAGGAGACTTATATACAAGGTGGGCCAAACGAAATCATCCGATGTTGTCGCCGCCTTCAGGATATCGGTTGTGCCTCGCGCAGTGTGTGCCGTTGCTCCGTCCTGTTGGAACCGTATGTCCTCCAGTCCTAATTCGTCCAATTGCGGCAGAAAAAACTCGGTTAACAAAGCCCTATAGCGCGCACCGTCCACTGTTCTCGTTCGACCAGCAGCGTTCTCGGAAAAAAAATGGCCCGATGACTCCTATAACGTGATCTGGTGTAATGGCTCCTCATGCATTACCCGTGGACTTTCGGTGCCCAGAAGCGATAGTTTTGCTTGTTCATGTTCATAAGGTGGAAATGAGCCTCATCGCTAATTATGATTTTGGTCGAAAAATCGTCTTCGAGATTGAGGATGGCTTCGGGTCTACAAGGATCAGCTGATGCACGGACTTGACATTGTACGGAAACATGCGGAAGTCAGTTCCTTAGGGACGACCGGCTAATTGCGCGGCACGGCGTCTGGTCGATGTTTCCGGCAACAGCTCGACATCCACGGCAACAGCGGCGATCGTGGCACAACGGGCTCTCCGGGGCCGGCCACTCTTGGCAACGTCTCGTGTGGTCCCATACTCTTCAAGGTTGGTTGGTGGCTACAGACGAATTGTTACACAAAGAAATAGACACGATTATTCCGCGTTCTTGGGGAGTGTATTGCTCCATGGCTTGTTCACTTGTTTTCTACATCTGTCTAGTCCACAAATGTCAAAACAGATTTAACAATGGCGGCTATTTGCAAAAATAAGAGCATCTTCCAATAGGGTGATCTCTTATGGCCCACCTTGTACCTCTGTAATTTTCGCATGTCCGACGATCTCCTTTATGGTAGATCAAGCAATTGATGCGAAGGTTTCATTCTTTAGGCACACTTTACTCGGATAAAATTTTTCTAGTGAATTTTTCCACCGGCTTTGTAAATCACAGCAGGAAGACCGCAATTTTTGGCAGCTTTGCTAGGGCTTAGATATGGCTATCCTCACTTTACTTAGGTTGGGTGGTTGGTCGTTTTTGTATTCATGGCCAACATTGAATGGTCCGTTGTTCTGGACAGCAGGAAATTATTCGTCGTCGCCGTTTAAGAGTCTCCAGAAGTGATTCTTTCATTTTTTTTTTCCTTGCAGGATTCTGTTCGCGCCTTGTATGCCAAGATTTGACGTTTTACACTTTGAAAAAGAACTTGCGAACCTCTCTACATCTTTGCTATCCTAAATATCGCGCCTTTCTTGCTCTTTTTTCTTTCCGAGTCTCCAGGAGTGGTTCTTTCATTTTTTTTCCTTGCAGGATTCTGTTCGCGCCTTGTATGCCAAGATTTGACGTTTTACACTTTGAAAAAGAACTTGCGAACCTCTCTATATCTTTGCTATCCTAAATATCGCGCCTTTCTTGCTCTTTTTTCTTTCCGAGTCTCCAGGAGTGGTTCTTTCATTTTTTTTCCTTGCAGGATTCTGTTCGCGCCTTGTATGCCAAGATTTGACGTTTTACACTTTGAAAAAGAACTTGCGAACCTCTCTACATCTTTGCTATCCTAAATATCGCGCCTTTCTTGTTCTTTTTTCTTTCGTTTAAAACTGAATGGTTGCTATCGTCTTCGCCTGCAGCTTAGCCTTGTAGGCCTCGTTCTTGGCTGCGAGCATCTGTCGGCATTCCTCATCAAACCAGGGGTTTCTTGCTGGTGGGCGCGAGAAACCTAGCACATCAGTTGCTGCTGATCTAATGGCCTGTTGGCACCGTTGCCGTTGATCTTCGACATTCGATGCTGGTGGTATGGTGTGAATCGAGCGATTAAGGGATACGCGTTGCGCGAAGGTCTTGGCGATCTCTTGCGATTGCAGTCTTTCGACATTAAATTTGTTCACAGTATTTCTGATCTTCGTGGTGGATGTCCGCATTCTTATTTTTGCTTCAACAGGTAAGTGGTTCGTCAATGTTAGCCCATCGGAATGTTCAGTTCCAGAAAACTGGATGCGTGCCCATTGTCTATCGCAATGTGATCAATTTGTTTGACAGTTCGTTGATCTGGAGACCGCCATGTCCGTCTATGGATATCGAGGTGAGGAAAGCGTGTGCTGGCTATAGTGGAATTTCGTTCCGTAGTGAAAGTCCGTTGCCAGCAGTGATGTCCTGCAGGCTGTGCTTTTCGAAAATATCGCTAAAGATATCTTCTCTTCCTAATTTTGCGTTGAAACCTTCCAGTGGGTGGCCGCGGTGTAGTGGTAATGTGTTCGTCTGTTGAGTGGAAGGTTGCGCGTTCAATCCCAACCAAAATCCATTTCACTTTTATTTAAAAGAAATAAAAGGTCGGTGTAATACCTGAAAAGTATGCACACCATCTTGAATTTCTTCAAATTTAACGAACACAAGAAAAAGTGACTCCCCGAAGCTAGTTCGGACACCACCCATGGAGTTTATGTCTCCACTACATCCAAAATCTTTCCTATCCTCTCTTTCTTCCCCTTCTCTAACGCTCGTACTATGGTAACATATAAAAGGGTATTCATAACCCCTTGAGTACGTGTACATTATAAAAAAAAAAAAAGTACGATGTTAACATCGTACGTCGGAAGTCGCTTAAAAGTTCTGCCCAGGAGCCCGCAGAAACTGTCTTTCGCAATACCATCTGTTTCCTCCTTCCGGGCGAGAGCGCATATAAGGCGTATGTTGTCATTGATGCGAATTGTTACAATGCGTTCGCGTATGTGTTGCAAACAGAAAACTTCTTGCGTAAGTCTGGCATTTTTAACAAATCCGCATCCGAAAAGTAGCAGTTTCTGCTCACTATAACACGGACCGTAGTAGATGTGACAGTTTTTCATCCTCTTTTTGCCCGGCACATCCCTTCGTATTTCCTGGATGGCAGTAATGTCTGCTTTGTAGGCAGTCTAGGGCTTCCGCTTGTTGTTTGCTTGCAACTCTCCTGCTTAATGTTCTTATATTCCAGATACGATGGTCGTTGTCATTTTTCGTTTAGATGGTCGTCAAGAATAAAATTGATTCTTGTCAACTTATTTCTCTAACGGTCTACAATATAAATGGTGGTACGCCGCCATTTCCAAAAAAAAAAAAAAACTCTCACATTCAAATTTCGACATAAACTTATGGCCCCCATTTAAGAATTCACTTCATGCGTTCTCACATCACGTTTCTTCGAAATTTTTTTTTGCGTGTCTATCATGATAGAATTTGTGTCACGAAAATCTATCATGATCATTTTTGTTTTGTGAAAATTTGCAGAGTCAGTTTGTTTTTATTGAATTTGCATCCAATTTGCTTTCAAATCTTATCCACTCTGCGTCTAACATATTGCCCAGTGAAAGTATCTTTTGTACAAATCCCCCACAAAAAGGGTATCTTTTGTGTCATGACATCACTTGTCCCCCCTTACATGGGCATATCTCCATCAACTAGGTCAGCCATAGTCAAGTTAGCGTCCAGACTTGTGTTTTTTTTTAATTACCTCCGCTTGCTCACAGTTCACAGGTCACAGTAACGATTTCATGTGGGAGTGAAGATTATCTTCATCGCTCCACTTGAAATAAATTAATTACTTTGTAGATGATGCAAATTATTGTTTTTCTTTGCATTTGTTCAGCTTGAATCCATTCCGCCTCTTATCGCCACAATGCTTGTGACTTTTTGCCCGACGATTTCACATATATGTGTCATCACAGTCACATGGGATCGCTTGCAACCACTGCATGTGACAGTTTTCTATTCTCGGATGTGCAATCGGCAAATAAAAGATACAACTGCTGGGGCCGAGCTGAGAATGTAAGTCGGGCTTCCATTCTTTTTGGAGATAATAAAATTGTTTTGTAGTTCCTTTTCTACATTCGAGGCGCAATGGTGACATGTATCATGGTTGTACCGATGCGATAGTAAATGCGCGCACCACCAAGCACTTGATGATAATTCGTCGTACGTCCTCCTACTCTGGTAATGTGGCAAAATGTACCACGTCCGTCACTACGTCGTACAACTGTAAACAAAATAACAATAACAAATGATTAATATAATAATAGCAGAACAACAAATGGCGGGCGGATAGTATGGCGGCTGGTGACGCCGTTCAATGATTGCACAAAGATACAAAAAAAAAAAAAACACACAGATAGTCTTCGTGGTACTATGGCTTTTGTTTAATTTTTTTTTTTTTTTCCAACTTTTCATGAATGAATGGCAAGTGAGGTAACATGATATATGGGGTCGTGTGTAAGCAGCTTGACATGAGTTAATTTTTTTTTGTTCCTCTATACAACAGAAAAGTAAGAAAACAGATAAAAAGTGCGCAGTTGGCGGTTCTCAGGATGTCGCCGTTGCCTTCGTCGTCGGGCGGACTAATGCGATTTGGACGAGGCGTAAAAGTAGCCTGACTCTGGGAATCGTAGGTGTTTGAGGGGAAGGTAAACTTGTGATAAGTAATTGCGGATACAATCTGGTGGATGTTGTTTGCAGGGTGGTTTGTTGGAGAAGCGGTACTTGTATGAATTTCTATTAAGTTCGACTTTGTTTTATTTTTATAAAGACGTTTCAAAAAAAAAGTCGCACTTTCGACTATAAAATGGTCCATTGTGATACCATCTTCTTTACTTTGGCTATTCCTGAAACTAACCCGATTGTCTAACAAATTCGTTTTGGTCGGCCAAACTGAATCTGAAGTATTCACCTAGGTTTGACTGTTCTGATTTCATAAAAGCATTCGTGCCTAAGCTACTTACGACTTGTTGGTGTAAAATGCTAGCCTGACCCGGGACCTCTTCTAAAAGTCGAGCTGCGACTAGAGTCCGACTTGAGGTATTTTTTTTCGGCCAAATCCGGCGCTAAGTGTTGTAGAACGAGGGTAGACTCTGATTGGCTTTAACTTGGCAATGCTCAGTGCTTGTAACTCTGACTACACATCACATGCTTATTTTAAACCTCCAATTGGTAACCATCGGATACTGGTCTCATCCAACCGGATTTGACTTGCTAACCGATAAGCGCGAGTGTTGACAACACGACGAAAAACAGCAAAACTATGAACACCCAGGTCAGAACAGCACGGAATGCATACCCGGCCTGCTGTCTCAGGCGAACCTTGACAAGCTGCTTCGACATATTCGGACTACAGGTTGTCTAAGAATTTGAAGAGTAAGTCAGGTCCCTTGAACAGAGATTTTGGTGGACGAACTGAAAGGCCGACGGCAGCGCTCAATCTCGTAGTGGATACTGATGACCCGTGCCCTAGGGGCATCTAATAAATTGGAACTGGCCCTCCAGGTTGGGGGTTGTGCTTTGGGCTAACTACCCACCCATTTAAAAAAAAAAAACAATATTACGATGCAACCAATAGCCTTGGATAGGACTGATTTTAATGTTGATGACCCAGCTAAGCGAAAAAAGGACAACGACGTTCGTATCTGCACCTGGAATGTGAGAACAATAAACAGGAGAGGTGCAAGCGAACAACTAGCGGAAGCCCTAAACTACGTCAAAGCAGACATTACTGCCATCCAGGAAATACGATGGGATGGACCGGGCAAAAAGAGGGTGGAAAACTGTGCATCTACTACGGACCATGTTATAGTGAGCAGAAACAGCGACTTAACGGATGCGGTTTTGTTACAACTGCTAGACTTTGGCAAGAAGTCTTATGTTTCCAAGACATTAGCGAACGCATTGTAACAATTCGCCAACATAAGCCTGATATGCGAGCACGTCCCAACGGAGGAAAACGATGATAAAGCTAAGGACTGCTTCTATGAGCTCCTTGACAAAACTTATGAGCGATAACCGATGGTAAAACCATTATGGGAGATCGTAATGCAAAGGTAGGAAGAGAAGACATCTTTAGCAGTATTGCCGGAAAACGTAGCCTACACTGGTAACGGACTTAGGCTAATTGACTTCGCTACGGAACGAAATGCCACTATGGCGAGCACACAGTTTCCGCACCTCAATATCCATAAGGGGATATGGCGGTCTCCAGATCAACGAACGGTCAACAAATTTGATTGCATTGCGATACACTTGAGGCACCGATATAGTATTTTGGATGTCCGGACATTCCGAGGAGATAACATCAACTCAGACCACTACCTTGTTGCAGCCAAGGTAAGAATGCATATATCCACCACGACACAACAATCCAGAAATACTTTGAAAAACCTCTCGATTAACACCATACCACCAGCATTGAATGTCGAAGAACAATGGCAACGATGTCAAAAAGCCGTTAGATCATCCGCAACTGAAGTGCTAGGTTTCTCGCGCCCACCATCAAGAAAACCCTGGTCTGATGAGGAACGGCGAGAGATGCTCGCAGCCAAGAACGAGGATACATGGCTAAGCTGCAGGTGAAGATGAAAGCTGCCATTGACGAAAGCTATAGGCATAGAAGAAGGGAAGAACACCGGCTTTACATAAACAAGAAAAAAGAGCAAGAAAAGCGCGCGATCGAGGATATAGAGAGGTGCCACTCCAGGAACGATGTTCGCAAGTTTTACCAAAGTGTGAGCCAAAGATACAAGGCTCGAACCGAATTGTGTCGAAATGAACAAGGAAATTTCGTAGTTGAGACACAGTCGATGCTGAGGATATCGAAGACCCAACTCCGCAGACTGTTTAACGGCGATGACGAACAACATTCCGCTGTCAGGCAGAACGATCCGTTCAATATTGGCATCGACAGCAAAAACTGCCAACCACCCGACCTGAGTGAAGTGAGGATAGCAATATCTAAACCAAAGCTAAATAAGGCCTTCCCGCTGAGCTTTATAAAGCCGGCGGAGGTGATTTGGTAAATAACAACCACCAACTCATAAGCCAAATCTGGTCGGAAGAAAGTATGCCTGAAAAATGGAACCTGAGCATCGTTTGCCCGATCCACAAAAAAGGAGACCCTCTGAACTGCGCCAACTACAGAGGCATAAGTCCCCTAAACATCGCCTACAAGATCGTATCTGCCGTAATATGCGAACGCCTGAAACCGTTTACCAACAACCTGATCGGCGCTTATCAATGTGGTTTTAGGCCAGGAAAGTCCACAACCGATCAAATCTTCACACTTCGGCAGATCCTGGAAAAAACCCAAGAAGTCCAAATCGATACCCACCACCTGTTCATCGATTTCCAAACTGCATACGACAGCATTTATAGAGACGAACTATACAGATCCTGTCTAGTTTTGGCATACCGCCAACACTCGCCCGATTGCGTAAGATGACGATGGAGAATTCTCGTTGCGTCATCAGGGTCGGGAACGACCCCAACGACACATTCGATACCAAGAAAGGATTCAGGCAAGGCGATGCGCTGTCGTATGGCTTCTTTAATCTGATTCTTGAGAGGATTGTGCAAAACTCCCGAGCCAACACCAGAGACATGATTTTGTCTTTTAATTTTTTTTACATCAAGTCGAGAATATGATGGCCGCCGCCACAGTTGATTGTCATTTGAGCCCTTTTTATGGCATTTTCCATCACTTTGGCCAAAACTTCCGGCGATAGGTCCTCACATTCTTGACGGATATTGTATTTAAGAGCTGCAAGAGTCTGAGTCTTGTTGACATAAACCCGCGACTTCAAAAGCCCCACAAAAAGAAGTCTGGAGCGGTCAAATCAGGCGATCTTGCTGGCCAGTGCAAATCGCCAAAACGGGAGATTAGGCGCCCGGGAAATGCATCCTTCAGCATATCGGTTGTGGCACGTGAAGTGTGCCCCGTTGCACCGTTCTGTTGGAACCACATGTTTTCCAATCCCAATTCATCAAGTTGCGGCAAAAAGAACTCGTTGATCATTGCTCTGTAGCGCTCACCATTCACAGTAACCGTTTGGCCCGCGACGTCTTCGAAGAAAAAAGGTCCGATGACTCACTCCTCCAGCGAAAACAGCACACCATACAGTGACTTTGAGCGGGTGTAATGGCTCTTCGTGGGTTACACGCGGCTTTTCAGTGCCCCAGAAGCGTAAATTTTGCTTATTTACGTACCCGCTAAGATGGAAATGGGCCTCATCTCTCATGATTATTTTTGATGAAAAATCATCTTCCTCCTGGTGGTGATTAAGGATGGCTTGAGCGTATGTTAGACGCGATTGGCGGTCAGCAGCTAACAGCTGATTCACCGTCTGGACTTTGTTCAGAAACATCTTCAAATCTTGTACCAAAATTCGCTGTATAGACCGTCGACTGATACCCATTTGCGTGGCACGTCGTCTGGTCGATGTCGACGGCGCTTCCATGACATCTTCGGCTACAGCAGCAATATTCTCTGCAGAACGGCTACTCCGGGGTCTGCCACGCCTGGCAGCATCTCGTGTTGTGCCAGTCTCTTCGAGGCGAGCGGCTAAACGTCGCAGTGTTTCACTAGTAGGCGTTGGACGGCTAGGAAATCTGCGACGAAATTCACGTTGTGCCAAAGTCACCGACCGATTATTGCTCAAATCAATAGTCACCAATATTCCGCGTTCTGGAGCAGTGTACCGTAACATTGTTTATTAACGTGTTTTTCGCATGTGTTTACTACACAAATGTCAAAACAGAACTGACATTAGGGGCCAATCGCCAAATTTATAGCATTTTCTGATAGGAGGATTACTTTTGCGCCACTTTGTGACGGGTGATCCAAGTAGAGATACTTCTTTCAATAGCCTTTTTTGACAAATGACGTGTGACTCGTGTCATGCTGTCATGTTATTTTTGTTAAGTATTGTTTGGCATTTCATAACGGAAAGACTTTCGCGTGAACAACGTTTACAAATTGTTCAACTTTATTATGAAAATTCACGTTCTGTGAGGAATTTGTTTCGTGCACTTCGCTCAACTTATGGTCAACATAATCGGCCTACTGAGCGTACTATTCGCAACACCATCACCCATTTTGAGACCCAGCATTCATTATTGGATAACATTCGACCGAATAGACCACGTCCAGCACGCTGTGAAGAAAATATAGCGGCCGTAGCTGAGAGTGTACACGAAGACCGTAGAGAGTCGATTCGGCGCCGTTCGCAGCAACTCGGACTGACGTATGGAACGACTTGGCGCATTTTACGTCAAGATCTTAAATTGAAAGCGTACAAAATACAGCTTGTGCAACAACTGAAGCCGCTCGACCTTCCCAAGCGACATCGCTTCGCTCTATGGGCTCTTGAAAAGTTCCAAGAAAATCCGACGTTTTCGAGGCAAATTTTGTTTAGCCGATGAGGCCCATTTCTGGCTCAATGGGTATGTAAATCAACAAAATTCCCGCATTTGGGACGAAGAGCAACCTGAAGAGATTGAAGAATTGCCACTTCATCCAGAAAAAACAACGGTTTGGTGTGGTTTGTGGGCCGGTGGAATCATCGGTCCATATTTCTTTAAAAATTATGCCGGTGCGAACGTAACCGTCAATGGCGACCGTTATCGTGCCATGATAACCGACTATTTGATGCCTGAAATTGAAGCTCGTGATCTCGGCGATATTTGGTTTCAGCAAGACGTCGCCACTTCCCACACATCGCATCAATCAATGGACTTATTGAGAGAACATTTCGGTGAGCACATAATTTCACGTTTTGGGCCGGTCGATTGGCCACCAAGATCGTGTGATATCACACCGTTAGACTTTTTCCTGTGGGGATATGTAAAGTCAAAAGCTTATGCCGACAAACCCGCTTCGATTCAGGCCTTGGAGGAAAACATCACGCGTGTCATTCGCCAGTTACCAGTCGAAATGCTCGAACGAGTGATCGAAAACTGGACTCAACGGATGGACCATCTGCGACGTAGCAACGGCCAACATTTGATAGACCTAATCTTCCAAAAATAAATGCCAAAGAATGTTCTTTCAAATGATAATAAACATTCTCCATGAAATTTGAATTTTCTGTGTTTTTTTCTTTAAAAAAGTAGGGAACCTCGAAATGGATCACCCTTTATAAGACTGACAAGTGAGGTCGTAATAAAAACATGTCTGTCACTATAGAAGTGAAGGCATTTTTTATGTCGTGATATAATTTGCTAACACACACAAAACTGAATCCTTTTGAAAGAATTTTAATCCTGTTGTGAGATACATTCCCACAATCATCAGTTATGTTATCACGTTATATGTTGAAATTAATTGAAATTCTCAATTATCTAATGATGACATAAATTAGGATATTTATGTCTCTCATGAGATAAAATTTAATGAGATTTTATTTTATATCCTGCACGTTTGTCTGTGGATAGTTACTTTGTTGCGGACATGTTAGAACCATTAACTGACAACTGTGAATACTAAATTCAGCATCACCTAATTTTATGTGTCCTGAGATAAGTTTACTACCAGCCAATCTAATAACAACACCAAACCCAAAATGACTCATCCAATCAATGAAAGCACTTCATCATCGTCGCATTAAATTGTGTTTATAACAAAGCAATCTTGTTGTTGTTGTGTTTTCTCTATCCAGACGACAAAATCAATTGTATCTAAAGTGAAGACTACACATATTTGCATTAAAAATCAATTCCCCACGGTCACAATCATTAAACAATTGAACGGAATTAGCACACCACTAATGTGTCTCACTTTTGTCTGACATTTGATTTGAATGCGCACTTGAATGTCTTGACTGCGTATGAGCGTGTGTTGGACTTGTGGAAATCCGAAAATACAAAAAGTAGTAAACAAAAAGATACACAATCCGCACAGGAAGTACCTAATAAATGAACGTAAGTGCAGACGTCATTGTTGACGCGCTATCAAATGAAACTGATAAGCAATCGCAGTTCCACTGTAAAGAACTGTCACTGTGACACTACTGACAGCGCAAATATTTGCAATTGAACACGTAGTGGCTTTTCGCAACCGATTGGGGCTGAACTATCATAGAAGATGATTGCGGACAACCACTTCCGTGACTATGCAAACACACGAAATTCGTATTGAACGAGTGTAATAGGTTTTCGCTTTCATTCGTTCAGTTTTCGTTCACTTGCGAAAATGCGAATTCATTCGCTCTTTCTCTCTTTATTTTGTTCTTTCATACAAAAATTAAACATTTCACTGCTACAGCTGTGTACATTTGGATTTTGTTAGTTCATAAGCAACGGAATAATTTTTGGCAAAACGACTTCCACTCTGACAATCGCTTCCATTCACAAAAGATTATTTTGGGAAACTTTTGTAAGTGACAGTTCTGAAGAAAACGTGGAATTTCGACATTAAGCTTCCGATTGCTTCCGACTATTATAGGAATATACAAGGTGGGCCAAAAGAGATCACCCTATTGGAAGATGCTCTCATTTTTTTTGCAAATGGCCGCCAATGTCAAATCTGTTTTGACATTTGTGGACTAGGCAGATGTTGAATACAAGTAAACAAGCCATGGAGCGTTACTCCCCAAGAACGTTTCTATTTTTTTGCGTAACGATTCGTCTGTAGTATTGGCGCAGCGCGAACTCCGTCGCCGATTCCCCGGCCGTCTGACACCGACTGCAAAAACAATGCGACGTTTGGGACCACACGAGACGTTGCCAAAAGTGGCCGGCCCCGGAGCGCCCGTTGTGCTGAGAATATCGCCGCGGTTGCCGAGGATGTCGAGCTGTCGCCGGAAACATCGACAAGATGCCGTGCCTCGCAATTAGCTGTCTGTAGTGTTGGCGCAGCGCGAATTCTGTCGCCGATTCCCCGGCCGTCGGACACCGACTGCAAAAACAATGCGACGTTTGGGACCACACAAGACGTTGCCAAAAGTGGCCGGCCCCGGAGCGCCCGTTGTGCTGAGAATATCGCCGCGGTTTCCGAGGATGTCGAGCTGTCGCCGAAAACATCGACAAGATGCCGTGCCTCGCAATGCCGTGGCGCAGCGCGAATTCTGTCGCCGATTCCCCGGCCGTCCGACACCGACTGCAAAAACAATCCGACGTTTGGGACCACACGAGACGTTGCCAAAAGTGGCCGGCCCCGGAGCGCCCGTTGTGCTGAGAATATCGCCGCTGTTGCCGAGGATGTCGAGCTGTCGCCGGAAACATCGACAAGATGCCGTGCCTCGCAATTAGCCATCAGCCGGTCGTCCCTAAGGAAAATTTTGGTCAAAGACTTCCGCATGTTTCCGTACAAAGTCAAGTTTGTGCATCAGCTGATGCCTGTCGACCCCAAACCATCCTCAATCCCGAGGACGATTTTTCGAAGAAAATCATAATGAGCGATGAGGCTCATTTCCACCTCATGAACATGAACAAGCATAACTATCGCTTCTGGGGCACCGAAAGTCCACGGGTAATGCATGAGGAGCCATTACACCCGCTCAAAGCTACTGCATCTGCATGGTGCGCAGTTCACGCTTAAGGAGTCATCGGGCCATTTTTTTGCGAGAACGCTGCTGGTCAAACGAGAACAGTGGACGGTGCGCGCTATAGGGCCATGTTAACCGAGTTTTTTCTGCCGCAATTGGACGAATTAGGACTGAAGGACATGTGGTTCCAAAAGGACGGAGTAACGGCACACACTGCGCGAGCCACAACCGATATTCTGAATAGCCAAACAACATCGGATGACTTCTTTTGGCCCAGCTTGTAGTTCAGCCTTTAGTTCATAACAATTTGTGTACGCCATATCAACTGTCAAAGTATGACATGACTTAACCATCTTAACCATCTGAACCATCTGTCAACATCTGACGAGCAAACTCTCCCCGTTGACGGACAACCCAGAGTCTTCGGTCCTTAAAAGTTAATCGACTTTGAACTCGAAATGACATTCTTCCATGGTGGACCTGAGAATAAACTCGGCGAATGTATCCCAACCGAAGAAGGGTGGAAACATGTTTTTGGCTTCACATTGATGAACGATGAACGACATACAAAAGTGGGAATATGTTCCATTAGGTCCATATTCACAGCTGAAAATTTGGGTCACCAATGCCTGCGCTGAAACCGTTTCTGATTGACAACAAAAAAATCTCAAATTTTCGGCACAACAATCTCGTTAGTACTCCCAGGGCAAAGCTTTCTCACAACCATTCATGTGTGCGTGTGTACTTCTTGCACGATGGCGGGACGTATTGTTTTATGCCGACTTCGAAAGGCGAATTGGAGATAAGCTTTTCTTGACAGTTGATACTACTCGGATAATTTGTCAGATCATCACGAGAGAAGGGCCAGTGAAAAATCATTTAGGTGTTGCTACCGCTGGGAATCGAACCCAGACCTTCTGCGCATCATTTCATCGCACTAACCATCGGCCGACTGAGCCCGTCATTGATTGACAACTATCCACAAGATTTGGCAGTTTTTTCCTTATCTGAAACAACAGCAGAAGTTCAACTTGGACATCAATCTTGAAGTTGCCATTATGCCTGAAAATGACAAGAATTTCAGAGTCAAGCTACAAAACACTCTACTGGGCACCCTTGCAGCAAATCACCCATCACACCGTCACAGAGGGCAACGTTCGTCCAGGAGATTTAATGGCTTCGGGAACAACCAGTGGTGAGATTGAGGATTCCTTCGGATTGATGTTTGAATTGAGCTGGAAGGGTACAAAGACTGTCAATCCAACAAGTGGTGCTACACGGAAGATCACTCAAGTTGGTGAAGAGGTTTTCATCGTGGTTTCTGCCAAAAGTACGGACTACGTATTGGATTTGGCGAATGCAGGGGGAAAGGTTCTCCCAGCTACTCCACTTCAAATAAAGTCATTTAAACTTGACACCCATTTTAGTTGAAATGGTGACTAGACTTACAGTCTTCACATTTCATCTGGTGCCGATTATGACGAATTTTATGAACTAATGACGAATTGCATGATAAAGTTCCGTCACTTATTTGGTGTTTCCCAAGAATGTGGCTAAATTCTACCAATTGACTTTCCCAAGTATGTACTTAGAAGAAACATACCCAGCCTTACGAAAAGTTCTTAAATCATATGCATGTCTTGATGGCACTTTCTTCGTAAACCTTTTTGCTTTTGTCGAACATTCTTTCACAGGAGAAGAATGCAAGAAATGTATAACTTAAGCATACTTACGAGTATTCAATGGTTTGCGTATTCAAATAAGCCTTGGGAACTGAAGACGTAAACTGCACACATATCGACCTAAATTTGCATACATGAGAGCATGAAGACAATCTAAAAGTCTCATGAATTTGTGATAACTTGGAATTTTTATTTCCCATCAGATTTGAGTTGGAAATGGATGGAATTTCAAATGGTTTTCAATGGTTCCTGGAATGGGAGTGCACATTTTAGTTGTTTTGATGGAATTCCTACAAGAAGCCTTGGTGGGAGATGGCTCTTTGTGTTGTGCAAATTGATTTCATCAACTACCATGAAGAGTTGAAAATACGTCTGCAAGCTTGTGAAATCACCAAACAAATTTGGACGAAGAAACGACATGTTTCCATAGTTTGTTTGAGACAGATGGATCATTTGCAACACTCCGCCGCACAGCTTGCACGTTGTCTTAGAGGGAATATTTTGATGAGCACCTCTTCCGGGGCAGTCGGCTACTAAACCCAGTTCTTCAAAACGATTGACAAAACTTTTTAATTATGAAGGCTGAGCTAGCTGAGACTTCCAGGGAAGTCGGCTACTAAACCCAGTTCCTCAAAACGATCGACAAAACTTTTTAATTATGAAGGCTGAGCTAGCTGAGTTAGCCCAACTAAAAATTTCGCTTCGATTAAGAACTTTCGGAACTAATTCCGCTCCAGTAATATTAACTTTATGAAATCTTATGGAAACACATTTGGCGCACTCTAAGGAACGAAATATTCTTAACGGAGCCTTAACGAAACTTACAAATAACAAAAATAAAAACAAAATTCGAATCGATCCGAAACTTTTTGCTTGGTAGTTCATTGAAAAAATAATTTGTTTGGTCACCATTAGTCATAGCTGATATAAGCCTGAAGAACAAGCTCTATATATATATATATATATATAAAAGGCCTCTATATTATTTCGGCGGAAGCTAAACCTTTAAAATGCTAAATTTTGAAAAAGCACACATATCCCCGGAAACCTTTTAGAAGCCTTATACCATTTCAGCTTCTATAAAGTCTGTGTTTTTACCTAAAAAAGTTATTAAACACGCTGAACTTCTCGTCGCAAGTACAAAAAAGCTTTATAGAAGAAATTTCTTCTTGAAATGGAAAATTTATGCTTTATAGAAGAAAAATTGATCACATAGCGATAGCGCCACGCATCCAGTATTTTGGATGAGCGAATATTCCGAGGAGCTAACATCGACTCGGACCACTACCTTGTTGCAGCCAAGGTTAAAATGCGGATGTCCACTACGCCACAACAATCTAGAAAGACTGTAAAAAAAATTAATGTCGAAGGACTGCAATCGCAAGAGACCGCCAAGACCTTCGCGCAACGCGTATCCGTAAACCCACCAAGAATTGCAATATCATTGGGACACCCCCCCACGGAGTAAGTCTCCACTACATCCAAAATCTTGCCTATCACTCTCTTTCTTTCCCCTCTCCAAAGCTCGTACTGTGGTCAAACATTTCAAAAGTATTCATAGCCCCTTGATTTTTTGAAACTTTTGAGATTTCGAGCCTTAGAACCCTATCGTACATAATGTTCCATAGGATAGGTTCTAATACCGATCCCTGTGGAACTCCGCCGCTTATGTGGTACTGCTTTACTCGATCATCGGTATCGAAGAGCGGAAACTGCTTCTCAAACTAGCTCGGCAATATTTTCAATAGGAACCATGGCACCATCACTGACCTAAGCGAATGCACCATTATTCCCCACTTTGTAGAGTTCAACGCATTTCTGACACCCAATGTTACTACGGCACCGTATATCTTTGCACCTCGTCTCCATCTCCTGCCGTAAATAGCTTCTTCCAAGGTTGTACTTAACCTTGGTTTAGGCATCTACTGTAGAACGAGCCTTTCTTAATCCATACTGTTGGCTCGACAGTTCTCCGGCTTTTTCGATTACCACCTCCAGTCGGTTGCATATGTTTCGCTGTAGTATTTTACCCATTGTATCTAAGAGGCATATGGGAATGTAGAGACAATTAACACCATTACTCCGACTCGAAGTCTTCTCTTCATAGCCAAACGTCAGACGCACTTGAGCTGAATTCGCCTTACTCCGACTCGAAGTCTTCTCTTCATAGCCAAACGTCAGACGCACTTGAGCTGAATTCGCCTTAAGTTTCCCGCACAAGTAGAAATCAACCTCTTCGAACGTGAAGTGTTCATCTGGAGCAAAGATTGTAAAATCATACAGATGACGTATTAAGAACAAAAAAAAAAAAAAAAACAGAAACTTGCTCACCACGTTCATGGTACGGGCGGGCGGTGTGCAAGAGCACACATGTGAAACGAGATTCAACATATGGCGGGCTGTGCCAGTACGACCCGCCATGGAACGATTTTTCTTGTATGTAGTGCGTCATCTGTATGACATTATAATCTTGGTATGGAGGCAGTTAGCCTAGAACTGGGCTGAATGCAGAGGCATGATGTTTGAGGAGCAGACTGGCGATCTTCTGGTAGTCTCTGTTACCTAACCTATGGTGAATCTTCTTATTTGTTGCGTGGCGTTGTGTATTGATTGTGAACATGACTCTCAGCTTACATTCCTCTCACGTAAGCTCGGCCTTTCGTCAAATGTCTACAATTGCGTAGACCACCTGCATGGGAATGGAAAACTCCGCCGGAGCTCTGGTGTCCAATCGCTGTTTACATAAACCAAGTCAATGTTTCATACTACGATTTCGTAGACCACCTGTATGAGAATAGAAAACTCAGCCCCGGAAATCTGGTGTCAATTCAATCTACACATACACCTTCTAAAGTGCGTCTTCCACCTTTTAAATTTCTTCGTCGAATAAGGTGAATCTTTGCCAACTTCTTTCCTTATTGGCTAGGTTATGGTCTGGATCACGCTTGACTGCATCCCCCATTGATCTTGTCGGTTATTTTGTTGGACTTTCATGACTCCTGCGGTATGCAGAAGTGTCAATCAACCATTTTCATGCACACAAGTGAAGACCAAAGTGTGTGGGTAAGGACATCTTGCATAAACGCAACAACCAGTTACCTGAAATCCACGTTTGTAAAAGTGCGACTAAACATGAAGACATAGACACTGGAGTGATATTCTAAAGTCTACTTGGTTAGCTCTAGTATGTCCGGGCATTTTCTGTATTGGAATCTCTAATGCAGCTAACCATCGGTTGAATAAATGCCTGGCAAGACTGCCTAACATCTTGAAATAGCATCATCTAACTGAAGATAACACTGATACACAGGTCACTTCACCCCACCCACAACACTCAAAGACCACTCTGCCATCCATTTGAAGACATCCAACGCAGATAAGAGGATCGCCCCCAATCGCTATCAGCGAACTCTGGATTCTTTTTTTTCTGGCAATCTTCTCTCCTTGAACTCGAATGTGAAGATTGAAAATCCGAATTAAATCGGTCATCAGTACACGTCTTCGTGATTAATTTCGCCCCTAAGATGGACCCAATCAATTATTTGTTTTTTTTTTCGGTTTTTTTTTTGTCCATCAATTGTAACGTCGTCTTTGTCGGGGGGCGAGATAAACGGAACGTCAAATTCCATTTCCAGAAATAGAGCCGAAAAAAAAAAAATAAATAAACTGACACTGTCCATCACATAAGCTGTGGCCTTAGTCACGTCCTACTGAGAGACAGCATAACGTCGATGATAACGTATTAATAATCTACCATGCCTGGGCCGGATTACCACTCCTCGACGACATTTCTCGCAATCGCAATCAATTAGAAAGGAACTAAGCTGGTCCCAGATACTACTTGTTTCTCTATGTGTGCGTGCGTGTTAGGGTGCTGAGTTATTTGTTGCTGTTGACCCCTTGAGCGATAAGCAACCATCTAGGAGCAACTTCTTTCGAGATGTTACATCATAGGCTGGTCGTAATTAAGTCCCATTCGAGTGCACGCTCACGCATGGGATTGTTACATAGTCGCAAGTGTTCAACATCCGCCTTTGCTATACACACACACACACACACACAGACACCCAGTATACGGCTGATAAGCGTATATCAATCCGCACGCTTAACATTCGCAAACAACACGACATCTGTGTACGTGTGATAGATACGTGGATTGCGATTTCCGCCTCTTCCTGTGTGAAGTTTTTGTTTTCGTCAAAAGTGCGTCCGTGTCTATCTTTGAAATTTTTCGCGTTCAAACCAAAAGATAAAAATAAATTTATTCCCATTCCCGAAGCGTATTTTTGAAGTTCATTAATAGATTTGATTTCATTTTGAAATTGGGAGGGGGGTGGGGGGGGGGGGTACCTTGCCTTGCTACGACGCGACGCGATCAGAGGCGACTGGCCGCATGTGACAGCTGCGCGCAATTCAAGGCAAATATTTAGATAATATGCGCGGCCTGCTGCAGTGTGCTATAAATTGAGTTTGTCAACACAGTACGGTGTGTTCCAACGGATTAACGAGATAGTCGAGATCCGAGATACTAGAGTGTACGCGCGTAGATACACACCACCAGCAAAGCGGTGGGGTGCAGAGTGCACCAGCAGCGGTTCACTAATTGGATGAGACGCGCTCTCTCTCTCCTGCGTATTTTTAATTCATGAGTCGGATGTGATAATTATGAATGAAATTCTGTTGTTGTCGCCGGTCGCTCGCAAGTCAGTAGTACGCGTAGCAGTAGTAGAGTACCTATGAGCGATGAGTTGGCATCTGTGATGATAGAGTACATCGAGATAACTGATTTTTTTTTGTTGGTTTTGTGTATCTGAATAATTTTTTACAGATGAATGATGAAAATAGATATCATGGATCGAATCAGAATTGAGAGCTGAATCGATCGAGTCATGGCTATCCGTCCTATCGTGTCACTGTCACCATTGTTTGTTCTACACACGAGGCTATATCTACATGTTGCGCTAGGATAATGGAATTTGTCAATTGAAGTCGTAAATCAGTCGCCTTAATTGGGAGTCGGCACCAATAACTCGATTCGCATCTTCACAGATGGGTCTGAAACAGAATATGGAGTGTGGGTGGGTGGAGGTATTTTCTCCTAGATGCTTAACCTAAGCATATCCTTTCGCCTTATCGATCACTGTATCGTTTTCCAGGCGGAAATCATATTAGTCAAAGGAGTCTTGTCATGACTGAAAATGAAAATAATATCCACGAAGTATATTAACATCTTCAGCGACAGCCGACCGGCAATCAAATTCCTGGGAGCCATCTCCTTCAATTCGAAATCAGCCCACGAATGCTGACTATCTCTTAACGAGATCTTCTTCCTTTTCTTCTTTAAGTTAAGCTGCAGTTCGGAATGAACCTGGGACTCGACCAACATGTCCACTCGACCAAGGTCCTTAGCCAACTGCCTCCAGTTTCAGACTCCAAGTTGGTTGAGGTCGGTTTCTACTTGTGCGCGCCACTTAGGGCGAGGTCTTCCTCTACTGCGTCCGACGTCTGGCTGGGAATCGAAGACTCTGCGAGCCAGGGTATTGGTGTCCATTCCTTCGACATGTCTTAGCCATCTTAAACGTCCAATTCGAAGTCGCCGTACTGCTCGTATTGTTCTTTGTTGAATCTTCGTCTCCTTAGCCCTCAACGCAAACGGGACCGAAGATTTTTCATAAAATTTTCCTCTCGAACCAACCAAGGATTTGTTCATCCGCTTTTGAGATGGTCCATGCTTCAGCGCCGTAGAGCAGGACTGGGATGATCAGGGTCTTATATAGGATCTCCTTAGTAGTTCGAGTGAGGGCTTTACTACCAAATTGTGTGTTGGCTCGGGAGTTTTGCACAATCCTCTCACTTGACAGAGCTCTGCCTTGGCTAAATCCATTTGGGTATCGAATGTGTCGGTAAGGTTATTTCTGACCCTTATGGGGCTGTGGGAATTTCCAGCGTCATCCTTAACAGATGACGGTTTTGGAAGGTATACCAAAACTAGACATGGCACTGTATAGTTCGTGTCTATAGATGCAGTCGTATGCTGGTTTGAAATCGATAAATAGGTGTTGGGTATCGATTTGAACTTCTTAGGATCTACAGGATATGCCGAAGTTGGAAGATTTGATCGGACTTTCCTGGCCTAAAACCACACTGATTAGGGCCTCTCAGGTTGTTCGTAAACGGTTTCAGGCGTTCACATATTACGGCAGATATGATCTTGTAGGCGATGTTTAGGGAGACTTATGCCTCTGTAGTTGGCGCAGTTCAGAGGGTCTCCTTTTTTGTGGATCAGACAAACGATGCTGAGGTTCCATTTTCAGGCATACTTTCTTCCGACCATATTTAGCTTATGAGTTGGTGAATGTTGGATACCAAGTCATATCCGCCGGCTTTATAAAGTTCGACATGAATGTTGTAATTTCCGGCAGCCTTGTTAAGTTTGAGTCTAGATATTGCTATCCCCACCTCACTCAGGTCTGGTGGTTGGCAGTTTTCACTCTCGCCGCCAATATTGAATGGTTCGTCCTGCCTGACAGCGGAATGTTGTTGGTCATCGCCGTTTTACAGTCTGCATATCCTCAGCATCGACTGTGTCCCAACAACGATATTCCCTTGTTTATCTCGACAGGATTCTGTTCGTGCCTTATATCCTTGGCGTTGACGTTTAACACTTTGGTAAAACTTGCGAACATTGTTCCTGGAGTGGCACCTCTTTATATTCTCGATCACGCGCTTTTCTTCCTCTTTTTTCTTCTTTCTGATAAGCCGGTGTTCTTCCCTTCTTCTCTGCCTATAGAGGTCAACGGCAGCTCTCATCTTCACCTGCAGCTTTTCTATTTAGGCCTCGTTCTTGGCTAAAAAAAAACGTCTGTCGGCATTCCTCATCTAACCAGGGGTTTCATGCTGGTGGGCGCGAGAAACCTAGCACATCAGTTGTGTCTGATCTAATCTTTTGTTGTCCCTTAAAGGATTTCGAGGTAAGGAAACCGTATACTGGCTATAGTGGCATTTCTTTCCGTAGCGAAGTCTATTAGCCTAAGTCCGTTACCAGCCGTGTTGTCGTGTAGGCTGTATTTTCCGACAATACTGCTAAAGATGTTTTCTCTACCTACATTTGCGCATTGGATCGGTAGTTCCTCATAGGTTTTATCAAGAAGCAATCCTTAGCTTTATCAGCTAAATGCTTTCGTTAATGTCTTGAAACATAAGACTTCTTGCCTAAGTTTGGCACTTATTGCAAATCCGTATCCGAATAGTCGCTGTTTCTACTCACTATAACACGGTCCGTAGCAGATGTCACAGTTTTTCATCCTCTTTTTGTCTCGCCCATCTCATCGTATTTCCAGGATGGCAGTAATGTCTGCTTTGTAGTAGCTTAGGGCTTCCGCTAGTTGTTCGCTTGGTCAAACTCTAACCAGAAGCGCTGCATCTGCTTGAAAATGCTGAACAGAACAAACATCAGCACCATAATTGGTGTTCTTACAGTTCACTGTCTTATAGGCCTACACGCAAAAAGACTTGGCCCCCTAAGCAATGACTTCTGTAGAAGCTGCTTGGACGAAGAAGACGGGAAAGTATTACTCACCTTCTATCCTCTTGTTCAGCTCTATCAGGAAAAAGGATTCTTCCCATGTGAGACAACTTTTTCCACAATCCTGGTAAGCTGGCTAATATCGATTTCAGAATCCTCCTACGCTACATAGTTAGCTCTGAATGATTATAAGAAAGACGACTGATCCACGTGGTACCACTACGGACCTTTGATTGTCGTTATCTAAATTTCATTTGTAGATACTTTTGGGTCACTTGCAATAGCACTGCCCTTTAAAATGACGTCGTTCCTTGGTCAAACGGTAAGGAACTTCTGAAGAAATATCTGAAAAACCCATCAGGATAATATATTTATTGCGACTTCTTCTGTAGATACTTTTGAACCAATCCACGAAAAGAAAATAATTTTTTGGTTCGAAACAATTGATAAAGTATCTGAACAACATAGATGACACTGCAATCATTCAAATTTTGGTAAGAAAAATTGTAACTCTTGCCCAATTTTTCGGTTAAGTTCTCTAATCAAGATACGATGTGATCGGGTGTTTCACGATTAGACAGTCGCAGATCATCGTGTAGCCTTGTCTTCTGTTTTTTTCCATTCAAATTTCGTATTGAAAGCTTTAAGACTGATGAAATCGCTTCGGACCCCTTTTTTCTGTTCGTTGTTTCGAAAG
The DNA here is from genome assembly GCA_949824845.1 of Rhingia rostrata. Lineage (NCBI taxonomy): Eukaryota > Metazoa > Arthropoda > Insecta > Diptera > Syrphidae > Rhingia > Rhingia rostrata. Next base: position 41,445,055 of record OX463755.1, on the reverse strand, counting down.
TTATAGCATTGACCTAACCCAGATAAGCCCAGAGGTCGAAATAAATTTCATTTGAATTTATTGAGGCATTTTCAAGACGTTTAGTGTTTTGTCCAGCATGACATTATCTATTTTGAAATTCAACAATCTAATGTCAGTACGTCATTAGATTGTTGAATTTCGGAGTAGATATTGCCAAGCTGGACAAAACACCAAATGTCTTGAAAGATTTATTGTTTGTCTAAAGATCGCACGGGGCTCCTTATCGAGTATAGTAGAGCTTTGCTACTTTTAGTTTGTAGGTAGGTACCTTAACCAAAATTTTCTCTTGTCCATACCAATTGGCTCCAGTTTGGAACTTTGTGATACTAATTTTAACCTCTTAAAATTTTTACCAACTTTTCTCATTGGTTATCGTAGACCCTATGTAACTTAATGGTCAGAGCGTGGTTGCCTGTAAATCTTTTTAAAGCTATTTAAGATCCCGATAATATCAAAATCTAAGCCAGTGAAGGCTTGTCGCTTGCAAAAGTTAGAACATGAAAAGCTCACCGCTCGGAACCAACTTGAATCTATGTGTCACATATGTTGTGCCAAAAATGTAGATTCCATCTATCAAATTAATGAAAAAAGCGGAGTTACGTAAAATTTTCTTTAAGTAGACTCTGTAAAGCCATCACCGGAGTGCAATGGTGCCTTTATATCCACAACGCCTATCTGTTGTAATGACCCTTCAGAAAATTATTCCAACCTTTAGACAGAAACCAATTGCTATAAAGGAAGCCACATCGGCCTTTACTATTAGCTTCGGCAGAAGCTTAAATATTTGGAAGACACATCGGGACAAGGAGGTGTGTTATGTCCACTTATCTGCCCAATTATCCAACCGAGTTATGTTGTCATACTGATAAAAATCGAGGATGCAGGGCTCGGCGTGGTTACATCAGTAGTTGGCTATCTTCTATCTCTTTCAAATAAAAAAAAAACCTAGCATTGTACTACCGAATATCATGATCGAGCTCGCAACAGGACGTATAGTAAGGCGTACTAAAAAAGCTGAATCACCTTTGGCGGTGATGGCCTGAACAACGTCGTTCTCAAAGAAATATGGACCGATGACGCCGCCAGTCCAAAATTCACACCAAACAGTGATTTTTCGGGATGAAACGTCGTTCTCAAAGGAATATGGACCGATGATCCGCCAGCCCAAAATCCACACCAAACAGTGATTTGTCGGGATGCACTGGACGCTCTTGGATCTCATGTGGATTGGTATCGTCGCAAATTCAAAAATTTGATTCGTTGATGTACCCATTTTTATAGAAACGGGCCTCATCGATGAAAATGATTTTTAGGGTCAGTTTTCAACTGCTCCAGAGCCTATTCAGCCAACACACGCCGTTGTCTATGGTCGTTTTCCTTCAGCTGGTGGGTCCGTTGAATTTTGTACGGGTGCAGGCTCAAAAAAAAAATGAGACTCCACTCAAGACGCAAAATTTGCGAAGTTGTGGTCTGCGAAAGGCCGAGTTCTTTTAAGAAACGCAGAATCGACTCCTTTGACTCTCACTTTCTCGGGCCGATATTGCCTTTACTAAACCAAGAGACTCACACTGCGAATAGTACTCTCGGTAGGACGGTTATGGCGACCGTAAAATAGGCGAAGCCCGTGGAACGTTGTCCGAACAAAACAGCCAAAAATTGTTTCATTTGCAAGTTTTGTTAACGACAATGTCCTGGAATAATACTGAATAATTGACAGACAATTTGACAGATGCAGCTTCAACAGCAAAAAAAAAAAATGGTCGCTATCAACTGTCAAAGTATTTCTGTTGAAAGCATTTGCATCGAATAGAATATCCGCGCGTGAAACGTTTCTTGCAAGTAAAAGGCGTTCCTCATCTTTGTTTTGTTAGAAACTTGCAAATAAATGACAGCCAATTTGACAGTTGTAGCTCACGTGAAACGTTTCTGGCAAGTGAAAGGCGTTCCAGATCTTAGTTTTGTTAGAAACCTTGCAAATAAATGACAGCCAATTTGACAGATGTAGCTTCAACAGTATAGTCGCTATCAACTGTCAAAGGTCCCGCTAGCTGTTCAAAGCATATGCATCGAATAGATCATCCTCGCGTGAAACGTTTCTTGCAAGTGAAAGGCGTTCCTCATCTTAGTTTTGTTAGAAACTTGCAAATAAATGACAGCCAATTTGACAGATGTAGCTTCAACAGTATCGTCGCTATCAACTGTCAAAGGTCCCGCTAGCTGTTCAAAGCATTTGCATAGAATAGAACATCCGCACGTAAAACGTTTCTTGCAAGTGAAAGGCGTTTCTCATCTTAGTTTTGTTAGAAACTTGCAAATAAATGACAGCCAATTTGACAGATGTAGCTTCAACAGTATAGTCGCTATCAACTGTCAAAGGTCCCGCTAGAGGGCATTGTTGTTAAAAGCATTTGCATCGGATAGAATAGCCGCACGTGAAACGTTTCTTTCAAGTGAAATGCGTTCCTCATCTTAGTTTTGTTAGAAACCTGCGAATAAATGAAAGCCAATTTGACAGATGTAGCTTCAACAGTATAGTCGCTATCAACTGTCAAAGGTCCCGCTAGCTAGCATTGTTGTTCAAAGCATTTGCATCGGATAGAATATCCGCACGTGAAACGTTTCTTTCAAGTGAAATGCGTTCCTCATCTTAGTTTTGTTAGAAACTTGCAAATATATTTATTCCTTCCCTCCAATAGGTGGCGCCCTTAATCTTCATACATACATAGCCCACTTTTAATACTTAATTTACAGTCTGTATGCGTTTTATGCAAGTTATCACTCACAGGAACGAACAGAACGCTCTTAAAATACCACTTAAATGCCAAAAATAAATTGCAATAAATCGCGAACGTCATTCCCCTCGCCAACAAAATCGGTTTTTTGCCTGTGAACCTATAGATGAGTTCCACTTATGGATTCATCAAAGATTTTCATCGGCTGATTTTTAAGCAGATTTCTTCTGATACTCAGCAGAAGTCAATTTAACCCTTAAATCCCAATTTCCTTACTTTGCAGCTTTTAATAATGATGAACCTCTTTCACGAAACTTAAAAAATAACCAGTTGTACCCGTTTAGCGGAAAGGGGGATGAATCCAACAAATTTTAGTCCCACCAAATTACTTTTTTGAATATCTCGAAGGTATCCTTTACTGGAACGGACCTAATAACTCTCCCCATTGTGGTGAAAGCAAGACCGATTCACTTGACATTTTGAAAGCATTTGACAGGGTCTTATGCCAAACCATGTCCCTTTGTCGAAAATTATTTTTTTTTCGAAACGAACGAAACTTTTCTTCTATGGATCAGAAATTACCTTTTGCAGTGCAAGTTGTTTTCAACAGTCATAGATGGCGCTGAATATTCATTCTTTATGCGTATTATCAAAGAGTTTAGAACTGCATAGAGTGCGCATCTCATACAACGAAAATTTTGTATGTGTGGTACTGATATTAATACCCCCGTTTTCGCATTGCTACCCCAGCATCAAACAACAGCATAGCCGAAGCATAAGATCGACGAAATATCCCTTCACACTTACCGCTCGCGTCTCAAACAGCTACAAAATATGTAGTTGTGATGCGTACTTTATGTAGTTCTATACTCTTTGGTATAAGAGGAACGAATATTTATTTACAAATTGTAGACGCAGGTTCTAAGGTATTTCCGCAACATAATGCTCTCAAAATACTACTAAAATGCCATCCCAACGCTCATTTCCTATAAACTGCAATAACTCGCGAACTTCATCCCCCTCGCCGGTTTTATGCCAGTTGAACTCATCTCGTGTGCGAATACCCATTCTCTTAAAAATTAAGCAACAACATGTGGTCGGTGATCAGACGAGAACCGAAGTTTCTCTATTTCGTTGCACATTTTCGTTTCATAGAACACAAAGTCCCAAAAGAAGTTATCCGACGAGAACCGAATCTCTAATTCGTTACACTCTTTCGTTTCATAAAATCCAATTCGCAAAGTCCAAAAAGAAGTGATCAGACGAGAACCGAAGTTTCTATATTTCGTTACACTTTTTCGTTTCATGAAATCCAATTCACAAATTTCCAAAAGAAGTGATCAGACGAGAACCGAAGTTTCTCTATTTCGTTTCATAAAATCCAATTCACAAAGTCCCAAAAGAAGTGATCAGACGAGAACCAAAGTTTCTATATTTCGTTACACTTTTTCGTTTAATAAGATCCGATTCACACCGTCCCAAAAGAAGTTATCAGACTAGAACCGAAGTTTCTATATTTCGTTACACTTTTTCGTTTCATGAAATCCAATTCACAAATTCCCGAAAGAAGTGATCAGACAAAAACCGATGTTTCTCTATTTCGTCACACATTTTCGTTTCATAAAATCTAATTCTTAAAGTCGCAAAAGAAGTGATCAGAAAAGAGCCGAAGTTTCTATATTTCGTTACACTTTTTCGTTTCATAAAATCCAATTCACAAAGTCGCAAAATAAGTGATCAGACAAGAACCGATGTTTCTCTATTTCGTTACACATTTTCGTTTCATTGAATCCAATTCACACCGTCCCAACAGAAGTTATCAGACGAGATGTTCCTCTATTTCGTTACACATTTTCGTTTCATAAAATCTAATTAAAAAAAATACGAATTATTCGAATAGCATGACAAAACAAACTAACGAACGACTAACTACCCGAAAAAAATCATCAAATTAACTGATAAATCGCTAAGTTATTGTCGTCTTTTATATTTTTTTTAACTAGAATCGACCACATGGTTCTCATGATTGTTCTTTTTCTATGGTTCCACAAAATCAAAAACCTTCCTATTGCTATTGAAAATTTATTATTATTCAAGAAATATTTTACAAATGCAATGCCGAACCAAAAAAATTTTCTTGTAAGACTACAAAATAAAAACCTAACCTAAGATTTGAAAAGTCAAATGTCCCGTAGTGATGATATGACATTCGAATCCAAATGCATAAAGCAAATACAGCAGATATCGTCTAGCGAAATATGTCAAAATCGCGTTTTTAAAAAAATTTTACTCATTGAATCACCACTTATTTATTCCAGATACAAAAACGGATGTTTTTTCTCAAAAACAAAACTCAATTACAAAATAAAAAAAATCTTACTGCCGTAACCTACTCGCCACGTAACGCAACATAAACCCCCCAGTACAGAAAGCAAACCCTACCCGGGAAACGATGAAACTTTTGTAAAAGTGAACAATTTTGCTAAGTATCGACAACGGGTTAGTGAAAGTGGGCTTTATAGCTCCATCTATACTTAAACCTTAAAAACAACAACACAAAAAAAAATCTTTATATCGCGCGGTAACGTAAAAAATTAAAATTCAACCCAAGTGAAGTAAAAATCGGTCGACCAAAAGCATGGTACGCATGAATGCAGCAGCCGCAGCACAAGAACACCAACACAACAATCACACGAATAATGCGGTAACACACAACAACAACAATAATAACAACAACAGCAACAACATCAACAATTCAAATAGTAAAAGTAAATTTCAAAGCGTCAACAAACAAATCACACAAGTAGGGATGGTTGTAGGCGTGCAACAACAACTCCCGCAACAACAACAGCAGCAGCCGCAGCAACAACAACAACAACAACAACAACACTATCCACGACATCACCAGCAATCCTCACCAGATGGTTCAACATCGTTGCCGGCGTCACCGCCACTCATTCAACAGACGCCAACACCGCCTCAAGGCGCTACACTAGTACCGCCTTGTGCTTTGCATCATCCCCAACAGCATCAGCAACACCAACAGCAACAGTTGGCTGTGATTGCTGCAATGCATCATTTGGCTGGCGCCGGTGGAGTTCCGATGAACCATCATCAGCTACATCATGCACCGCCACCACCGCCTCCACATCATCATCCCATACATCCACATCATCATCCACCTCCACAGCAACAACAACAGCAACAGCAACAACAGCAGCAACAGGTTGGTGGACAACAGCAACAACAACAGCAGCCCCATGAAAATGGACACGGGCCAAACGGTGGCAATGTGAACGGCAACGTTAATGGTGGCGGCATGAACGGTGTGGTGGCAACAGCAGTCCAACCAAATCCTGGCCCTCAGCAACAGCCACCGCCGACTCCGGTATACATTCAGTATCCAGGGGAATTCTATCCCGCCACTGAGTACTACATACCGCATCATCATGATAATATGTGCCCAGCCCATCATCAGCCGATGTGTACAATGCCTTCAGAATATGGTAAGTCCTTTGAAAAGATTTCTTTAGGGATAAGTCGATAGCGTCCTGTTTGATTCGTTTTTAAGCGGGATTCTTGAAGCTGCAGGGGTTCATTAGGGCTTCAAACCCTGTAAGGTTATTTTTGTTCGTAAAAATCTCACAACCAACCAAAAGGATTAATCTGTCACGTCAAGCATCTTCTAATTTTCGCTGGGAATCGTCCTTAAAGAGTAGGTTTCGCAAGTTGTGGCAAAAATCTAACAGTGCACGTACTGTTACGCCCATATTAGGGCCCGGTTCCAGCTTTATCAATTGTTAATATCCAAAGGTTACATTTTACAAAGAGGGAACTAGTTGGGCAAAAGGTTCCAAATTCGATCCCGACAAGGGAATCAAGTTGACAAATTCTACACACAAGCGTTGGTCATGCGAAAAATCGTTAAGGACCAGTTTTTGAGTGCAAGACCTACCTTGTCTTACAATCGAGTTGGTTCTGAAAACATTTTTGTCCGACAAATGAATCCCGAGTTAACCAAGCAACTTTGATGAGTTAGCTCTAGATTGACTGACCTGGTTTAACTCGTTGTTAACTCAACGCAGACAATAGGACTTAAGACCTGGTCGTCCATCCCAACGCTCATTTACTATGCAAGACCGGCTGTCATCTCTCGTGGCTAGGCCAAACTGCATGGTTCCCATAACGCAGCTACACAATTTGGCCACCCACGAAGCTGGATAATGAGTATCCAGCTACATGGGTGGCCAAATTTTGCTCAGCCTCCCCCTGTAATTGAGAACGTAGAACATCCTATAAAACATAACACCCTTTTTCGTACTCGTAAATCCGCAAGATTATTAGATTACTTTTCGGTCCTGACATACACGAATTCGCTGGAGTAGTGGTGTATGAAGTAGTGGTCCTTCACGCTCTTCAAATCTTCGCGATAAGCTTCTCATTCGGCCTACTCCTTAAGATCCATTTCGAGTAGATGGAAGATGGTAACATCTACCAAGTCCGTCCCAAAAAAAGTCAAATTTTCTCCTCCTTCAACCACCGACCAATTGCACCTATACGTCCTTCTTTCTAAGGGCATGGCAAAGCTGAAAAACCTCAGCTGATAAACTGTCTTGAATCAGGAATTCTACTCAATGACCGTATGTGCGACAGGTCCTATGGTGATTCGATGCCATACTTTCTTACTTACTCAACTGGCGCTAAAGTCTGGAATGAACCAAGGCCTCAAACAATATGCCACTCCAATTAGCCCAGGCCATAGCTAACTGCCTCCAGTTGCGCACTTCAAGTTGGTTGAGGTCGGTTTCTAGTCACTTGTGGGCGCCACTGACAGTCAGATCTTCCTCTACTGCGTTCGACATATGGCTATGAATCAAAGACTCTGCGAGCCGGTGTATTGGTGTCCGTTCGTTCTACATGTCCTAGCCATCTTAAACGTCCAATGCGGAGTTTTTTTTGACCAGGGGAATGTCGCTGTACAGCTCGTATAGTTCTTGGTTGAATCTTCGTCTTCATAGCCCGTCAACGCAAACGGGACCGAAGATTTTTCGAAAAATTTTCCTCTCGAACCGACCAAGGATATCTTCATCCGGTTTTGGTACGGTCCATGCTTTAGCGAAGTAGAGCAGGACTGGGATGATCAGGGTCTTATATAGGGTCTTCATCGTTTAATTCCTGACGAGCTGTCGTTGTGCGAGTTGGTAGCGGAGCCTAGGTTTTAAGTCCTGTACTACCGCAAAGTTTTATCTGTCAATGGTGACGTTCTGTCCAATTCGTCGATGTTTTGTGTCCTTTCGTGTTGACAGCATAAAATTAGTCTTGCCCTCATTTACTGCTGAACCCATTTTTGCCGCTTCCTTCTCTATACTAGCAAACGTGGCTATGACATCACGTTGGGTCCTACCAATGATGGCAATATCTTCGTCGTATGTTACTAGTTCCACCGGTCATTGGAAGATTGTGCCTCTGGTGTTGGCTCGGGAGTTTTGCACAACCCTCTGAAGAATCAAATTGAAGACGTCTCATGACAACGCATCGCCTTGCCTAAATCCTTTTTTGGTATCGATTGCGTCGGTGTGGTCGTTTCCGATCCTGATGGAGCAGCGAGAATTCTCCATCGTCATCATACACAAACGGATAAGTTTGGGCAGTATACCAAAACAAGACATGGCTCCGTATAGTTCGTCTCTATAAATGACGTCGTATGCGGCTTTGAAATCGATAAATAGGTGGTGGGTATCGATTTGGACTTCTTCGGGTTTTTCCAGGATCTGACGAAGTGTGAAAATTTGATGGATTGTGGTTTTTCCTGGCCTAAAACCGCACTGAGAATTGCCGATCAGGTTGTTGGTAAACGGTTTCAGGTGTTCACAAATTACGGCAGATAGGATCTTGTAGGCGATGTTGAGAGGACTTATTCCTCTGTAGTTGGCGCAGGGTCTCCATTTTTGTGGATCGGGCAAAGGATGCTGAGGTTCCGTTCTTCAGGCGTACTTTCTTCCTACCAGATTTGGTTTATGAGTTGGTGGATGTTTCTTACTAAGTCATCTCCGCCGGCTTTATAAAGATCAGCAGGGAGGCCATCATATCCGGCAGCCTTACTGTTCTTGCGTTTAGATGTTTCTATCCTCCTTTCACTCAGGTCGTGTTTTTGTTAGTTTTCACTGGCGTCGCCAATATTGAACGGTTAGTCCTGCCTGACAGCGGAATGTTGCTCGTCATCGCCGTTTAAATCTGCGGAAGTGATTCTTTACATCCTCACCATCGACTGTGTCTCACCTGCGATATTTCCTTGTTCATCTCGACAGGATTCTGTTCGAGCCTTGTATCCTTGGCTTTGACGTTTTACATTTTGATAAAACTTGCGAACATCTTTCCTGGAGTGGCACCTCTCTATATCCTCGATCGCGCGCTTTTCTTGCTCTTTTTTCTTCTTTCTGAAAAGCCGGTGTTCTCCCCTTCTTCTCTGACTATAGAGCTCAACGCCAGCTCTCGTCGTCACCTGCAGCTTAGCCTTGTAGGTTTCATTCTTGGCTGCGAGCATCTGTCGGCATTCCTCATCAAAAGGGGTTTCTCGCTGGTGGGCGCGAGAAACCTGATTTAATGGCTTCTTGGAATGCCATTGCTCTTCTAAATTCTATGCTGTTGGTATGGTGTTAATCAAGAGGTTTAAGGGATACGCATTGCACGAAGGTCTTGGCGGTCTCTTGCGATTGCAGTCCTTGGACATTAAATTTTTTCACTGTGTTTCTGGATTGGTGTGTCGTGGTGGACATCCGCATTCTTACCTTGGCTGCAACAAGGTAGTGATCCGAGTCGATGTTAGCTCCTCGGAATGTTCGGACATCAAAAATACTGGATGCGTGCCTCTTGTCTATCGCAATGTCATCAGTTTGGTTGACCGTTCGTTGATCTAGAGACCGCCATGTCCCCATATGGATATGGAGGTGAGGAAACCGTGTGCTGGCTATAGTGGCAATTGGTTCCGTAGCTAAGTCATTTAGCCTAAGTCCGTTGCCAGACGTGTTGTCCTGTAGGCTGTGCATTTCGCAATACTGCTAAAGATGTTTTCTCTTCCTACCTTTGCATTAAAACCTCCCAGAACGATTTCTACATCGTACTTCGGTAGTTGCTCACAATTTTTTGTCCAGGAGAGGAAATCCTTAGCTATACAACCTTTTTCTTCCGTTGGGGCTTGAACGCATATAAGGCTTATGTTGGCTAATATGGCCATGATGCGGATTTTTACAATTCGTCTCGGCAACATAAGACTTCTTGCCTAAGTCTGGCACTTATAACAAATCCGCATCCGAATAGTCGCTGTTTCTGCTCACTATAACACGGTCCGTACAATATGTCACAATTTTTCATCCTCTTTTTGGCCGCCCTATCCCATCGTATTTCCTGGATGGTAGTAATGTCTGTTTCTTTGAAGTTTAGGGCTTCCGCTAGTTGTTCGCTTGCACCTCTTCTGTTTAATGTTCTCACATTCCAGGAGCAGATACGAACTTCATTGTCATTTTCGTTGAACAGTGTCGCCAGCAATAAAATCCATCCCTTCCGTGGCTATTGGTAGTTAACCCAAAGCACAACCCCCCAACCTGAAGGGCCAGTTCCAATTTATTTGATACCCCTAGGACACGATGCCATCAGTATCCACTACGGGATTAAGCGCTGCCTTTGTCCTTTCGGTGCATCCGCCATCAACTCTGTTCAAGGGGCCTTACTTACCCTTGAAGTTCCTAGACAACCTGTTGTCCGAATATATCGAAGCAGCTTGTCTAGCTTCGCCTGGTACAGCAGGCCGGGTATCCATTCCGTGTCGTCCTGAGCTGGCTGTTTATAGATTTTCTGTTTTTCGTCTTGTTGTCAACACTCGCACTTATCGTTTAACAAGTCAAGGTCCGGTGGATGGGATCGGTATCCGATGGTTACCAATCGGAGTTAAAAATACTAAAGCTAATCAGAGTCTACCCTCGAACTACAACATCCAACCATTACGCCCACATCTGGTAAGCAAAAATCATTGCACATTGTGATGGACGGATATACATCTGCATATGCATTTTGACATACGTCACATCATCACTTGTTAGTCGATGGTATGAAGACTCTAATTTAATAGCGCCAGCTATCGGTACACATGAGTAATTCCTACATCCGTATAAACTGATACCATATTGGTATCAAATCATGCTGTCACTCTGTTGAATTGCACATAGAGCCCAACTAAAGCCCTTGAAATACACCAAAGCTTACGTATATTCACGAAAAGGCAATTTCAAGTGGAAGTACCCCACGCCTTTAACCAAACGATACATGTTTATGTGCCTAATAAATTACTCCCGTCCTTAATTAACAGCCATCACTTTTTCCTCCTGATAGCTATCAATAAAATACCAAGCCAAGCAAACCCTGTTTACGATTTGCCCATAAAGGCAAGCCCCCCCCATCTACACCGTTGACTCAATAAAAGCCAACATTGTATTAGCATTTTGTGTAATGAATGTCATGCGAGAAAAGCGCAGACGACACCGAAATTCTTCCTCGGGAAAATCAATTTGACAGGTTTCCACTAAACACAAAAAAAAAAAAAAACCATGACTTCTCACACAAGTAGATACTCGTATCTGTAGTTAGTAAAAGTGAATTCTCACCCAACAAAAAGAAAAGAAAAGAAGCCCTTCACCGAGTAGTGTCATTACATTCTGCCACCGCCCTATTTTTCTCTCGCAAAAAAGTTAAAAAAAAAAAAAATCCACCCCAGACCTGCATCCAATTGCGACAAGACACACACACACCACAACAAACTGGTACTACAACTCTTTTCTCTCGGGATCCTCACTCGCCATGGCCCGAAAATAGTTTCGACTGTGTTGTCTGGCATAATGGCTGCACTGTCGACTCGATTTTGGTCTAAATAGATACATAGATACATCCGTAGATACACAGTTATTGAGTTCATGTACAATGAAAGAATACAAATTTTATTTTAGCCAGTTTCGCCGTCTGGTCTATGTCGTCTACATACGATAGGTATGCGTAATAGGACAACGGCACTCAGGCTATACCTAGGACTAGCTATACACCTAGACCAAATCGTTGTTTAAATAAACTCTCGTTCGCAGTATCTGTGGTTCGTCTTCTCTCCTTTCTCGTTCTGAGTGCGCAAACAAAATAAACTCATTGTTCCCGGTCGGTCATTATTTATCGTTAATTGCATTTCATCCACTCCGAATCGATGCAAACATTAAGAAGACGACCCGCAACGGATTGGTGGACGGAGGACCCTCAACGATGAATCGATATTTATGGCGGCAGTTTACTCCAATAGTGGCTAACCAGCCATCCGCATTCGTTCGATAATAAACATTTAATTAATCTTTTAATTATCATCAATTAGCATTTAATTATGAGACCGCTTGTACTTGAGGTGGTGGTGCACACACACACACACGCACCCACACACCGACATCGACATCGACATAGTTTGGCCGCGCTTCTTCAAAGGACGTGGTATTTTTGAAGCAAGGAATTTCCAATTAAGTTGAATATTTATGCAGTGAAATTTCATCTCGATGATGTCAGAGCGTTCCTTTTGGATGGTAAGTAAGTCCTCATCTTGGTTAGGCAGAGGGGGACGAAACGGTTCCCTAAAGAGATAATCCTTTGAGTTGTAATTTAATTAACTTGAAACCGTGCCGGGGGTAGGCAGAACCCAGTACAGACAATGACTTGACTATTAATTATGTCGCATGGAATGAAATCTGATATTTTATAAGCGTGTGGAGGACCTTCCTACGCCCGATTCGTCATTTGAACGAGTTATGAGTGCGAGAAAGTAGCGTATGAACCTTTCAAGTTGGAAGGGTAATTGATGAGCTCATGGAATTAAGGATTAGAACGAACCAACACCTAGCAAGGAGCGATATTGAGAGTGGAACCCTTTCGGGTAACATGAGCAGCAAATTGAAGCCATTCTATCCAACATAAGCATTTAAGCAGCACTCGTATTCCATGCGATTTTGGTTCGGAGGGTGCTGCTAATCTTCGGTTGCTAACTCCTTTTCTGTCGAACTGATGGTATGTGTGTGTTTGTTTGTGAAAATTCTTCAAATTTAACGTCGCGGGATACATATTTGTGTGGCAGGCTATCATGAAATTGCGGTACACTTGCAAGGATTCATTTGTGACGTGTCAATTTAGTTTTTTTTCTTTTTTTTTAAAGGATTTCTGAAAGGAGTTGGGGGGACTGACAAATTTGTTGTATGTACACCACTGTGGAGGCTGTTAAGTGGTGACTAAAGTGCAAACTGGCTACAAAAAGTAGTCAGTGCTAGAAAATTCTAGTTTCAGCATTAAACTTCGACTTGACTTGAGAAGTATGTGCTAACTCAGAGTTAGTCGAACTTTGTTGCGTTAACTCGAGATTAAATGTTCTGGTTTTACACAGAAGATGTGTGCATGAATGTGTGATGTGGCTGTGATTGCTTACTTATCTAAGTGGCGCTACAGTCCGGAATGAACCTGGGCCTCAACCAACATGCCTCTCCAATTAGCTCTGTCCTTAGCTAACTGCCTTCAGTTGCGCACTCCGAGTTGATTGAGCTCGGTTTCTACTTGTGCGCGCCACTTAAGACGAGGTCTTCCTCTGATGCGTCCGACGTCTGGCTGGGAATCGAAGAATCTGCTAGCCAGAGTATTGGTGTCCATTCGTTCTACATGTCCTTTTCATTTTAAACGTCCAATGCGGAGTTTTTTTTTTTAACCCGAGGCATGTCGCTGTATAGCTCGTATAGTTCTTGGTTGAATCTTCGTCTCCATAGCCCGTCAACGCAAACGGGACCAAAGATTTTTCGAAGAATGCTTCTCTCAAATCGACCAAAGATTTCTTCATCCGCTTTTGAGACGGTCCATGCTTCAGCGCCGTTGAGCAGGACTGGAATGATCAGGGTCTTACATAAGCTCTCCTTAGTAGTTTGATCACGGACTTTACTACTGAATTGCCTTCTTAGCCCGAAGAAACAGCGGTTGGTAAGAGTAATTCTTCGTTTAATTACTGACGAGACATGCTGTCAAAGTTAATAGCGAAGCCGAGGTAGACAAAGTCCTGTACTACCTCAAAGTTAAATCTGTCAATGGTGACGTTCTGTCCAATTCGTCGATGTTGTGTGTCCTTTCGTGTTGACAGCATAAAATTAGTCTTGCCCTCATTTACTGCTGGAGCCATTTTTGCCGCTTCCTTCTCTATACTAGCAAACGTGGCTATGATATCACGTTGGGTCCTACCAATGATGGCAATATCGTCGTCGTATGTTACTAGTTCCACCGATCATTGGAAAATTGTGCCTATGGTGTTGGCTCGGGAGTTTTGCGAACCCTCTGAAGAATCAAATTGAAGACGTCTCATGACAACGCATCGCCTTGCCTAAATCCTTTTTTAGTATCGAATGTGTCAGTGAGGTCGTTTACGATCCTGATGGAGCAGCGAGAATTCTCCATCGTCATCCTACACAAATGGACGAGTTTGGGCGGTATACCAAAACAAGACATGGCTCTGTATAGTTCGTCTCTATAAATGACGTCGTATGCGGCTTTAAAATCGATAAATAGATGGTGGGTATCGATCTGGACTTCTTCGGGTTTTTCCAGGATCTGCCGTAGTGTGACAATTTAATCGATTGTGGTTTTTCCTGGCCTAAAACCACTCTGAGAAGTTCCCATCAGGTTGTTGGTAAGCGGTTTCAGGTGTTCATAAATTACGGCAGATAGGATCTTGTAGGCGATGTTGAAGAGACTTATGCCTCTGTAGTTGGCGCAGGGTCTCCATTTTTGTCGATCGGGCAAACGATGCTGAGATTCCATTCTTCATGCATACTTTCTTCCGACCAGATTTAGCTTGGATGTTACTTAACAAGTTATCTCCACCGGCTTTTTAAAGTTCGACATGAAGGTTGTCATTTCCGGCAGGCTTGTGGAGACTGAGTTTAGATATTGCTATCCTCACTTCACTCAGATCGGGTTGTTGGCAGTTTTCGCTGTCGTTGCCAAAATTGAATGGTTTGTCCTACCTGATAGGATATTTCCTTGTTCATCTTGACAGGATTCTGTTCGAGACTTGGGTTTGACGTTTTACACTTTGGTAAATCTTGTGAACATCATTCCTGGAGTGGCACATCTCTATATCCTCGATCACGCGCTTTTCTTGCTCTTTTTTCTTCTCTCTGAAAAGCCGATGTTCTCCCCTTCTTCTCTGCCTATAGAGCTCAACGCCAGCTCTCGTCTTCACCTGCAGCTTAGCCTTGTAGGTTTCATTCTTGGCTGCGAGCATCTGTCGGCATTCCTCATCAAAAGAGGTTTCTCGCTGGTGGGCGCGAGAAACCTGCTTTAATGGCTTCTTGGCATCGTTGCCATCTATGCTGGTGGTATGGTGTTAATCAAGAGGTTTAGGGATACGCGTTGCGCGAAGGTCTTGGGGGTCTCTTGCGATTGCAGGCCTTGGGCATTAAATTTTTTCACTGTGTTTCTGGATTGTTGTGTCGTGGTGGATATCCGCATTCTAACCTTGGCTGCAACAAGGTAGTGATCCGAGTCGATGTTAGCTCCTCGGAATGTTCGGACATCCAAAATACTGGATGCGTGCCTCTTGTCTATCGCAATGTGATCAATTTGGTTGACCGTTCGTTGATCTGGAGACCGTCATGTCCCCTTATATATCGTGGTGTGGAAACTCTGTGCTGGCTGTAGTGGCATTTCGTTCCGTAGCGAAGTCAATTAGCCTAAGTCCGTTACCAGACGTATACTGAAAATACTGCTAAAAATGTCTTCTCTTCCTACCTTTGCATTACAATCTCCCAACACGATTTTAACATCGTATTTCGGTAGTCGCTTATAGGTTTTGTCAAGGAGCTCGTAGAAGCAATCCTTAGCTACATCATCGTTTTCTTCCGTTGGGGCGTGAGCGCATTCAGGGCGTTGATGCGGCTTTTTGCAATGCATTCGCTAATGTCTTGGAAACATAAGACTTCTTGCCTAAGTCTGGCACTTATAACAAATCCGCATCCGAATAGTCGCTGTTTCTGCTCACAGTTTCTGTCACAGTTTTTCATCCTCCTCTTGGCATGGCCGTTCCATGGCATTGCAGTTTAGGGCTTCCGCTTGTTGTTCGCTTGCACCTCTAATGTTTAATGATCTCACATTCCAGGTGCAGATACGAACGACGCTTAGCAGGGTTGTCAACAATAAAATCAGTCCTTTCCGAGGCTATTTTTTGCATGGTTTGGTACTTAACCCAAAGCACAATCAAACCCCCATTGACTACTATTACCAGAGCACCCAAAAATGTTTCTTTCTTTGTAAAAAAAACCTATAAACCAAGGTGGAGAATATCCATGATGAAGTTATTCATCATTTCTTCCACAAAAGTGCGACGAAATACACAAACATGTTGGGAATGAAAAACCTATTTCCAATCTGCTCAATCACTACAGCTTCCTCACAGACTCCTACAATTGGCGCGTATCTATTAAAAGTAAAACTGTTATATAGTTGCAGATACAATATCTTCAAAATCAAATAATCCTAATGGATAAGTCCACTTGAGAAATCCCTTGACAATACACAAACAGAAAACGCTTCAGCCTACACAACTAATAAATTCTTTTGAGACCTTGAAAGTTTCACAAGCCAAACAGATGAAATCTCATATAACGCAACACGTAACGTCTCCTATAGCAAATGAAATATGAAATCTCTCGCAAAATTCGATAAACATACGCATCATCGAGGAACATACGCATTATCAAGAAACGTACGCATCATCGAAGATAATTAAAGTTTGCTCAGCAAGATTAACTCAACTCCCGCAAGACCGACAAGGTCTAGGGTATTTTTCTAGCGTATAATGTCGAAATTATCTCTGTATGATCACACACACACAAACACAATCCCTGGCGAGTATACCCACATAGACAGTTGTATTGATTTGTCGTCCCCCATCATCATTGCCGCCCCCACCATCTTCAAATAAACAAAACCACTCATGGATCGTTAAAGGAAATTATAACTGTTTCACCATCACGCACTCGTATCTGGAATCGTGATATTCCTCCCGCCGAAGTATCTGTCACTCGTTAGATAATCCACGGTCGACTTTTGTGATTTTCTTCTCACTCTGGAGTACTCCTCCTGGATGGGGGCAGTAGTCCTCCTCCACCCCCATGTTTCAGTATATCACTCATCTGAATCTCTCGACCACGACGACAGCGGCTGAGGAGCTAATGTTTACATCGGAGGAGTTAAATCAAATTTGATATTCACCACTATAACGCCCCATGATGACACATTAGTTCAACAACCGGATGCACTGCATCCGAACACCGAGTACTCCACGAATGTACATTACAAAGGAGAGCCACCCCTGTTTCTCGTTGAATCTGGGGCGCCCAGCGCCCAGTACCCAGCCAGCACCCGTAAAGTGCTATATCGAATTGAGGAAATATAATGGGCTCCAGTTGTGTCCCATTTTCTTGTAGCCTCTCCAAGCGGGCATAATTAAATTATCTCAAGAAGAACAAATAAAAAAAAAAAAAAATTCAATTATTTATGTACTCTCACACACACACACGCGAACCGAGAGGTTTGGTGTGTGTATCTATGTGGGTTCTGGTCGACTTTTCCCTTTCAGAAAGAACATCACCACGAGGAAATGCAATTGGGGGCGGCTTTAGGCAGACGTTGTTTCTTTTTTAATTGCTCCAAGGGGTGCTGCAGTAATAGTGTCGGCGGGACACCTATATCTTGTTAGAAAACGCCATCCACCAGATACAAAAAAAAAAAAAATTAAATAAAAACGAACGATAAAAGTGTGTGGAGAACAACAAAGTGGAACATAATTATTATGACCATGTTTTTGGCCTTTGATCACTCAGCCCAACCGCCATGCCTTACCATATGGTTAGTGTGGAAGGAGGAAGTGTCTCCGGTGGACTTTTATACGGGCCGAAGGGTGCATTATTGCATTGACAGACTTGCAACCTCTGTATACGTCGCGGGCGCACGCCACACCATCACCACTGGAGGAACAAACAATTCATTTATAAACCCGACCAAGAGCTGCGCTGGGCTACAGAAGGGAAGAATGACCTTTTGACAACTTGACTGATGGCATTTGGAATGAAGATAAAAGCTTAGTACTATACATCGTCGCTTGTGCTTCTTCTAGCCGAGTATCCGCATGTAGATACATACGTATTTCATGGATACTATGATTCCGCGCTGTGCTTAAGATTAATGAATGAGATATCTATTCTGTGGCTAAATGATGAAATGAGATATGGCCGGCGGTGGAGCTCGTTGAAGCAATAAGACTGGATATGGGAATAGACAAGGAAGAAAAAAAAATGGCTGGTGGGTTCATAGGAAATATGAGACTTTCCTGTATCCATATCCATAATGCAAATGAAGCATAGCCGAGGCCTGCTTAAATGCTAAATGTGGACAAAGATACGATTGTGTAATCTATCGTAATGGTATTACAGTTTGACTGTGGGGGGTCAATCCTTGGTTTAAATGAATTGGCAAGTGAATCGATGAAACAGAAAAAGTGAATTGGAAATGACATTTCCAGGATGATTATGAGAATATGTTCGAATTTACGTTCATAGATGGTGTTGTCAGTCACAATTCATTTTTCAAGGAGTCTGCCCGACGATTATTTGAAGTTCTATATGAACGCAAACTATGATTAACTTGGCAATGACCAGTCGTTGTAACTCTAACTACACATCAATGATCGTTTTCGCTGCAAGTGGATATCATCGGAGACTGATCTCAACCAACCGGATTTGACAAGCTAAACGCATAAGTGCGACATTTTCAAAAGCCTGGTCAGAATTACCGACCTTCGAGCTACGCGTATCCCTTAACCCCTCGATTCACACACTACCACCAGCATCGAATGTCGAAACAATGGCAACCATGCTAACAGGCCATTAGATCAGCCGCAACTGATGTGCTAGGTTTCTCGCGCCCACCAACAAAAAACCCCAGGATGGATAAGGAATGCCGACAGATGCTCGCAGTCAAGAACGAGGTTACAAGGCTAAGCTGCAGGTGTAGACGAGAGCAGCCATTGAGCTCTGTAGGCATAGAAGATGGGAAGAACACCGGCTTTTCAGAAAGATGAAAAAAGAGGAAGAAAAGCGCGCGATCGAGGATATAGAGAGGTGCCACTCCAGGAACGATGTTCGCAAGTTTTACCAAAGTATCAAACGTCAAAACCAAGATGCACTACTCGAACAGAATCCTGTCGAGATAAACAAGGAAATATCGTTGTTGAGACACAGTCGATGCTGAGGATATGGAAGAATCACTTCTGCAGACTGTAAAACGGCGTTGACGAACAACATTCCGCTGTCAGGCAGATCGGATCATTTAATATTTACAATGACAGCGAAAACTGCCAACCACCCGACCTGAGTGAAGTGAGGATAGCAATATCTAAACTCAGTCTTCACAAGCCTGCCGGAAATGACAACCTTCATGTCGAACTTTAAAAAGCCGGTGGAGATAACTTGTTAAGTAACATCCACCGACAAGCTAAATCTGGTCGGAAGAAAGTATGCATGAAGAATGGAACCTCAGCATCGTTTGCCCGATCGACAAAAATGGAGACCCTGCGCCAACTACAGAGGCATAAGTCTCCTCAACATCGCCTACAAGATCCTATCTGATGTTATATGTGAACGCCTGAAACCGTTTACCAACAATCTATCGGCCCTTATCAGTGTGTGGAAAGTCCACAACCGATCAAATTTTCACACTTCGATCCTGGATCCTGGAAAAAAACCCAAGAAGTCCAAATCGAAACCCAGCACCTATTCGTCGATTTCAGAGTCGCATACGACAGCATTTATAGAGACGAACTATACAGAGCCATATCTAGGTTTGGTAAACCGCCCAAAATCGTTCGTTTGTGAAGGATGACGATGGAGAATTATCGCTTCTCCATCAGGGCCGGAAACGACCTCACCGACACATTCGATACCAAAAAAGGATTTAGGCAAGGTGATGAGCTGTCATGTGACTTCTTCAATCTGATTCTTGAGAGGATTGTGCAAAACTCACGAGCCAACACCAGAGGCACAAAAATCTGTACAACCACTAGCATACGCCGACGATATTGACATCATTGGTAGGACCCAACGTGAGCCACGTTTCCTAGTATATAGAAGGAAGTGGCAAAAATCGGTTTAGCAGTAAATGGGGGCAAGACGAAGTATAGGCTGTCAACACGAGAGGACACACAGGATCGACGAATTGGACAAAACGTCACCATTGACAGATGTAACTTTGAGTTAGTCCGGGCCTTTGTCTATCTCGACTCCGCTATTAACGCTGACAACGACAGCTCGTCAGAAATTCAACGAAGAATTGCCAACCGCTGTTTCTTCGGGCTAAGAAGGCAAGTCAGTAGTAAAGCCCTCACTCGAACTACTAAGGAGAACCTGATCATCGCAGTTCTGCTCTACGGCACTGAAGCATGGACCTACTAAAAAGCGTCGATTCGAAGGGAAAGTTATTTGAAAAATCTTTGGTCCCGTTTGCGTTGAAGGGCCATGTAGACGAAGATTCAACCATGAACTAAACGAGCTGTACAGCGACATGCTCCTGGTCAAAAAACTCCGCATTGGACATTTCTGGTATCTAGAACATGTAGAATGATCGGACACCAATACTCCGGCGCGCAAAGTCTTCGATTCCCAGCCAGACGTCGGACGCAGTAGAGGAAGACCTCGCCTTTAATTGTGCGCACACTCTTCCCACCGCTCTTATTTGCTACCACCGATACATTAGGTAGGTTGCTCACAGCCTTTTCAATGGTCAACGTACGAGACACCCAGCTGTCGCCACGAGAAGGCTTAAAGTCGGTGTTGGTAGGCATCAGCAAGGCGAAATCCGTTTGGGTATCGATCCCAAACCTTCTGCGCGATGGTTCATAAAACTGAGCCTACGATCATGAGAATGCAAAGTTAAAAACGGAAGCGTGCGGATGTATTTCGTAGTCTGTGCAGTAAGGACCATTATTTATGGAATGGAGACACTCTTACCACCGTTCTTACTTTAGACAGGAATTCACAGCCTTTTCAATGGTCAAAGTACGAGACACCCAGCTGTCGCCATGAGAAGGCTTAAAGTCGGTGGTAGTAGGCATCAGCTAGGTGAAATCCGTTTGGGTATCGATCCCAAAAGTACCAGACACCCAGCTGTTGCCATAAGAAGGCTTAGAATCGGGGTTGGTAGGCATCAGGTAGGCGATGGTTTATATCACTGAGCCAACCAACATGAGAATGCCAGCCAAGCTAAAACCGGAAACGTACGGATGTATTTCGTAGTCTGGCCAACCAAGACATCGCCATCGTTGAGTTTATTTGTGTTTTCTGTAAGGACCAACATTTGTGGAATTTTTCATACGAAATGTGGACATTGACGTTGGTATATCCTAGATCTCGAATTTGACAGAATTCTATACTGGAATTGATTCGCGAGTTTTTTTTTTTAGTTGTTCACGTTGGGATAGTCCTTACCTGGAGATTCCTTATCCCTGAGACTTGAGGACATTGATGACCTTTGTACGCACCACTTGAAGCCAGGTTTTCCCCTACTGCGTTCAAAATCTAGCCAGGAATGAAAAGCTTGTTTGCAAAGGTGAAGGTAACAAGTAGCAGAGTTTGATCAAGGCTGTCAATATCGTCGGGGTATACCAATAGTTGCTCAGAGTTATGAGAGATTTTGGCGATTAAAAGGTTTTGAGATTTTGGGTGTGGTTAATGGACGTCCAACGAGTCCCCTGGTACTCGTTATGTTTTATGTTTTATGGTGGGTTCACATCTTCAACTGGTCTCTTGAGCAAGAGTTGCAAGTTAAGGGCCGCCCAGAATGCGTATCTATAGCTGATGCTCGAATCTAAGCGAGAAGCTAAAACCAAGACAACCCGTAGGCGCTTACACAATGTGTATCTTCTGTAGCTTGAAGTTCAATGGAGGGACACTTAATGCAAGAAATGTATCTCTCCTTTGACAGCGATACCAGCTACGGATAAGCATTCTGGGCGGCCTTTTATACGATGAAGGCCGTCAACAACAAATGAAGCAAAACAGAGAACAGAACGGTTCGTCTAAATTGGCCTTTTTTTTCGCGCAATGGTACTCGTTTCCTTTGTCAAACCTAAAATGACATTGAGACCGTATCCCTCTGGCCTCAAGTACCAGATTTGTTGACACTTCCCCGTTAAGTATTGGTTAATCCATTCTTTGGCAACAATGAATGCGTTCCCATCATTTTAATGGCTTCATCGATAAACGTCTCCCTCTCTAAGAGTTAACCGCTTCGATACACCTACTGCCGACACTATACAATGCTTTCCCACCAAACTAATGGTGATTATCCTGGAAACCAATAAAATTCACGCCAAGCTCAATGACAAAAAAAAAAACAAACAAAAAACTCGTCTAATGATGTCCTTCACAGCCCACCACCATCCGCACATGGCAAACGATAACGACAAAGCTGCGACAGGGATGAGGATGAGGATGAAGACGTGAACAACAACAAGCCTAAGGCAAGTACGAGTACTTCAGCCAAAATGGGGGAAAAAAACACACACAACCACAAAAAAAGGAAACAGAAAAAAAAATACCAGGCAAATCCGAAAATCTCAGCATGAGTATGGGGACGACCCTAAACCCCAGGAGCATGGGCAAGGAGCCATAAATTAATCTCAATTGAAATAAAGGCGCCATACGCAATTTCTATTTCACCTCCTTCGTCAGGCCCTGCTAGAGAGAAAAAAAAAAAAAAATAGCCAAACAATGCGAAAAGAGTGGAAGAAGAAGAGTAAACATCTTCAAGGCTCTTTAAGAGCTAGTTGAGATTGTTTATTGCTTAACAACGAGGGTTCAATGACAGTTCGAATCATGAAACATGGAAAAAACCGCACACACTCGTCTCCCTTGGTCTGTCGCCTCGGTTCTTGGTATACTTTGTGCTCTTGGTTGCTGGTTGTTGGTTGTTGGATGTTGGCTGCTGGAAAAGAGCCCAAATGATGGGTGAGTATTCAATTCAGCCCCAATAGTGGGATTTTTCCATCTCTGGTTACATGCTGCTGTGGGACTGGTTTTCCTCCAGAATCATCTCCATCCTCAACCTCCTCATTGTCATCATCATCATCATCATCATCATCATCATCATCATCATCAGCATCATCAGCATTATCATCTGCCCCCCTCAGCATCAAACCACATCTGAGAGCACATCACAGAATCGTTGTATATCGTCCTTAAGAAGGCCTTTGTGTTGGTTGTTTAGTTGCTTTAGTTGCTGGTCTTTGCTGCCTTCAATTGCAGACTTGAGTATAGCTACTGTTGCTGTGCCGTTGAATCGTTATATCTACCAATATCTTGCTCCTCCTATCCTATCCTAGTCTGGAAAAAAAAAAAAAAAACACGAATCCCATTCCAATGGTGACCTCGATCGAGACGACGTTCAATTAAAAAAAAACAAGAAAATAACAATAAAATGAGATTCACTGCGCCCCGCCGGGAGGAGGAACGGAGAATTCCACAAAAAAAAAAAAAAAAAAATCTGAAAGACGAACCTCAAACAGACTCGGCGCTCTAGGCTTGGTGGTTCGGGGACTTTGCCACTCATAGAAGACTGACTGACTATACACAGATACCCCTATAGAAATCGTCGACGACAACGTCGATGGATGCTCTTCAGGAGGGTTGTCGAGGATGATGATGTTGATGGTTGGATGCCGCTAAGAGGGAGTGGGAGCGTTGAGCTGGTATGCTTTATGGTGGGTACACATCTTTAACTGGTCTCTTGAGCAAGAGTTGCAAGTCATACGATGATTGCCCTCGACAACAAAGGAAGCAAAACAGAGAACAGAACGGTTCGTCTAAATTGGCCTTTGTTCGCGCAACGGATTTGGTTTAAAAATGTCGCCTTGGGGGCATTGTCTTAAATTTGTTCGAAATTCAAGAGTTTTGCACCGCACTTGGAGCGCACTTTTCACCATGTGGGAGGAGTAGGTTAGGCATTTGTTTCATGGTGTTGAAGGATTCAGGGAATTTGGGAAGAAAGTTAAAAGACGAATTCAAGAAAACACTCCAGGAGTTCGGGGGTGTCATCAGTGTTGGAACATGTTTTTGAAAACTTCTGAGTGCAATTGATATGTTTACCATTTTGGAGGACAGGGCATATGCATTCTGCATGTCCATTGGGTATTCCAAGGATGCGATAAGTTGAACTTTTTCTCGCTTCATATGTTGGTTTTCAATTTTTTTATGAGTTTGCGTTGAAGTTGTAGATGCATATAGGGTGCGCCAGCTTTCATTTCGGTATATAAACTTTGAACACAGTACAGTGGGAGATCGTTGACATGCCGTTCATCAACGCTGAACACGTTCCAATTAACTGGAGAAAGTTGTTGACAATACAGATCTTTCGTTTCGTCACTGCACTTAGCAATTTGGCGTCAGTTGGATCGCCTTCCGGAGTATTTTGAAGCTTGATTTGCATTTGTTGTCGACAGAACAAGGATTGTCCTTGGTCTCCTATCAAAAAAAAAAGTCCACCAAACCGAAACGAAAGAATTTCAATGGTGATGTCTAAAAGTCCCAGTTAGGATGGAGAAAGTTGAGAAACTATTTGAGCTGTTCAAATGTTTTCGGAGAAGAGGTCATCGGGGAATCTCAAAGGTTAGTCTTTAGTCTTTCTTTAGTCCTTGAACAGATATGTTGGCAATGCCGTAGGGTATACTGAACGGCCCTCCAGCTGTTATTGTTACGAAGCAACCAAGAGCCACGGAAACGACTGATTTTACTGTTGACGACGAAAAACGGCCAACGACGTGCATAACTGCCCATGAAATGTGAGAACATTTAACAGGAGGGGTCCAGGCGAATAACTAGCGAAAGCTCTACGCTGCTACAAAGCAGACATCACTGCCATCGTGGAAATACGATATGATGGGCCGGCACGAAAGAGGATGCAAAACTGTGAAATCTACTACGGACCGTGTTATTGTGAGCAGAAACAGCGATTATTCGCAAGTGGATTTGTTATATATGCCAGACTTAGGCATGAAATCTTATGTTTTCAAGGCATTAGCGAACGCATTGTAACAATTCGCCAACATAAGTCTGATATGTGATCACGTCCCAACGGAGGAAAACAATGATAAAGCTTGACAAAACTTACGAGCGACTACCGATGGTAAAACCATTATGGGAGAATGTAATGCAAAGGTAGGAAGAGAAGACATCTTTAGCAGTATTTTCGGAAAACATAGCCTTATATGCGCTCCCGACCCAACGGAGGAAAAGATGAGAAAGTTAAGGGCTCAGTGGCGCGATGGTTAGTGCAATGAACTGCCGCGCAGAATGTCTGGCTTCGATTCCCAGGTGTAGCAACACCTAAATGAATTTTTACTGGCCCTGCTCTCGTCATGATCTGACAAAACAACCAATAAGTATCAGTTGTCAAGAAAAGCTTATCTAAAATTCGCCGTGTGGAGTCGGCATAAAACAGGAGGTCCCACCCATCGTGCAAGAAGTACACACGCGCTCATAAATGGTTGTGAGAAAGCTTGGCCCTGTTAACTTACGAGCCTGTTGCGCCCAAAATTTGTTTTTCTATTTGTAGCTAAGGATTGCTTTTACGAGCTCCTTGACAAAACCTATGAGCGACTGCCGAAGTACGATGTAAAAATCGTGCTGGGAGATTTTAACCTGAAGGTAGGAAGAGAAGACATCTTTTGCAGTATTGCCGGAAAACATAGACTACACGACAACAGGTCCGGTAACGGACTTGTGCTAATTGACTTCGCCACGGAACGAAATGCCACTGTAGCTAGCACACGGTTTCCTCACCTCGATATCCATAAGGGGACTTGGCGGTCTCTAGATCAATGAACGTTCAGTCAAATTGATCAAAGGGGCTGACATCGATTCGGACCACTACCGTGTTGCAAGGTACGATTGCGGATAACCATCACTTCACAGCAAATGAAAACTACTGCGAAGATTGCAATCGCAAGAGACCGCCAAATCCTATCCCTTAACACATCGATTTACACTATACCACCAGCATTTAATATCAAAGACCAACCCTTGGAACCCTTGGTTTGATGAATATGTATTGCAGTCAAATGCTCGCAGCCAAGAAAGAGACCTTCAAGGCTAAGCTGCAGGTGAAGACGAAAGCTGCTATTGAGGTCTATAGGCAAAAAAGCGAGGGAGAACACCGGATTTTCAGAGAGAAGTAAAAAAAGCACGAAAAGTTTGCGATCGAGGATAAAATTGCAAGATTTACCAAAGTTTAAGATTCAAAGCCAGCGATACAAGGCTCGAAAAGCATCCTATCGAGATAAGCATGGAAAAATCAGAGCTGAGACACTGTCGATGATGAGGATATGGAAGAACCACTTCTGCAGACTGTTAAACGGCGATGACGAACAACATTCCGCTGTCAGGCAGAACGGATCATGTAATATTGGCAACGACAGCGAAAACTGCCAATCACCCGACCTGAGTGAAGTGAGGATAGCAATATCTAAACTCAGTCTCAACAAGGCTACCGGTAATGACGGCCTTCCCGCCGAGCTTTATAAAGCCGGCGGAGATGACTTGGTTAGAAACATCCACCAACTTATAAAAGAAATCTGGTCGGAAGAAAGTATGCCTGAAGAATTGAACCTTAGCATCGTTAGCTCGCTCCACAAAAAAGAGAACCTCCTCAACATCGTCTACAAGGTCTTATCTGCCGTAGTATGTGAACGCCTGAAACCGTTTACCAACAACCAGAGCTGTCCTTATCCACACTTCGTTTTAGGCCTGGAAAGCCCAGAACTTATCAAATCTTAACACTTCGAGAGATTCTGGTATACCGGCCAAACTCATTCGTCGGCGCAAGATGACGATGGGGAGAATTCGCGCTGCTCTATCAGAGTCGGAAACGACCTCACCGATAAATTCGATACCAAAAAGGGATTTAGGGAACCGGATGCACTGTCATGTGAATTTTTTAATCTCATTCTTGAGAGGGTTGTGCAAAACCCCCGAGCCAACACCAGAGGCACAATCTTTCATAAACCGGTGCAACTAATAGCAAACGCCGACTATGTTGAGATCTTAGATCGAACTCAACGTGATGTGACGTTGAGACTGATCAGCGTGATGTGACGTTAAGTCCGATCAACGATGTGAACATCGTTGAAGTTTGCTATTACTTGCACCGATTTATGGAAGATTGTGCCTCCGGTGCCACGTTTGTAAGTATAGAGAAGGAAGCGTCTCCTGCTATACTGTTCTAAAGTTCTTCGAAGTATATTCGGTCAGGATATGTAGTGTAGAGCGAATGGTCAGTAAAACTCCGGCTCGCAGAATCTTCGATGCCCAGCCGGACGTGCGTCGGACACAGTGGGGTATGTCCTCGGCTTAAGTGGACCCCACTAGTTTAAACTGACCTCAACCAACTTGAAGTGCGTTGCTGCAGGCAGTTCGCTCAGGACCCGGCGAAGACGAAGCATATGACTGCATTAACAAAAGTTCAAAGAACACCATGTGTACTCATAACTGAAGCCATGCGCACCAGTCCCACAGCAGGCTTGGAAGCAATTCGAAATCTTCCACCAATTGGTGGAGTGCGTACTCATAACATTAGCCATGCGCACCAGTCCCACAGCAGGCTTGGAAGCAATTCGAAATCTTCCACCAATTGGCTTACTGATCAATCACACGGCAGCCAAAAGCGCAGCACGCCTCAAAGAATCGGGTAGTCTGCGTAGCAAACCCTTTGGTCACAGCGTTATACTGAAATTAGTAGCAACCGAGAATGAGGTATCTGACTACACCATCCCATATCACGATTTCGACATTAAATACTCAATTGGAATACCAAGCAGAAGCGAAAGGTTGTCAAATACTCTGTTATCCAACACTGAAATATCAATCTATGCTGATGGGTTTAAAATGGAAATAGGAGTGGGCTCTGGGGTCTACTGCGATAAAATCGGGTTAACCACATCCCTCCGACTAGCAAACTCAGTGTATTCCAAGCGCAGATCCTAGCCTTACTCGAAGCTGCCGAATCGGCTAGAGCATTGGACATATTACAAGAGGATCTCTCCATTTACGTAGCCAGTCAAACGGCCATAAAAGCTCTGGCAACCAACATAAGAAAATCACGAGTAGTTTGACGCTGCCGCAAAGATCTAAAGGCTCTATATAAACAGAATAAAGTCCAAATTATCTAAGTGCCAGTACGTAATAGAATTCCAGAAAATGATAAAGCGGACGAGTTAGCTAGACTAGGATCTATCAGCTGCATCTTCTTATGTGACAGCAGGGTTAGACCCCCACTTGCTTCTTAAAAACAGGCAATAACTAGATAGGTACACGCAAATCATTACAAACTCTAGGTGGCAAAACACTAACACTTGCAAACACACCAAAGACCTTTGGAAATAAGCGGTAGCAAAGCAACCAAGCTTATAGCTCTGAAACAGAGCTTCCATTTGCATAGCGGTAGGAGTGATAACAGGTCACAACCAGTTGGGTAAGCACTCGCATAAAATCGGACCAGCTAACTCACACCAATTATGCAGAAAATGCATTGGACTAGCTAACTAACACCAACCATGCAGACCGAGAAGTCGAGGAGGAAATCCTGCACCTACTTTGTCACTGTCCCGCGATCAGCAACAACCCCAACAAACTCCTTGGCAGCTTCTTCTACGAGGACCTGACGGAGGTAGCAACGAAACCTATAGCACAGATCGTCGGGAAGGAGGAGGGAAGGAGCAAACATCTGTTTAAAGCTGATGGAGCAAGCTTAAGTATCACACTTACTATAGCTTACACATTCTTCTCGGGTACTTTTCTCTCAACAAAGGGTATCGCTATGAGCCCACGTAGGCCTATGCGAGCTTGACGACTCACCTGAGCGTCAACAGCCCATCAAACCTAACCTACCTAACATAAGGATCGGGCTGATTGAAAAAGCATGCTGATTGAGGAAGGTTCATTCCGGACTGTTGGTAGGTAGGTAGAAGTGGTGGTTCGGCATGAACCCAATGCCGGACTGTAGCGCCACTGAAGTAAAGAAAGTACTGAACGGCATGGTACTCCTCAATTTTTCAGTTAAATAGTTCGATTGTGCCACAAAAATTTACTAGAATAGAATAACCCTGAATCCATCTTATCAGATCTTCCATTAGACCATGTGTTTCCAGTTTATTAGGATCCAAGCCTCTTATCAAAACGTGTAGACAGGATCCGTGATTTGTATTGGAGATAGAGATACATGTCGCTCTTCCAGAAAGGACTTAAAAAACTTCAAATATTGAACCAAAGTCTTCCAATAAACCCGGTTTCCCCACAATTGCCTTTCGAAAAAAAAAGTAAAAAAAAAATAAAAACCCCCCACCACCCTTAACCAATTTACAGATTTCAAACGCAAACGTGCCGTGTTCATGAGTTGCACAGAAAAAAAAAAAAACTTTAATCGTTAACATGAACTAAATATCGTCCTCCAGTCTTGAACGAGGACACATTCTCCTCTGCCATCGGTGTATGCACGAACGTTATGCAAATAATCACAAAAGGAATATAATATGCAGCAGCGGAATAGCACTAAAGTAACATTCGAGCGCGCATAAAATGCACTACAGCCGCTCTCGTTAGACCTCTACAAGATGACATTTTGTGCGAGACCGGAATTCCAATTAGGAGCTAAGTACATTTTCAACACCATTCATCTAACTTGAATCGTGAGTGCTTAGAAGTTGCCACGAAGCGGCGGGTATAATGAGCGCAAGGAAGGTACATCCAGCAGGAGCAGCAACAGCAACAACAACAACAACAACGACACCACCACGACTAGGAACACATTTGTGAAAGTATGGTGGTTGAGCATTTTTCTTCGATTGGAAACAAATTAAAGTGGATTCGCTGTTGGCGTGCCAACTTAGCGATGGCCTTGCAGCCTTGACAAATTGCTTGCAACACACAAACTTTCGAAATTCGGATCAATAGGTTTAAAGTTGTGGAGAAGGGAAGGACATTTGGGGATGATGGAAGGATTGTTGATGAAGAGTTTTGAAAATGCAGGTAGGGCAACCCTCAGGTTGGGGGTTGTGCGTCGGGGTAACTTCTCTACCGCAAAAAAAAAAAAGTTCCAATTTCCGAATTAACCACATGCCTCGTATACGGATGATTTCAACGTTGAAGAGCATAGCAAACAAAAATGGACAATGACCTTGGAATGGCCGGAATCTAAACAGACCACGTGCAGCCGAACAACTTGCGGAGACACTGGACTGCTACAAGGTGGGCCAAAAGTAGTCATCCGATGTTGTTTGACTCTCATTAATATCGGTTGTGGCTTGCGCAGTGTGTGCCGTTGCTCCGTCTTGTTGGAACCACATGTCCTCCACTCCTAATACGTCCAATTGCGGCAGAAAACACTCGGTTAACATGGCCTTATAGCGCGCAACGTCCACTGCTGTCGTTTGACCAGCGGTGTTCTCAAAAAAAGAAAAAAAAAATGGCCCGCTGACTCTTCCAGCGTGAACAGCGCACCATGCGGTAACTTTGAGCGGGTTCTCGTACATTACTCGTGGATTTTAGGTGCCCCGGAACCGATAGTTTTGCTTGTTCACGTACCCGCTGAGGTGGAAATGAGCCTCATCGCTCATTATGATTTTAGTCGGAAAATCGTCCTCGAGATTGAGGATGGCTTAGGCGTAGGTTACACGCGTTTGGCGATCTACAGGCAGCAGCTGATGCACGGACTGAACTTTGTACAGGAACATGCCCAAGTCTTTGACCAAAATTCGCCTTAGGGACGAACGGCTGATGGCTAATTGTGAGGCACGGCGTCTTGTCGATTTTTCCGGCGACAGCTCGACATCCTCGACAACAGCTCGACATCCTCGACAACAGCTCGACATCCTCGACAACAGCGGCGATATTCTCGACACAACGAGCGCTCCGGGGCCGGCTACTCTTGGCAACGTCTCGTGTTGTCCCATACTCTTCAAAGTTGGTGGCCAAACGGCTCAGTGTTTGCGCAGTCGGTGTCGGACGGTTGGGGAATCGTCGACGGAATTCGCGCTACGCCAACACTACAGACGAACTGTTATGCAAAAAAGTGGACACGATTATTCCGCATTCTTGGGGAGTGTATCGCTCCATAGCTTGTTCACTTGTATTCTTCATCTGTCTAGTCCACAAATGTCAAAACAAATTTGACATTGCCGGCCATTTGCAAAAATAAGACCATCTTCCAATAGGGTGATCTCTTTTGGCCCACCTTTTACAAGGCAGACATTACAACCACCCAGGATGTGCGATGGGAAGAGGAAGGCATAGGTAGGTAGAAGTGGCGGTTCGGCATGAACCCAAGTACCTTTTTGTTACCACGACTCGTGTCACCTTTATTTTTTGATTGTTGTTGTGGATGTGATACAGGTGGTCTCTAGATCCAGCCTGTGAGGTTTAGGAAACTGACAAGGTCTTGTATCCTTTTACCCGAGATGTCACTAAGGTTGTCGAAGAATGGTTGGTCTAACGCACATTTGCAGATGTAATGGGAGAAGTTTTCTCTCATTTGTGCTGCTGTAACTGCGGCATTTAGGGTTGTATGGGATCCCTAGTTTGGCGGAATGGCCTCCAATTTTCTTGTGCCCCGTGATTATCGCCGTCTTGAAATGTCTGGGCGAGCTCTATTTAGTAGATCGTTTGTTCTGTTTTTGTCATAGGAGTGCCATATCGCCCTCGATATGGCGTATTTTGTTAGCCTTCTCCATTTGAAGTCGGCCTTCTTCAGGGAGTAAGAGTGCATTTGTCCCTTAACCGCGCCTAGCGGGAAATGGACCCTTGCCGCAAGTGAGCCCTGAAGAGCTGAGCCTTGCTTGGCCAGCTCGTCTGCACGTCGTTTCCTTCAATGTCACTATGCTCTGAAACCCAGAGATATGTAACCCTTAAGCGTTCGCCAAAGTTGGTCAAGTTCGTTCCGGCATTTTTCTACCCACGTGGAAGCCTTTCTTGAAGCTTTGTATAGGTGTTGTGTAGTCGTTTCGTTTCCCTTCTACTCAACTCTGGTAGGTAATCCTACAAGAAGCCGTTCTTGAAGCTTAGTATAGGTGTGGTGTAGTTTGTTGGAAACGTGACCATGCCGTTTGGAAAGGAGTCCAGGATATTACTGTGGCTATACGGCCCTGCATTCCAGCATCCTGACACCTTGAGTCTTGCTGAGCTGCATAAAGCGGTATCTTTAATGCGTTAGTGCCGACCTCAGTGCGCCAGTAGTGGTAGCTCTTTGCAGTTTTTTTTTAGTTTTGTTAGGTTGTAACCTTTACTCACTGCGGGCCATGATACTAGTGAGCCGTATGTGAGAAGAAGTACCACTGCTGTGTACATCCTGTGTACAAGGTCATCTTTGGTTGAAAATAGGAACAACGTTTGTAGAAGGGAACCTAGATTTTCATTACAACTTGCTGTAAGGCCATAATCGGTGTTTTGGTGACGTTCGATACTGGTAATGAGCACTTTAAAACCTTATCTACCTACTGAACTAGGCAATTGGTTTTATTAGAGTAAGCTTATGTGGTCTGTAGAGGCCTTATACCTTTCAAATAAAAAAAACTTCGTTTGCAAGGGGGACCTAGATTTTCGCATTAAATTCCATACAAGCCACAATCGGTTCTTTTAAGATGTCGAGTGCAATTAATGTGCTCTTGTCCCTATTGAACAGGGAAAAGCGTTTGGAAGGGTAGCATAAAAGTATTGCTGCAGCACTTTATAGGCCCAAAATCGGTCTTTTCACTGCATTTCCCTATAAGGCCACAATCGGTCTTTTTAACAAATCCAATGCAACAAATGTGCTCTTGTCCCATTCAACAGGGAAAAGCGTTTGTAAGGGTAACCCAAGAGTTTTTCTACAACTCTCCATAAGCCCACAATCGGTCTTTTTATGAAGCTCAACACAGGTTATGTGGATCTTAGATGGGTGACTCATATATTGAACTTTTGTTTGTAAGAGCCATCCAAGAGTAGTCTGTTGCCAGACGTGGTGTCTGTGCTAGAATTCTTCATAAGGCCACCATCGACCTATTAAGCAAGTCCAATACAATGGAAGCTGTCTATAGCACAACACATTGGACCCACCTGCCCAAAATATTTCCTCAATCCAAAACTGCAAATCTCCTCTCCATTTGCCACTCCACTCTAAATCAGAAGTAAATCCACAATCCTGTCGCTTGAAATGGACAAATCAGCTTCAAATGAACACCGAGCACTGACATCTGACCCACATATCATGCATACAGCCCGTCCGCATCGAAGAATCACGAAATCACATTTCACCACAGGATTCCTCCCGTTTTTTTTTTTTTCATTATTCAAATGAAAATATCGACTTGAAGAAGGACCTCAAGGGAGGGAGGACACACAAACAAAAATGGCACACAATGTATCATATGTCAGTCGCCATCTACTTCGTTGTCGATCTGCATTGGATGTCCCATTTCACGAAATAAAAAAAAAAAATTGGAAACCATGTCCTCTCTCAATATCCCGCAATTTATCATCTATCACTTGAAACCAAGCGTCTGTGAAGGAGGGATTTTGCCTGTGGAGCCCCACTATAACCACATTCCCCAACTCAACATCATCGTCATCGTACCGCATCATTGTCATCAGCGGCCAGAGTCGAATTCTACCGAATGCGAGGCTTAGGCTGGTGGTTCTAGTGGTGCTTCCATATCCATTTACTCACCACCAGCGTGCGTATATGTAGTCAACTCTGCGGATTGCGTGTCTCAGTGTGAGTGTGTGCATTTTTATTAAAATCCATATCGTCCTTCATTTCGCTTGTGGCGCTGTTGTTGCGCTCTGTATCCCTATCATACATCATGGCGCATTGCTGCCAGCCTGCTCCCTACATCATCATCGGCAATGATTTGGCAGCACAGATGAAGAAGATTCTGCCGCGCTTCATGGCGTATGTATATATCTCTATCCTGCAAGGAAGATGTGGGGGGATAACATTATAAATCTAGGCTTCTCGTCGTCGCACAATGCATTCTCGGGGCAGAGGAATTCGGGGGATGCTTTGTCTGATTCTTGTTTGGCCTGCTGAAATGATACGTTCATCATTCGAATGGAATGGAGGGTAGCATTAAAATGGGTCTTCCCCCTTCCCCAAATCCCGTCGTCACTGTGCGATTTATTTATCCAGCAAGTCGAAGGGACTACCCCAAGTTCAACAACCTAAAGATGGGCCGAATTGGAACGGGCCAGGGAGGCTGAGCGAGCGGTCTGACTGAAGTGGCAGAGAGCACTTTTGTAGTAGGCAATATTTTCATTTGTTATTGGTCGTTGGCACAAATAGATTATAGCAGTAGTCCTTTGTAAGGATGGGATTTATGTATGTCCCGTTTTTTTTTTGTGTCGCTGCAGCATTTGGATGGGGGGAGACTTTTTTTGTTGATTTCTTGCGGTGGCCATAATGGGTGAGGATACTTTTGTGGGTAAATAAATTGGTTGTAGCTCTTGTTGAGAGTCCTTGTTTTTGTTGGGATGGAAAACCACTTAAAATGACTAAAGTGCTCAACTTAAATGAAGTAGTGGATTTTTTTTTGGAAGATTGCAATCGCTGTACCAATGAATTGCAGAAAATGTCATAAATCGCTTGCAAGGACAATGTCTGTGATGGCATCTAGTTGCATATAATTTTGTTTGTAGAGTCCTGGTTCCTTTTTGCTGCAAATTTTGTTTTATGAAGCTGCAAATACTTGGTAGATTATTCATCATCCGTTTGTTCATTGGACGTCGATGAGGAATTGCTTTATCTTGTTCATATTAGAGGACACTGGGAGTACTTTGTGTTTTATGTCTTGAAGTGATTATAGCCTTTGTCGGTGTTAGGGTTTTGGGAGTCAGTCATGGTTAAGTACGCCCTAGGATTGTGTCATCGACAGTTTAACTTTTTGTTTTTGTAAATGTTGACACCATAATCATCGCGTATTAATAGTCCCTGAAGACAAATTTGTGTAGCATTACCATGTCCTGGCATTATCATAATCGAGGTTCAAATATCCCTGAAGAAAAACGTGGGACATTCCGACCTACTTCAGGGTTTTAATCGCATAAGAACGATCGTCAAACACCCAGCACAATCATTTTGATGTTGAAAGTCATGGTTATCCCTTATCAGCCCAAAAATATCGTCCTAGCTTTATTGGATTGGTGATCAATTCCAACCTGTTTAAGTGTTAAAACATCTCTGAGGAAAAACGTGTGTCGGTGATCCATTCCGACCTATTTCTGGGTTCTAATCGCATGAGAAGGCAAACGATCGTCAAACACCCAGCACAATCATTTTGATGTTGAAAGTCATGGTTATCCCTTATCAGCCCAAAAATGTCGTCCTAGCTTTATTGGATTGGTGATCAATTCCAACCTGTTTAAGTGTTAAAATATCTCTGAGGAAAAACTTGTGTCGGTGATCCATTCCGACCTATTTCTGGGTTCTAATCGCATGGGAAGGCAAACGATCGTCAAACACCCAGAATTTTGATGTTAAAAGTTATGGTTATCAATTTTAAGCCCAAAAAATTTCGTCCTAGCTGACCTATTTAAGGGTTAAAATATCTCTGAGGAAAAACTTGTGTCGGTGATCCATTCCGACCTATTTCTGGGTTCTAATCGCATGGGAAGGCAAACGATCGACAAACACCGAGCACAATCATTTTGATGTTGAAAGTCATGGTTATCCCTTATCAGCCCAAAAATATCGTCCTAGCTTTATTGTTTTGGTGATTAATTCCAACCTGTTTAAGTGTTAAAATATCTCTGAGGAAAAACTTGTGTCGGTGATCCATTCCGACCTATTTCTGGGTTCTAATCGCATGAGAAGGCAAACGATCGTCAAACACCCAGCATTTTGATGTTAAAAGTTATGGTTATCAATTTTAAGCCCAAAAATATCGTCCTAGCTGACCTATTTAAGGGTTAAAATATCTCTGAGGAAAAACGAGTGTCGGTTATCCATTCCGCCGTATTTCAGGGTTCTAATCTCATTCGATCGACAAACACCGTCCACGATCATTTTGATTTTAAAAGTCATGGTTATCAATTTTCAGCCCAAAAATATCGCCCTAGCTTTATTGGTTTGGTGATTCCGACCTATTTAAGGGTTAAAATGTCCCTTAAGAAAAACGTGAGTGATATTAGTCAAAAATTACCAGAATATAACCATTCCGACCTATTTTAGGGTTTTAATCGTATAAGAAGACAGACCCACTTTCATCTCGTTATAAATTACCTGCGACTTGTTTCAAAAAAGATGACAGCTTAGCCTTAAACTGCTTGACGTCTACCTGATTTACTTCTGCAGCTTCACCAGATGTTGTCCATAAAATATCGATAATGTGAAACATGCAACAGATTGGTAGTTATAACTTAGCCCTGAGGCACTCCACCGTTCATAAAGAACCTACCTACCAATATTCCATCCAGCATTTCTCTTATGTGTTGCACGTGTGCTTCGTTTCAATTTGTTTGGCTTTATCGGCCTTGAGTAGATGTGGGTTGATTTATGCAGGAGTTGCCGCACTGAGAGCAGTAGTGAGAGTAGTGAGAGAGCAACAATTGAAATATTCGTGGTTAAAGAATTTACAAAATAAAAATAAATCCGCACATGTTTTGATTTTTTTTTATTAATAACTGAAAAACTAAAGGTGTAACACAATTAGTGACACTTCTGCATCGAATAAAATATTTGCATTCGTCATTATGATATCAATGCCTCAGTTGATCGTTCTTGATATGTGATTGTAACGGGTGATCCAAGTAGAGATACTTTTTTCAATAGAATTTTTTTTGACAGATCACGTGTGAGTCGTGTCATGCTGTCATGTTATTTTTGTTTAGTATTGTTTGGCATTTCATAATGGAAAGACTTACGCATGAACAACGTTTACAAATTGTTCAACTTTATTATGAAAGTTCACGTTCTGTGAGGAATGTGTTTCGTGCACTTCGTTCAACTTACGGTCAACATAATCGGCCTACTGAGCGTACTATTCGCAACACCATCACCCATCTTGAGACCCAGCATTCATTATTGGATAATATTCGACCGAATAGACCACGTCCAGCACGCTGTGAAGAAAATATAGCGGCCGTAGCTGAGAGTGTACACGAAGACCGTAGAGAGTCGATTCGGCGCCGTTCGCAGCAACTCGGACTGACGTATGGAACGACTTGGCGCATTTTACGTCAAGATCTTAAATTGAAAGCGTACAAAATACAGCTTGTGCAACAACTGAAGCCGCTCGAC
Organism: Rhingia rostrata; assembly: GCA_949824845.1. Taxonomy (NCBI): domain Eukaryota; kingdom Metazoa; phylum Arthropoda; class Insecta; order Diptera; family Syrphidae; genus Rhingia; species Rhingia rostrata. The sequence continues at coordinate 41,407,889 of OX463755.1, read as the reverse complement.
CTTCCCAAGCGACATCGCTTCGCTCTATGGGCTCTTGAAAAGTTCCAAGAAGATCCGACGTTTTCGAGGCAAATTTTGTTTAGCGATGAGGTCCATTTCTGGCTCAATGGGTATGTAAACAAACAAAATGGCCGCATTTGGGACGAAGAGCAACCTGAAGAGATTGAAGAACTGCCACTTCATCCAGAAAAAACAACGGTTTGGTGTGGTTTGTGGGCCGGTGGAATCATCGGTCATATTTCTTTAAAAATTATGCCGGTGCGAACGTAACCGTCAATGGCGACCGTTTTCGTGCCATGATAACCGACTATTTGATGCCTGAAATTGAAGCTCGTGATCTCGGCGACATTTGGTTTCAGCAAGACGGCGCCACTTCCCACACATCGCATCAATCAATGGACTTATTGAGAGAACATTTCGGTGAGCACATAATTTCACGTTTTGGGCCGTTCGATTCGCCACCAAGATTCTGTGATATCACACCGTTAGACTTTTTCTTTTGCGGATATGTAAAGTCAAAAGCTTATGCCGACAAACCCGCTTCGATTCAGGCCTTGGAGGAAAACATCACGCGTGTCATTCGCCAGTTACCAGTCGAAATGCTCGAACGAGTGATCGAAAATTGGGCTCAACAGATGGACCATCTGCGACGTAGCAACGGCCAACATTTGATAGACATAATCTTCAAAAAATAAATGCCAAAGAATGTTCTTTCAAATTATAATAAACATTCTCCATGAAATTTGAATTTTCTGTGTTTTTTTTCTTTAAAAAAGTAGGGAACCTCGAAATGGATCACCCTTTAGCATGTCATTTGAATTGTTAGGTATCAAGGCACTTTCACCCGTACAACTATCAACTCGGTTGTTAGTAGTCCCTAGAATTTCATGAATTTTATAACAGCAAACAGTATGGGACACCAAATTAATCCCTGAGTCACCTCGTCGTTTATAGAAGATCTTCTTGAAGATACGGCCGCATTTTTTTTTTTCAAAAGTCATCTTCGGTGCTGATCAGGCTATTCCTTGTCTACTCAAAGTTCAATTACTTCAAACCATTAGTAAAATTTCCACGACAAGTAATTACAACTTCCGACAACAGCTGATAATACGAAACATCTTACAAATTTAAAAAAAAAAATCCTCCATGCTTAACATTCTAGATACATATAGTTCTCAGCAAAGAAAAAGTAATCAATGCTCACGTCACGTCAGCAGCAACAATCATGGCCAAGGTTCTATAAAAAAAAAACTTCCGTCTCTATTGCTAATCTTTGCGCAAAAAACCTATTTTCGAAAAAAAAAAATAAAAAAAAAATGTAGGTTTACAAATCTAGTTTCCGCCATCTGCCTTTTTGTCGGCTTCAGTCAAGTTACGGTCAATCAGCATGCTCGACGCGTGTGTCGTTGGACAAATTTTAATTTTTCTGACATCTTTGCCTCCAGTGACTTTTCTTTGTTTACACGAAATAGTCAGATCAACAAGCACAGATCTATATGCGTCTTTTGATGTGTTCCACACACTTCCTTGCGCTTATCTATTCACCGCAGCTCCTGTCTTAAAACGTTTTAAAAGCAACAAACGCAACGCACGTGTTCGCATGAATAACATGTGTCGGTAAACTTGTAAAGTTTATCACAAAAAAAAAAAATGTTTAAACACAAAATTATGCACGAGTATGTATCATCTTTTGCCGGAAATAAATTGTTCGCAAGTATTTTAAGAAAATGACCAAGAAGTCGGTTTTCAGATGTTCGTCAACACACTGACTTTGCAAAGAAAGGAATGGTGCCCTTAGGGTTTTTGTGTGGTATTTACATCAAAGGCGGTTTGGAAAGGAATCCGGTGAAAGGGTATTAAATTACCTTAAGGGATTACGAACTTTTCAAAAGCTTTATTGGTCTATTCCTATTTAAATACTTTGAAACTGCCGTTCTGTATAACAAGCGAATAGTTCATCAAGTTTAATTCACTTTGCGATATGTACCGAGAGGTGTACTGTTACAGAAAAAAAAAAAAAAAAAAAAAACTGAAATCTACATTTTTATCGCCATTGAACTATGAAAAGGGTAAGTTCAGGGTGCGCCATCTTTTATGTCGGTATGTAAACATTGAATATCTTTGAAATTTATCGACTGATTGACATAAGGAGACATGTTTTTAAAACGTAAATTCATTGCAATTTTAACCATGATTCACTCTACATTGAAACAAAGCCCCGAAATGGTGAGGATGGACATTGAAAAAAGGTTGTTCAGTTGTGTTAATTGTCGAAAATATCGTGCCCAATAAGCACCATCTGACAACATGATTCGCCATTTTGGTGTCGATTTTCGTTGATCACGGGACAGTGGACAGTAGACATAACAAGATCTGGACGGATGTTGTTACAAACAAGATGGTGCGCCATGTCAGTCTGCATAATAAACCATTCTGCCATCTGGTCTCTTAGTTGTACTGCTTATTACCGTAAAATAATCACAGAAGTCCAATACATATTTGTTGCCCTGAGCAGTGACTTGCAGCGTTCCTCATATATCGACTACAACACGTTCCAATGAGGCGCCGACATAAACGGGCTGTACACGTGCAGGGTCCCTGACGTTGTGTTGACAGGGTAAACATGTTTTGCAGTATTGATTTGCATCTAGAGAGCATCCCACCAAATATTGGCGCTTTTTTTAAGCTTCTCTAACGCCTTCAGAACTCCCAAACTGTTCTCCTGTCAAGCTACAATTTTTCGGTTAAAGATGCAGTCTTGCTTCTTTGAATCTTTCAAAAACAGCTTGTAAGTTTTCCAGAAGATTGTAAAAGGTCGTCCCATGAATGATACTTTCGTCCAAATAGACTATGCAAACTGTGTAAGGATGTCCATGTGGTGAAACGTCCATCAACCGCTAAGTACGATGTCAAAATCGTACTGGGAGATTTGAATGCAAAGGTAGGAAGAGAAAATATCTTTAGCAGTATTTTCGGAAAAAATAGCCTACACGACAACACGTACGGACTAAGGCTAAATTGACTTTGCAATAGAACGTAACGCCACTATAGCCAGCACACGGTTACCTCACCTCGATATCCCTAAGGGGACGTGGCGGTCTCCAGATCAACGAACGGTCAACCAAATTCATCACATTGGGATAGACAAGAGGCACGCAACCAGTATTTTGGATGTCCGAACATTCCGAGGAGCTAACATCGACTCGGACCACTACCTTGTTGCAGCCAAAAGGTAAGAATGCGGATACCACGCCAAACAATCCAGAAATACTGTGGAAAAAAAAACTTGTTGTCGAAAGACTGCAATCGCATAAGACCGCCAAGACCTTCGCGCAATGCGTATCCCTCAACCTCTCGATTATCACCATACCACCAGCGTCGAATTTCGAAGAACAATGGCAACGATGCTGACAAGCCATTAGATCAGCCGCAACTGATATGCTAGGTTTCTCGTGCCCAACCCTGGTTTGGTGAGGAATGCCGACAGCTGCTCGCAGCCAAGAACGAGGCCTACAGAGCTAAGCTGCAGGTGAAAACGAGAGCTGCCATTGAGCTCTATAGGCAGATAAGAAGGGAAGAACACCGCCTTTTCAGAAAGAAGATAAAAGATCTAGAAAAGCGCGCGTTCGAAGATATAGACAGTTGACTCTCCAGGAACGATGTTCGCAAGTTTTAGTGTTAAACGTCAAAGCCAACGATACAACAGAATCCTTTCGAGATGAACAAGGAAATATCGTAGTTGAGACACAGTCGATGCTGAGGATTTGGAAGAATCACTTCTGCAGACTTTTAAACGTCGATGACGAACAGCATTCCATTGTCAGGTAGGACAAACCATTCAATATTGGCAACCACAGCGAAAACTGCCAACCACCCGACCTCAGTGAAGTTAGGATAGCAATACCCAAACTCAAGGTTAATAGGGTTGCGTATATGACGGCCTTCCCGCTGAGCTATATAAAGCCGGCGAAGATGACTTGAAAACAAACATCCACCATCTCATAAGCCAAATCTGGTCGGATGAAGTATGCCTGAAGTATGGAACCTCAGCAACGTTTGCCATATCCACAGAAAGGAGACCCGCTGAACAGCGCCAACTACAGGGGCATAAGTCTTCTCAGCATCGCCTACAAGATCCTATCTGCCGTCATATGTGAACGCCTTAAACCGTTTACCAACAACCTGATCGGCCGTTATCAGTGTGGTTTTAGGCCAGGAAAGTCCACAACCGATCAAATTTTGACACTTCGGCAGATCATATAAAAGACCCGAGAAGTCCAAATCGATACCCACCACCTATTCATCGATTTCAAAGCCGCATACGATAGAGACGAACTATACAGAGCCATGTCTAGTTTTGGTATACCGCCCAATCTCGTCTGTTTATGCAGGATGAGGATGGAGAATTCTCGCTGCTCCTTCAGGGTCGGAAACGACCTCACCGACACATTCGATACCAAAAAAGGATTTAGGCAAGGCGGTGCAGTTTTATGTGACTTCTGCAATGTTATTCTTGAGAGGATTGTGCAAAACTCACGAGCCAACACCAGATGCCGAATTTTCCGAAAATCGGTGCAACTACTAGCATACGCCGACGATATTAATTTCACTGGTAGGACTCAACGTGATGTCATAGCCACGTTTGATTGTATAGAGAAGAAAGTGGAAAAAATGGTTTTAGCGGTAAATTAGTGAAAGACTAAGTATATGCTGTCAACACGAAAGGACACACAACATCGATGAATTGGACAGAACGTCAACATTGACAGATATAACTTTGAGGTAGTGCAGGACTTTATAAAACCTCGGCTCCGCGATCAGCTCCCAGTCATCCCAGTCGAACGTCGGACGCAGTAGAGAAAAACCTCGTAGTGGAAACTAACCTCAACCAACTTGGAGTGTTCAGGCCCAAGTTCGTCCCGGACTGTAGCGCATCTTAAGTCAGTAAGTATGTAAAGGGTATCGCCATGGGCCAACGTATAACTATGTGACGTCTTACTTGAACGTCAAAACCTAACTTGAAAACCTAAACCTAACCTGAAGCAAATCCGGCGGGAAAATCCGGCTCGAAAAGAGCAATTCGCGCGTATCTCTAGTTTTCAACTGACAGCTCTGGCTATGACATCTCAGACGTCAGTTTGACTGCTGAGGTTCAAAATGTAGCTTGAGCCCATTTTTATTAACTAACTTTCACTTGACAGAAGAATTAAATAAAAAAAAATTTCCAAATAATATAAGATGGAAAATATATGTCAGTTATACGTCAATATACTGACATATACGTCAAAATTTATCCTAAAATTGGTCTCTAAACATTGATCGTTCACGTTTAAGTTCTGCGACCCTCTAAGCTGATTAAATGTGAAAACTGATTATACATAGATACCGGATTTAAGTAATACCGGGTGATCCAAGTAGAGATACTTTTTTCAATAGCCTTTTTTGACAGATCACGTGTGAGTCGTGTCATGCTGTCATGTTATTTTTGTTTAGTATTGTTTGGCATTTCATAATGGAAAGACTTACGCGTGAACAACGTTTACAAATTGTTCAACTTTATTATGAAAATTCACGTTCTGTGAGGAATGTGTTTCGTGCACTTCGTTCAACTTACGGTCAACATAATCGGCCTACTGAGCGTACTATTCGCAACACCATCACCCATTTTGAGACCCAGCACCAAGATCGTGTGATATCACACCGTTAGACTTTTTCCCGTGGGGATATGTAAAGTCAACAGCTTATGCCGACAAACCCGCTTCGATTCAGGCCTTGGAGGAAAACATCACGCGTGTCATTCGCCAGTTACCAGTCGAAATGCTCGAACCAGTGATCGAAAATTGGACTCAACGGATGGACCATCTGCGACGTAGCAACGGCCAACATTTGATAGACACAATCTTCAAAAAATAAATGCCAAAGAATGTTCTTTCAAATGATAATAAACGTTCTCCATGAAATTTGAATTTTTTGTGTTTTTTTCTTTAAAAAAGTAGGGAACCTCGAAATGGATCACCCTTTACTTAGAGGTGTCTTCAAGTTAGTCAGGCTCTAAAATTTTCTTATCGATCCACCTGTTAAAAAACTCGCATGTTAATAATTTTAAATTTTCTTTCATTTCAGGTAAGAAATCAGAGATGTATCCCCAGCCATACATTTACTGTAAGTGTTTGTTAAAAAAAAAAGTTTTTTTAAAGTTAAAAAAAAAACGTTTTCTTATTTTTATAACTACAAGGTGGTGCAAAAATTACCTTCCGATGTTTTTTGGCTGTAATTTAAAAAAAAATGAAAAACTTTGATTCTTCTTGTGGATTTTTTTTTTTGGTCTTTTAATATTTTTTTCCATCAAGTCGAGACTATGATGTCATGTGAATGGCCGCCGCCACAGTTGATTGTCATTTGAGCCCTTTTTATGGCATTTTCCATCACTTTGGCCAAAACTTCCGGCGAAAGGTCCTCACATTCTTGACGGATATTGTCTTATTTTGTCTTTAAGAGCTGCAAGAGTCTGAGGCTTGTTGACATAAACCCGCGACTTCATAAAGCCCCACAAAAAGAAGTCTGCAGCGGTCAAATCAGGCGATCTTGCTGGCCAGTGCAAATCGCCAAAACGGGAGATTAGGCGCCCGGGAAATGCATCCTTCAGCATATCGGTTGTGGCACGTTGCACCGTTGCACCGTTCTGTTGGAACCACATGTTTTCCAATCCCAATTCATCAAGTTGCGGCAAAAAGAACTCGTTGATCATTGCTCTGTATTGCTCACCATTCACAGTAACCGTTTGGCCCGCGACGTCTTCGAAGAAAAAAAGTCCGATGACTCCTCCAGCGAAAACAGCACACCATACAGTGACTTTGAGCGGGTGTAATGGCTCTTCGTGGGTTACACGCGGCTTTTCAGTGCCCCAGAAGCGTAAATTTTGCTTATTTACGTACCCGCTAAGATGGAAATGGGCCTCATCACTCATGATTGAAAAATCATGATGAAAAATCATCTTCCTCTTGGTGGTGATTAAGGATGGCTTGAGCGTATGTTAGACGCGATTGGCGGTCAGCAGCTAACAGCTGATTCACCGTCTGGACTTTGTACGGAAACATCTTCATCTTCTTTGTACCAAAATTCGCTGTAAAGACCGTCGACTGATACCCACTTGCGTGGCACGTCGTCTGGTCGATGTCGACGGCGCTTCCATGACATCTTCGGCTACAGCAGCAATATTCTCTGCAGAACGGCTACTCCGGGGTCTGCCACGCCTGGCAGCATCTCGTGTTGTGCCAGTCTCTTCGAGGCGAGCGGCTAAACGTCGCAGTGTTTCACCAGTAGGCGTTGGACGGCTAGGAAATCTGCGACGAAATTCACGTTGTGCCAAAGTCACCGACCGATTATTTTTTATCAACTACTGAGTAAAATTTTGATACTCAAATATTCTATAGTTAAGGCTACCGGACCCTTATCCTACCAGTCCTACTTTACCGAAACGAGTGCTGGACAGTAAGCAAGTAAGCCAAGCAAATATTTGCTCCTGTAAGCGAGAAAGGAAAACAGAAAGTACAATCGCAGACTCTTTCAGCTAAACCAAGATTTGGACTACATTGGCTCGTCCAGATCGCGCGAAGGAACACTAATGCACCGGCCAAGAGAATTTTAAAATCCCAGCCTTCAGGTTCGAGGCGACGAAAAGACCAAACACTTTAAACTTTATGCTTTAAAGTTTCTAATTTCTTTGAATTTGGTGTCCTTAAAAATATTCTAAAAAAATTTTAAGAACAAAGTTCCTGAATGTGATTTACGGAATATATTTTGAATTTCCGATTTATTTTACCGGCTGTCTTAAGTTTATAATTGACAACTCCTCTCCTTTCTATTCTGCCCTAGCGAGGTATCCATCGGAGCGAACAATTTGCCACAACGCATACTTCGTCGGAGGTTTACATTCCATTCGAGGTATGTGTCATCGGAAACAAAAATTTCTGCACAACAATTCGTAAATATATTCCGCAACGAATTTTATGACGGAGGAAATCGGAAAACGAATTGCACTTAGCTGTCAAAAATTGCACGAAAAATGCACCTAAACGCACTTGAACGCAATTTACCGGGATGCGTTACAAAATGTCGCAGAAATATTCCAAACAGCTTTTTGAGAGAATACCTCGAAGTTAAAATCCTCTGAAGTCTGAATCGTACAAAATCGGAGAATTTTCTGCTTCGATGGATACCTGGATAGGGCTGATTTACTTTTTCTTTACTTAAATGGTTCTCGACCCTTTGGGGTTGTCTGGCTAAGACAAGGCAGCCTTTTTTTTTATAATTTGCGCGCACTCAAGGGGTTATGAATACCCTTTATATGTTTTAGCACAGTGCGGGCGTTAAGGAAATAAGGGATAAGAAGAAAGGAGATACCGATGCACATTGGTTTTCAATGTCTGTAAGTTATAATGGAAAGGAAAAACAGAGTTTGGTAGGGCATTCCGCATTCGTGTTGTTCGGTTTATGTACGAATCTCTATATTTCAGCGTACGTCCGAAGATAGGCTTGAGGGTAAACTGATTTGCATTCATTGCGTAACGAGTATTGCGACTGAATTGTTGAATGGGAGGAATGCAGCTGGCTATTTCATTTGAACATTGGCTGTTAAAATAGCGATAAAACAAGGTAAGGCAGGAGATGTTTCGACGGTGTTCAAGCGAAACTAAGGAGTTCGCTATTCTTATGTCTCCTATAAGTTTTTTCGCACGTGTTTGAATCCTATCTAGTAGGTGTAATGTTGATTTTGGTGCACCTGACCAGACATGGGCGTTGAATTCAAGTTTTGTGCGTATAAACGCTTTATATATTGTGGCCAGATCAGAGGGGGTGAAATATTTCATACATCGATTTAGGAAACCTAGACATTTCGCTGCGTTTTTAGCGACTTCGAATATGTGGTCGTTCCAACGTAAGTCGTTACTAACACACATACCTAGCATGGAAAGCTTTTCGGTTTCTTCGACGTAAGTGCCATTCATGGATAATGGCTCTGGATTTTGGTTTCGCTTTAATGACAGAAGACAGCATTGTGTTTTGGAAGCATTGAATTCCACTCTATTAGATTTACCCCATTTGATAATGCTGTCTAGGTCGGAATTCAATGAGCTTAACATATTTTGGCGTTTAGGGTCCACGTTCGAAGGTGAGGGACGAGGACCTGTATACGAATATGAGAAGCTGAGGGTACTGTCATCAGCGAAGGAATGAATTGGATTAGAAGTTGCAGACAGGAGATCATTTATAAAAATGAGAAAGAGATTCGGAGACAAAACTGAGCCTTGAGGGACACCAGCATTTAATTGGTGAGTTACAGACTTGAAACCATCCAAAACAACTTGAATTGAACGTTTCGAAAGATAATGTCTAATGCATAGAACAAGTTTTTCGTCGATTCCAAATGCACGCATTTTCGACAAAAGGGCTTGATGCCAAACCCTGTCAAATGCCTTTGAAATATCAAGCGCAACAATCTTGCTTTCGCCACCATGGTGAATTGATTGGTTCCACTTTTCGGTGAGATATGTCATCAAATCACCAGTAGACCTGTTGCTGCGAAAACCATACTGCCGGTCATTGAGAAGTTTTCGTGTTTCGAGATATTTCATAAGCTGACGATTTATCAGCGTTTCCATGACCTTGGAAAGAAGGGACGTAAGTGCAATTGGACGGTAGTTGGAGAGAGAAGAAGATTCGCCTTTTTTGGTACAGGCTGGACAAATGCTGTTTTCCATCTACTCGGAAAGAGTCCTGATAAGTAGGATAGATAGAAAAGCTTACGCAGTGGTTTTGCTAGCGTAGAAGAACACCTCTGATGGGGGATATACCATCCGGACCAGCGGATTTATGTATGTCAAGATCAAATAAAACTCTTGCAACTGTACGAGTACGAAAGTGAATTTGTCCCATAGAATGATCTACGTTCTCAAGTACAGGAGGAGACTGAACACAATCTGGCACTGTAGTTAGAATTGGCTGCGAAATGCGCAGCAAGCAGATTGGCTTTGTCTAGAGAGCTGACAGCTGGAATGTCATTGTGAATGAGCGTCGGAATTGATGCTGATGCCGAATTTTTTTATGTTTTTTAACAAATGACCAAAAGTTTTTACTACCTCTGGGACATTGTAGAATTTTTTGCCTCAACGTTCGGTCATAGAGGAACTTGACACGCTTTAAATGGGCATTACAGTCATTTCTGGCTTGTTCGAACTTTGTCCGGTTTTCCTCTTTTATGCTCTTGTATCGTCGGCACGTTGTTGGCAGTCATTCAGTCCAATTGCTCTGGCATACGCGATTGCGTGATCCTTAAACCGAGTGTTTGGTCTTTTCGTCGCCTCGAACCTGAAGGCTGGGATTTTAAAATTCTCTTTGCCGGTGCTTAGTGTTCCTTCGCGCGATCTGGACGAGCCAATGTAGTCCAAATCTTGGTTAAGCTGAAAGAGTCTGCGATTGTACTTTCTGTTTTCCTTTCTCGCTTACAGGAGCAAATATTTGCTTGGCTTACTCGCTTACTGTCCAGCACTCGTTGCTGTAAAGTAGGACTTGTAGGATAAGGGTCCGGTAGTCCTAACGTTTGGACTTTCGGGCTAAGAGTTTTCATCCCATTTGTGTTGGTAATCGGAAATCGAATCGGTTTCCTGCGGACAGTCTTCGTCTATCTCCACTAAGGTGTCATTCGTGGGGTTGATGTTGACTCCGAGGTTGAGGAAATCTTTATCTATCTCAAAATTGTTGCTCTCAATAGGGACATTTTATCTAAGGCTGTGCGTCGACAGTACTCCGTTTGTAGATAGCGTTTACTTTGTGTTTCCCTCGTTAACTATAAGACCAACAGGTTTCACCTCACCCTCAATGACCGTAAAAGCTTCTTCACCTGCATGGCGCGGTGAAAGCGACCACTGATGTCGGTGTAACTGGAAGGATTTGTTTGAGTAAGTGCCTTCAACATTAATTTCTGGCCTACGCTCTAGCTGTTTCAGAAGAAGAAGAAAAAGAGAAATCGCATGATTCCTTGTCGGAATCCGGTACAAGTTTGGATGAGCTGTTTCCAAACTGAACGTTGCAAGTCCTAAAACGATAGAGGAATCCGCGAAAGCATCAAAACTGATGTAGTTGTGTCGTCTAACACTGGAGGACTTGCGTTAGACGCCACAACTAAAGGGTTTTCCAATAAGAGCGCTACAAATATTTTTTAAATAAAACAAAAACGGTTTTGGATAACAATGAAATTCTTTATTCCTGGGAAAGAACGTTGTATGGAACTCAATTTCTTTTGCATGGCCAGCACGGGCACGCTTGCAGAAGTCCAGACGCTGAACCCAATTTTCGACGGTTTTCAAGCATAAATCGGCCGATACTGCTGCAATTTCACGTTCGATATTCGTACGAAGTTCATCAATCGTCGGTGGCTTGTTGGCATAGACCATAGACTTGACGTAGCCCCACAGGAAATAGTCTAACGGCGTCAAATCGCACGACTGAGGCGCCCAAGCGACTGGACCATTTCGTGAGATAACACGTTCTCCAAACTTGGTTTCCAATAAATTGATTGTGGCATTCGCTGTGTGGCTTGTGGCGCCATCCTGTTGGAACCACATGTCCTCCAAGTTCATGTCATCCGATTGGGGCCAAAAATTTTCGGTTATCATTGAATGATAGCGACTCCCATTCACGGTAACGTGCCGGTCTTGATAATCACGGAAGAAGTACGGCCCAATGACGCCGCCGGCCCATAAACCACACCAAACCGTAATTTTTTCGGGATGCAATGATGACTCATGGAGTACGTGTGGATTGCTGCCTGACCGATACCGCATTGTTTTGTTTATTGACGAAGCCATTCATCCAGAAATAAGCCTCCTCGCTGAAGATGATTTTTCGATGAAAATCCGAATCATTTTCAAGTTGTTGCTCAGCCCAATTCAAGAACATACGACGCTTCTGGTGGTCAAGCGGCTTCAGTTCTTGCGTCAATTTAATCTTGTAAGGATGTAGGCCAAGATCTTTTCGCAAAATTCATTCGCTACAACGACGTCACAGAGATGCCCAACGCTTGAGAACGACGTATGAGAGAATATTGCTTCATCTGAAGCCTCAGCGGCAGCAATATTCTCGACACTACGGGCACTTCCTTGTCTCACTGGCACGGGAACATATTGTACTGTGCCTGTGGACTCAAATTTTTCCACTACACGCTCAATTGTTGATCTGCAAGGACGATTATGACGACCATAAATTGGACGTAGCGCTCTTAACGTTGAGGCCACTGACTCCGAATCTCGGTTGTAAATTTTGATAATTTCAACTCGTTGTTGGATCGGATATCTTTCCATCATGAAATGGCAAACCTTACTGAAGAGAAATGTCAAAAGAGCGGCAACAAATATGGCGTCGTTTGCTGTCCCTGTCGCTCAACTTTTGTAGCGTCCCTGTTGAAAAATGTTTTGATGCTATCGCGGATGCCTCTATAGTTTTTTAAAGTTTAGGCCGATGGATGTTATCATACGCTGCCTTGAAGTCGATGAAAAGATGGTGTGTTTCTATTTCAAATTCGTTGGTCTTTCTCAAGGATTGGCCTTAGTGTGAAAATTTGATATATGGTCGATCTGGCAGGCCAGAAGCCACACTGGTACGTGCCTATGTATGTTGCTGATGTTCAATTGGATGTTATATGCAACATTTAGCAATGCTTTGCCCCGTTAGTTGGTGCAAGACGTGGTATCCCTTCTTTTTTGCAGATTGGACATATGGACCTGATATTCCAGTCACCGGATATGAACTCATTCCTCCAGACTTTGTTGATGATTTGGTGCATGCTGACTTCAAAAGCAACACACCTTCGAGTTTGATGAGTTCTGCTGATATAATCCATCGGAATTGGCTGCCTTCTTGTTCTTCAGTTGTTATGCTGTAACTTCTTCAATACTAGGAGGAAATGTAGATAACTAGAACTGGGGTTTCTTGCCCTATCACTATCTCGACATTTTGCCCATTAACCAGCTGCTGGAAATGCTGCCGGAATACATCTACAAATCCTTATTCCCTGCGTGTCAGTGATTAGGCTGCCAATGCTATTTCGTAGAGCCTACGTTCCTACTTTGAAGCTTACTTTCAGTCGTTTGGCTTTCATTGTAGAATTGACGGACGTTTTTCTTCTCACGAGACTCTTTGATTTTCCAGAGCTGAGAGGCTGCGTACTGTCTTCTTTCTTTCGCAGGATTTTCTTAGCTTCCCGTTTACTGGTTCAGTGTTCTTCCTGTGCGGAGAGTGTTTTTGCGTTGTAGCGCCTTGATATGTCCCTCTTCTGTTATATCTTTTTGGTTCTTGCAAATATCATCATACACGGACGTCTTTTCGGGAGTGTCTAGTAGCCTATGGAGGTTTCGGCTACTTCTTCGATGATAGTGCTATACCTACCGTATCCATTGGGTGTTGACATTGGTTGAGGATGAGTGCTCAGCGGGGAGTCTATCACTCAGTTTTTGTTTGTAGATTTTGCCAATCTACAGCTCACTAAGGCGTCCAACGTGAAGTCTCGTTTTTTGCACCATTCTCAGGTTCTGCTCGCTGGACAGTCGGGCTCTGAATTTGAAGAAAGTGTTCACAGTCGACGCTTGCCCTTCTGAATGTGTGTACATCCAGGATGTTGGATGACAACATGGTCGGAATAGTGTATTCTGCTCGCTGGACAGTCGAGCTCTAAATTTGGCTGCGACGAGAAAAGGTTCAGAGTCGACGCTTGTCCCTCTGAATGTGTGTACATCCAAAATGTTGGATGACAACATGGTCGGTCTAGTTGGTTCTGCTCGCTGGGCAGTCGGGCTCTAAATTTGGCTGTGACGAGAAAAGGTTCAGAGTCGACGTTTGCCCTTCTGAATGATCCAGGATGTTGGATGACAGCATGGTCGACCTAGTTGGTTCTGCTCGACTCGCTGGGCAGTCGGGCTCTAAATTTGGCTGCGACGAGAAAGGGTTCAGAGTCGACGTTTGCCCCTCTGAATGTGTGTACATCCAGGATGTTGGATGACAACATGGTCGACCTAGTTGGTTCTGCTCGCTGGGCAGGCGAGCTCTAAATTTGGCTGCGACGAGAAAAGGTTCAGAGTCGACGCTTGTCCCTCTGAATATGTGTACATCCAAAATGTTAGATGACAACATGGTCGACCTTGTTGGCGGTCTGACAATCTGTAGATCGCAAGGTTGCTTTGTAGACTCGAAGTCGTTTGAACCTAGTGCTGCTGATAAAAGTATTACTCGCTGCCGTGGAGTCTGTAAGTCGGAAGCAATTTTGGCATTGAAGTCCCCTAGTAAGATTCTTGCATCGTATTCAGGACAGGCTCCATAGGCTCCGTCCAGGAGGTCGTTAAATTCATCCAGAAGTCGTAAAAAAGGCCCCCTCCCCATCAATAGGGGCGCTTGCACATATAAAGCTGATGTGGCAAAACGTACCTATTTTTTTTTTTTTTTTTATAATTTACACGTACTCAAGGGGTTATGAATACCCTTTTATATGTTACCATAGTACGAGCGTTAGAGAAGGGGAAGAAAGAGAGGATAGGAAAGATTTTGGATGTAGTGGAGACTTAAACTCCATGGGTGGTGTCCGAACTAGCTTCGGGGAGTCACTTTTTCTTGTGTTCGTTAAATTTGAAGAAATTCAAGATGGTGTGCATACTTTTAGGTATTACACCGACCTTTTATTTCTTTTAAATAAAAGTGAAATGGATATTGGTTGGGATTGAACGCGCAACCTTCCACTCAACAGACGAACACATTACCACTACACCGCGGCCACCCACCTATGAAGCCAGGCGATCACAAAAAGGCTTAAAGTCGATTAATCCTGATCTAAGTCGGCTCCCTACAACGAATCCGCATCCTTATGTGTACAGCATTGGGTGGCAGCAGTATTCACTACGAGATTGAACGTTGCTGTAAGACTTTGTGCTCATCCGCCACTATCTCTGTTCAAGGGGTGTGACTTACCTCTTAGATGCTTCCCAACACCTAGGGAAACACAGTTGATCATAAAACATGGGCAATGACTTGCAAAGAACTCGCCTTAGCTTAGGTGAAAAAATTTTTAAGAACAGAAGAGTCCAATCAGGTTTAGTAGTTTGACGAAAACTAATCGGTGAGTTGAAATAAGGCCAAACGAAATGAGACCAAGACCAGTTAAATACCCTATCCCATTCCATTCTTAAATTGAAAAGCTCTTATAATGGGCGTGGCTAATGACTTTAAATGGATGAAATATAGAGAATGCATGCGAATGTATGAATATCATGATTGGACACTCTGTTAGAATTCCTTTTCGCTTGGCACAATTTCAATTATTTTTTCGGAAAGTGGGCGTGGGCGGAAATATTTATTAAAATTATTTCTTCTTATACTGAATCCATTTCAGTCTCCTAGCTCGAATGACCCCTATGACTTATATCATAAGCAACGCAATATGCTATAAAAAAAAAGAAAAACGCTCCCAAAAAGTGGGCGTGGATTAATATGAAAAAGAGACGAAATGTTTGTGTCAATGTTATCAAATCATTTTCATCGAAAGTTTCTTCGAATTGCCTTGAAATTTTAACGAAAACCATTTTTTTACTGAAAACGCCGTAAAAATGGGGGTGTGGCAACAAAATTTTTTAGACGAAATATCGTTCTTAAGGTTGTCTAAATATCTTGATCAAATACCTTTTTAAAAATTCTTTACGGCTTGGACAAAATGTATGTTTTTCTGAAATGGTGGTGTGGCAGTGGGTGGATTTTTTTCCCCTTGTTCAGCTGGGAGCAACAAAAAGTACGTGTAACAAATTTCATTTGCAGCCAACTATTGAATACCAACTTACAACTTACATACCAACTTTCGTTCAAAATTGAAGGCCCAAAAACTAGTAACGTTGGAACAAGAGGACGGGTAGACAAATCGACTCAGCTAGCGTTCCTGAGTCGATCCATAGGTATGCTTTAAGGTACATCTACCTAATACACCCCTATGAGATAGGGTACACAAAAAAGACTCCTCAACTCATGAATCACAATGTCAAACCAAACTGCCGCCGCCATCTGTTAAATGTCAGAAACCAATTGAATTATAAAAGTAAACCCTGAAGGCCGCCTCTTACAAATCGAGACTATCCAAGAGAACAGCTTCAACTCTTGTAACAGATTACACGATACTTCTCAAAAAAAAAAAAAAACAACACACAAAAAAAGGTGGGGACTTACAAACATCAACATTGCCAACACCAACATACCACTGCGATTTGTTTTTCTTCCACCATATTCCAGTGGATGGGATTTTTCCAATATAATTTCAATAAATCGCAATCATACATCGAAGCAAAAAAAAATGAAAAAAAAATATATAAATACAACTCTTAACTCGGTCCGAACATTCACCTCAATTCCCAATTGGTCTTTGTGCAGAAGTATCTGTGTGGTACTGGCGATCGTAAAAAAGTCGTTTGTTGTTGTTGTTCCATTCGAATAAACGTGTTTCTCTCCCGGCAAACTGGGTAAGAAGTGCACTGCAACTATACGTATAATCCCCCAGAGTAGCATAAGGCAATTTATATTTATTTTACAAAAAAAAAAGTATCTAGATACATATTAAAAAAAAAAATAACAAAATGCAAAACACGATCTGATCAACGCTAGTGATGTGATCGTGGTAGTGGTGCTACTGCTGTAATGAGTCTCTCGGCAAGGTCACCACCAGCTGAAGCCATTACACCCGGTGCTATGGTTCGTTTGTTGTTGTTGCAAATGAGATGATTTGACATCGGCGGAGGAGGAGTAGCTGGAGGTTTGTGACGGTGTCCGCAGATTCTCTGAGATGATGATGATCATATACGTGGCGGGAGCACTTATTGTCCGACATCTTTACCATGGTCATTCGATGTTCTGATTTTTTTTTCTCTGAAAGAGGAGTAGTGAAGGAATTCGCTGGTCGGTATCCACTCTACGCTGGTCTTTTGTTGCAACGCTTTGTTGTCAGATATTTTATTACAATGTAATCCGATGCTGTTGTGCTTGTGAGATGCTCTTAACATAAGTACCTACATGACCTAGAGTATTTTATGAATATGGGCTTGGGGACTTTTCTGGTTCAATAAAAAAACAAAAGGGAATCTAGGCCTTAGATCTTTAATCCTCTTGTTTTTTTTTTATTGGGCTAGGTTAAGTTTCTTTGTCGTCTTTTACTCAGACACACTAAATTTCTCTTGTTTCAAGGCGGACCTTTAACGTTGAAACAGCTTTCCGAAATTCTTGGAGCAGTCTATAAGTTGCTCTTGAATTGCTTGACATTTTGTAGAAAATAGTTTTGAGGTCCTGCATTGGCATACGCAGATGTAGCGATACTTTCCGGAATAAACCTGGGCCTTAACCAACATGCCTCTCGAATTAGCCCGGTCCGTAGCTAACTGCCTCCAGTTGCGCACTCCAAGTTGGTTGAGGTCGGTTTCTACTTGTGCGCGCCACTTAAGGCGAGGTCTTCCTCTACTGCGTCCGACCGACGCCTGGCTGGGAATCGAAGACTCTGCGAGCCGGAGTATTGGTGTCCATTTGTTCTACATGTCCTAGCCATCTTAAACGTCCAATGCGGAGTTTTTTTTTACCAGGTGCATGTCGCTCTACAGCTCGTATAGTTCTTAGTTGAATCTTCGTATCCATAGGACGTCAACGCAAACGGGACCGAAGATTTTTGGAAGAAATTTCCTTTCAAATCGACCAAGGATTTCTTCATCCGCTTTTGAGACGGTCCATGCTTCAGCGCCGTAGAGCAGGACTGGGATGATCAGGGTCTTATAAAGGATCTCCTTAGTAGTTCGAGTGAGGGCTTTACTACTGAATTGCCTTCTTAGCCCGAAGAAACAGCGGTTGGCAAGAGTAATTCTTCGTTTAATTTCTGACGAGATGTTGTTCTCAGAGTTAGTAGCGGAACCGAGATAGATAAAGTCCCGTACTATCTCAAAGTTATATCTGTCAATGGTGACGTTCTGTCCAATTCGTCGATGTTGTGTGTCCTTTCGTGTTGACAGCTTATACTTCGTCTTGCCCTCATTTACTGCTAAAACGAATTTTTGGGGCTTCCTTCTCTATACTAGCAAACGTGGGTATGACATCACGTTGGGTCGGACCAATGATGTCAATATCGTCGGCGTATGATAGTAGTTGCACCGATTTATGAAAGATTGTGCCTCTGGTGTTGGCTCGTGAGTTTTGCACAGTCCTCTCAAGAATCAGATTGAAGAAGTCACATGACAGCGCATCACCTTGCCTAAATCCCTTTTTGTTATCGAATGCGTCGGTAAGGTTGTTTCCGATCCGGATGGAGCAGCGATAATTCTCCATCGTCATCCTACACAGACGGACAAGTTTGGGCGGTATACCAAAACTAGACATGGCTCTGTATAGTTCGTCTCTATAAATGCTGTCGTATGCGGCTTTGAAATCGATGAATAGGTGCTGGGTATCGATTTGGATTTCTTGGGTTTTTTCCAGGGTCTGCCGAAGTGTGAAAATTTGATGAGTTGTGGACTTTCTGGGCTAAAACCACACTGACAAGGGCCGCTCAGGTTGTTGGTAAATGGTTTCAGGCGTTCATCGATCTTGTAGGCGATGTTGAGGAGACTAATGCCCTTGGAGTTGGCGCAGTTCAGTTCAGTCTCCTTTTTTGTGGATCAGGCAAACGATGCTGAGGTTCCATTCTTCAGGCATACTTTCTCCGACCAGATTCGGCTGATGAGTTGGTGGATGTTACTTACCAAGTCATCTCCGCCGGCTTTATAAAACTCGGCGGGAAGGCCGTCATTTCCGGCAGACTTATTAAGCATCAGTTTCGGTATTGCTATCCTCACTTCACTCAGGTCGGGTGGTTGGCAGCTTTCGCTGTCGTTGCCAATATTGAATCGTCCGTTCTGCCTGACAGCGGAATGTTGTTCGTCATCGCCGTTTAACAGTCTGCAGAAGTGGTTCTTCCATATCCTCAGCATAGACTGTGCCTCACCTACGATATTTCCTTCTTCATCTTGACAGGATTCCGTTCGAGCTGTGTATCCTTGGCTTTGACGTTTTACACTTTGGTAAAATTTGCGAACATTGTTCCTGGAGTGGCACCTCTCTATATCATCAATCGCGCGCTTTTCTTCCTCTTTTTTCTTCTTTCTAAAAAGCCGGTCTTCTTCCCTTCTTCTCTGCCTATAGAGGTCAACGGCAGCTCTCGTCTTCACCTGCAGCTTAGCCTTGTAGGCCTTGTTCTTGGCTGCGAGCATCTGTCGGCATTCCTCATCAAACCAGGGGGTTCTTGGTGGTTTGCGCGAGAAACCTAGCACATCAGTTGCGGCTGATCTAATGGCTTATTGGCATCGTTGCCATTATTCTTCGACATTCGATGCTGGTGGTATGGTGTTCATCGAGAGATTTAGGGATACGCATTGCGCGAGGGTCTTGGCGGTCTCTTGCGATTGCAGTCTTTCGACATTAAATTTCATAGTATTTCTGGATTGTTGTATCGTGGTGGATATCCGCATTCTAACCTTGGCTGCAACAAGGATGTGGTCAGAGTCGATGTTAGCTCCTTGGAATGTTCGGACATGCAAAATACTGGATGCGTGGCGCTTGTCTATCGCATATGTGATCAATTTGGTTGACCGTTCGTTGATCTGGAGACCGCCATTTCGCCTTTTGGCGTATGGATATCGAGGTGAGGAAGCCGTGTGCTGGCTTTAGTTTCATTTCTTTCCGTAGCGAAGTCAGTTAGCCTAAGTCCGTTATCACACGTGTTGTCGTGTAGGCTTTGTTTTCCGACAATACTGCTAAAGATGTCTCCTCTTCCTACCTTCGCGTTAAAATTTCCAAGCACGATTTTAACATCGTACTTCGGTAGTCGCTCATAGGTTTTGTAAAGGAGCTCGTAGAAGCAATCCTTAGCTATGTCATCTTTTTCCTCCGGTTGGGCGTGAGCGCATATAAGGCTAATGTTTGGCGAATTTGGCCTTGATGCGGATTGTAACAATGCGTTCGCTAATGTCTTGGAAATGTAAGACTTCTTGCCTAAGTCTGGCACTTATGACAAATCCGCATCCGAATAGTCGCTGTTTCTGCTCACTATAACACGGTCCGTAGTAGATGTCACACCTCTTCATCCTCTTTTTTCCCGGCCTATCCTATCGTATTTGCTTGATGGCAGTAATGTCTGGCTTGTAGCAGTTTTTGGCTTCCGCTAGTTGTTCGCTTGCACCTCTCCTGTTTAATGTTCTCACATTCCAGCTGCAAATACGAACGTCGTTGTCATTTTTTTCGTTCAACAGGGTCGTCAACAATGAAATCAGTCCTTTCCGAGGCTATTGGTTGCATCGTTTTTCCATGGTTGGGTAGTCAACCCAAAGCACAACCCCCAACGTGGAGGGCAGTTCCAATTTATTAGATACCCCTAGGACACGGGGCCATCAGTATCCACTACGAGATTGAGCGCCGCCGTTGGCATTTCGGTTCATCCGCCATCATCTCTGTTCAAGGGGCCTGACTAATCCTTGAAATTCCTAGACAACCTGTTGTCCGAACATGTCGAAACAGCTTGTCTTGGTTCGCCTGGGACAGCAGGCCGGGTATTAATTCCGTGCCGTTCTTACCTTGCTGTTTACAGTTTTGCAGTTCTTCGTCGTGTTTGTCGCTTAGCAAGTCAAATCCGGTTGGATGAGACCAGTACCCGATGGTTACCACTTGGAGGTTAAAAATAAGCACGTGATGTGTAGTCAGATTTACAACCACTATGCATTGCTAAGTTAAAACCAATCAGAGTCTTCCCTCGTTCTACAACAGCCAACCATCCATGTCCTTGAATTTTGAAAGGTAAAATGTCGGCGACGAAGGAAATTTCAATGACAGCGGAATGACAACAAATTCTATCATAACTACTGACCTTCAAAACTTCTGTCTGTCGAGGCAGTCTCCTGAATATTATTCTAAGGTTGACTGTTGACGGGCTCAATGAATCAATGGTTAGTGCGATGAACTGTAGCGCAGAAGGTCTGGGTTCGATTCCCAGAATTGGAAAAATCTAAATGATTTTTCCTTGGCTATTCCTCTCGTGATGATCTGACAAATCATCCGCGTAGTATCAATTGTTAGGTGGAGCTTATCTAAACTTAGAAGTTCAGAGTTGGTATAAAATCAGGAGTCGCTCAGATCGTGCAAGGAAGCACACCCACTTCATGTGTGCGTGCGTATTTCTTTGCACGATATCAGCACCTCCTGATTTTATACCAAATCCGAACTTCTAAGGAGCTGTAAGAAAAAGCTAGGCCTTGGGTACTAACGAGTCTGTTAAGCCACAAATTTGAGTCGGCAAGATTGCAAGGCACACGTGAGCCTGTAGCGATACCGCTAAAAAAAAAATTACAATTGAGTAAGAAACGCTACTTATGTGGGGCTGATTTGAATTGTTTCGTCACAAAGAAATAGTTGCTCCATCCCAAACTGTCCCAAATCTGTGCTTTGAAACCCATTGTTAGATCCTGAAGGTTGTTTTTTTTTTTTTTTTTTTTTTGGTATAGAACGCTTCTAATGTCTCGAACTATTGCAGAAGCATATCATCCGTAGTATGGAAGTCATTGTGAGGTCCAA
The DNA here is from genome assembly GCA_949824845.1 of Rhingia rostrata. NCBI lineage: Eukaryota > Metazoa > Arthropoda > Insecta > Diptera > Syrphidae > Rhingia > Rhingia rostrata. The sequence goes on along the minus strand of OX463755.1, from coordinate 41,386,232 downwards.
AATGTCCTCGTGCTTGAACCTGCCACATAACTTTTGGCGATTTCTACTGATCCGAACTCTAGATCGCTGGGAATAATTTTTGCGTGTCAGTTTTCTAGAGTCCCAACAACTGTGAGCCGATAATCTTGCAATTATTGAAACAGAAGATCTATTCGGAGCTTCCACCTTGTTTGGTTTAATTTGGAATTCCAGCTTAGGGGCTTTGCTGTGTTGACATTGACAAGTTTTTCTACAATTTCTGTCTACTGCAGGACCCTCTTGATTCATGATAGATCTAAAAAGAGATCATCTTCGCGTTTTCTACGTCATCGACGCTCATGGAAAAAGCCCAATATGCGCAAAGTCAAATCTGTAGGAATTATATCATGGTTTGGATTTTCTTCAAATCGCTCTAAACACCTCTGATTGCATTTGATAGCAGAAATAATGCCTACTCAGCTGTCCCCTTTAAACTCATGGCTTTGTGCATAAAGGGCGTTTCCCATGAGCTTCGATGACGTTTAAAAAACGCTAGGACGATATTTTTTTTTTTTATATTTTACCATAAATCGAAATGGCCCTGCTTATAGAAGTTGAAACAGTTTTCCCAGTTGTTGATCATTTTCAAACTCAAAACACCGTTCTTGTTACAAAAAAAAAATCCTTTCAGTCATTCCGTCGCCCACTAAAACTTAACTCCCTTCGGACAAAACTCAGTCTGTAATTAAATTCCGCAATAGCCTGAGTAAGTTGTATTCTCCTGATTTTATTTCCTCAGATAATAAGCTCCTTTCCATAAAATACCTCAAGCCTACCTCCAGAGAAAATTTTATATTCTAAATCGCCCAAAGCGTGTGTAAATTAATTTACCCAGCAGAAGTCCCTTCCCATCTTTCAACCACCAGCCTCGCGTCCCTTTAATTTAATTACTCATCTCAAATCACGCGTTGGTTAAATAACTCATCCCCCTTTGGGCTAACAAAAGGGACTCTGCAATAAAAAAAAAAAAACTCTCATTGCCATTTCGCCTTACAGAAGACTGTAGGTTATGTGGTGAAACCAAATAATTGGACCATCTCCAAGGCCTCCGTATAGCTTCTTTCGTTTTTACGATGAAACCGAAGTTTTATTTTCGCAATTAACCACTTCCAACCACTGGCTTAACCCATTCCGAAGTAGGTACCAGCAGATACCTTACCCGTCCTTCAAGTCTATGGGAGCAGCCAGTCATAAATTGGGAGGGGGTAAAGTCATTCCACAAAAAAAAAAAAAAAACACCATGCGGCTGTAAAGCTGAACAAACTAAATTTTTTGTTCGTCATTAGTCTTTTTATAGCTTCAAGTCTGTAAACAAAGTTTTTACGAGCTTTGGGCTGCTGATTTCATTTTGTTCGTTTGGTTTGGATAAGGTGTTTGTTTTTGGTCTTATCTAGTCTGGACTTGGCTGGGGTTGGCATGGAAATCATGAATTCATGACTGATCTATGTGGTTCCATAAATTGTCTTAGGGTACGTCATTTGGAATGCATTTACGTCAGGGGTAGATGTACGCAATTGTTGCGATTGCAAGTGACGCGACGTGGGAAAGGGAAAGTCGACTTCGTTGGGCAGGTTAATTGACGTCGGAAATGACGTGCGGAAAAACCGTGTAGACGTTTACGTGTTTCTTGGATTTTTCCTGAGTGCATCATTTCAGACGGAACCTGGCAATATACTTGTTTATACCTTCGTATCAGTCTTATTGAACAAACTTCGTGTAAATATTCATCGGCTAAGAGTAAGGTTAGGTTGCTAAGTTCTTACTCATCGCTGTTGTCGATGTCGACCCATTGTGATGCCGGTTAAGAGGGTTCACGAGTGTTTGTGGCACCTTCCGTGGTGTCATTGATTTCCTTTAAGTGCCCTTCTTGCCATCCGTATGTTCTTGCAAACATACAAAAATCAAAGGAAGATTTCAAAAAGATCCGAATAGTCAGGATGTTTTTCAGGCTATTTATCTTAATTGACTGGGTCCTGAGGAAATTAGAAACTGAATGGTTTTGTCGTGCTTAATTTCAGGCATTAAAGGCCCACACTGGTCCTGAAACCTAACTTCTCTATACATATGCGTGTGCAAAGAATGTGCTACGAAATTTCCTGCAAGTGGACTGTCAAACAAAGATTACTCACACGAAGATTCGCAACTTTTCGGGGGTGGTCTACGAGAGGCTATGCTAGCTCACCGTGCTGGGTAAGTTCGAACTTGGAGGGCTTTTGCAAACGATACATTTTTGAACGCCACGTTATTTTTTTTGGAAAATAAAAACAAAATCCAACGAAAATTTCAAGAAAAGAGACCTAAAACTCCGCTCTTCCTGCTCTGTATTCCTCTTGCCTTCTCTTACTTACTTACTTATGTGGTGCTACATTCCGGATTGAACCTGGGCCTCAACCAACATGCCTCTCCAATTAACCCGGTCCTTAGCTAACAGCCTCCAAATTGGTTGAGGTCGGTTTCTGTCGGTTTCTACCTGTTTCTACTTTCTCCACAAAAACTACCAAAAAAAAACTCGAAATCACAATTTTTCCACGAAATTTACTCTTAGATACTGAAAAACACACGTCCAATCTTTCCGCTGGATATCCTTTGTTACCACGATTCCGTTGGCCGGAATCGATCCTGTTTTGCATTCACACTTAGTAATCTCCACTCGTAAGCCTGATACAACTTATCAAACTTTCCGGCCTTTACTTTCCAGTCAAAGGACGGAAAGTGCGTTCGTGGTTACTCATTTGGAGATACCGGAGTTCACACGGGACTGGTGCGCCTTTTAACGCATCGAGGTCAGGAAATTTCCCGACGCGTGCTATTGCTGTCTGATATCTCACAGATGCTTATTTCATTTGGGTGCCATCTTTTAGTTATTTTTCGTCATCGGGCTCATGGCCTTTGGTTTTGGTGTCTCTGGTCGTTGGGACACCTATTGTCGTCCGCTCCGACCTGTGTTTACCGGTTTGACAGTCGTCGGACAATATTACAGCTGCCTTTGGACACATTAACAGATGTCTTTGGAAATGATGTCCCGTGTCATTCGTGTCCATGTGTATCTCTATGTTTGTTGTGGCGAGTGTGTTTGTTGATGGGCGTCCGCTGTAACACCTCGGTTGCTCATCCGTTGCTCCAGCGTTGGTGGAAAGAGACCGTCTTCTCTTGGCCATAGTACCGAACTTTTAAAGTTGCTACTTTGTTGGAAGGGTGTCTTTTGGGCCGTCCGCCTTACGCCCTTGCTGCTCCTCCGTCGCCCGTTGGGTGAAAAAGGATTGAGTCCATGCCACCCAACTTTTTGCGTTTGAGTCCATAATTCCGTGGCGCGAATGATTTCTTGGGGTATTGGCTCCAGGGACTATCCTCCCCCACCCGTAACAATCGTGTTGGGGTCGATGAGCGGTGTCTTTTGGGCCGTCCGCCCCATGCTTTTGCTGCTCCTCCGTCGCGCCCTCATTAGATGAAATAGGAGAACGTCTACTCGATGCCATCGAACTTTTTGCGTTTGCGCCCCCATAACGCGGTGGCACACGCTTACTGTACCGGTTTTTGATTGCATTGTCCGGGTCTGAAAGTAGTGGACCAATGGCTGATGAAACCATTGCTGCCCATCACTTAATCCAAAATTTGCGGGATTGCGACCATAAAGAAAAGAGGAAACGAGGGAATTTAAGGGGATAAGAGAGTGAGCCTTGTTGCGTTCAATTTTACCGTAACAAACCGAAAGGAAAGTATCGCCGATTTCTACCGTAAAATTTGAGAACCATCTCGTGACTCTTGGATGTTTGTCAGACTTTCACAAAGATGACCACTAGCGACAGCAAGTTTCATTTTTCTTCGAAGGAGTATGTGAGTTCCGTCTTTGTCGTACTCTGGCTGCATCTTAGATGTTTCACAGGAAGGAAGAGAATTCCACTTGACCTTGGCGATATCTACTAATTTCTGTCCCACCTTTGATTTGATGCCATATAATCCCGGTTTGACATATCTACTGTTCCGAATATCCTGGTGGCAGAATCTTTTTTTTTGTTAAGCATCATCACTAATAAGGTCAGTCTTTGCCGAAGATGTTTATCAAATGTTCAGTCTCTATCCTAAAATATCTCAGAGGATCTTCAGAATCTACTCCCGTGTTGAGCGCCGCCGTTGACTGTTCGACCATCTTTCACCATCTAAATTAGAAACTAATCTCGCAACAGGCTGGTTTGTACCCCAGGCCCAGCTTTTTCCCACAACCATTCATGTGAACGTGTGTACGTCTTGCACGATGACGGGACATCCTGTTTTTTTTTGATACGAACGATTGAGTTACGAAAGGCTTTTGTTGAAGCTTCTTGGACGATTTGTCCGATAACCGCAAGAGGATGGCCGATGAAAAGACATTTCACGTGTTGCTACGGCTGGGAATCGAACACAAGAACCATTGTCCACCTAATATGTCATAGCAACTCAGGCTGCACAACAGGGACTATAGTAGCCTGGGAATCAAGCGCAGACTTTTTGTGGGGCAGTTTTGTCGCACTAACCATTGCCCTACTGACCAAAGATTTTGGTCTTCTTCAACGCTTTTACAGCTTTGGGTCCGGTGAGGGTGACAATTCGGCGAATACCCTTAGCGATGGCTCCTTAGCTACTGATGACGAAGTCGACAATATATGGAGTGTCACCGTAAAACTCTTTTGAATTACTTTCTCCAGCATCACTGTCTGGATTGGCTTCCAAGTCCCCTACAGTAACTCCCAAGGAAATGACTCTGATGGGATCGGGATAGACTTCATCGAACACTGAACGCAAGCAGCGAATCGACTTGGCAACAGCCAAACTGGATTCCTTGTGCACGTTCTTGTAAACCATGTCGCTGGTCAACTGCTCAATTTTAGCTACCTGTAGCTTTTTCGGGACGGCCAACGAACCCGTCTGTCCGGTATCCTTAAACAAAACTTGAAGCAGGCAGTGATTCAGCGCATTAGTGGCAGAGTGGTTTTTCATTGTTAGACTACGGCGAGCATCTGCCACCATCTTACCTTTAAAATTCCTACATGAGCCGTTGTCCTCTCAATATGTCATTGCAACTCATGTAGGCTGCTCAACATGGACTCAACATGGTGTAAGGCATGGCTTACAGTATCCTAAGAATTCTTTCTCTGCCGTCTGAAAAATTGAAGAGCTACTGCTGGGCTTTGGGATCAGAATCCAAACTTTAAATTGCGTAGATGACCTATTACTTCCATACTTACTTACTTAAGTCGCGCTACATTCCGGAATGAACCTGGGTTTCAACCAACCTGCCTATGAAATTAGACCTGTCGTTAGGTTTAATTTGGTTGAGGTCGGCTTCTACTTGTGCGCGCCACTTAAGGCGAAGCTTTGATCTACTGCGTCCGACCGCGACGTCTGGCTGGGAATCAAAAGCAGCAAATTGGTCTTACCCTCATTTACTTCTAAGCCCATGAGACGACCAATATAGTCAGGATGTCTAGTCTAATTGGGATTGCAGACGTCACCTTTGAGTCCATCTTGGGATTTCGTTCGCTGGTGTCTTGGGAAAGATAACCACCTTCTGTCGAGGCTTTACAATGGGTTTCGTTCTACAGGTAGGGCAGTAGGTCCCTACATGGAGGCTGAGCGTAATCATCTCTTCGATGCTATTTTCACATTATCGCATTGCCAACCATTAGACCACCCTCCGGGTTCAGCAACATAAGCTGAAATGTAGGTTATGTTGAACGTGTCCTAGTTTTCCATTTCCCAGAACTTCTCCGTACATATTTGAGGTCGATTGCGCTACACTTGAGCGAATTGGAAGGTGAATCCGATTTAGAAGCACACTCCATAGAAATTTCTATGCACCGAATGCGTTGCAACCGCATCTACATCCCAATCGATGCCAAACCCTAAATGTTAGCCTCCTGCACAGCCCATGTAGTTCGTTGTATTGTACTCCCATTGTAATTCCTTTCCACCAGAAATGGAAACGCTAATTAAAGCCTTCCCTCTGTAAGCACCTTTTGATGCATATTAGGACAATAAATTGAACACTTTTTCCGTCGAAAACTCCCAACAAAGAAACACAAAACCCTGTGGTGCATTAATTCCATCTTTCAACAGACATTCTGGCGAAACACCTTTTCTATTCAAAAACCCTACCCTAGCTGATAATTTATTTCACCTGTTTCCCTGGATTTTATTACCAACTTGGTGCAGCCAGAGTACGGCTTTGCTATACGACAACTCCCAACGACGACGACACGGTCCCAAAAGTAGGGACCGCGCATGTCCATACAATCGCTTCCCTCTGAAGCTATGTTTCGAGACGTTTTTTTCTATCTTTTCAAACTCTTTTCGGTTCTCGGAGGTTTTTTTTTTTTTTTTATTCATCAGTTTCTGTTTGTTTTTTGCAATTTTTTCTCACTTCGGTTTCACCTGGGTGTGTTCCACATTTTCGCATAGATACACACGTATCCATGTGTGTGTAGAGTTGATTTTCAGAAAGTTGTTGAATTTCAACTCGCGAATGCACACAAAGAACTAAACGGTACAACAACAAAAAGTTCACACGAATCATAGCAAAAGTGTGGAGAGAAATAATTATTCCACCGGTCTTTGGGTCTTTGGGTTGGGCCATTCTCTGACGGTTGCCCGTTTGACTTTGCTGACATGATTGCCCTCCAGCTTCATGGCGGCAGCGCGCCGAATGGGTAACGAATTCGCATGTTGGTTAGATAAGACTTGGATAGCCTGGGAGAAATTTTAAAGCTGGTCCACTGACTACCACAAACCGCTTGCAGCTTGAAATGGCACAGAGAGCTTGCGCTAGTGCAACAAGTTAGGGGGAAAAAAAAAACGAGATCACTGCACCTGACGGACTGAGGAGTTTGGTAATAATGTAGCTCGGGGGCTTTGTGGTGCACCCTTCGGGGCGGACGAGTTTCGTACCAAGAATGGGTATGGGAATTGTATTGCTGCGTGATGTATAGCATACATGTTTTCGCAGGCAGGTTGTTGGGTGAGCTGCAGGTGCACTTTAGAAGAGTGGTTGTTACGGCTAATGCGATTTGACAGAAGTGAGTGCAATTTGTATAGCACACACCCTTCTATTGGAATGGGTATCTAGATACTTTCGATTTTGCATTTTTTTTTCTTTCATTCCATTAGGCAGGCACTATTAAGGCAGAGGTAAGAATAAGTAAACGTCTGCACTCAAATGGGATTGGGATTGAGATTTTTTTTTCGATTCGTGCAAGCAGAGGTGCACATTCGTAACTTTATTTGTAGGAGATTTTCAAAAGCCCCTTCCAAAGTGGGATAAGGTTAATTTATCTATAGCCAACGCTCAGCTTTCGATGGACTCAGAGCATTCGTCGATCCAAATATCTGTGAATTATATCGGAGCTAAAAAAAACATTTAGCTCTCAAAAGTTATAAGGCCCAGTACAGAGTGGTTTCCATCTTCTGATTTCATAGAGTTTGCTGTTGGCTGTATCTGCTCAGAGCCGTTTAAATACGTGAGTGAGGCTTTAACAACCTCATATCATGGTTCATTGCTGGCTTAAAAGATTGAACAGATTGTGACCTGTTGAAAGAGTCATATCCGCCCTTGCGATAAGTAAAAAATAACATGGGTCAATGGGACAATTCGAGTACTACATATGCCGCAGACTTCTTCAGTTTTTGAAAGGTTACGAGCTTTTTCTTAAAAAAATAAAAATTAGACACAAACAAATGAAAGCAAAAGCTAGGTCTAAGGCCCTTCATAGCCACGCCAGATTCTTAAGTTTCATTTCATGATCTCAATAAATTTGTGTAAAACATAAAGTCGGCATTAACGGCCCATATGGAGCCTGAAACCTGGCTTCTCCAGTCCTACAATTAAACGCCAATTTCGAACGTCGAGTTTGAGGGTTAAGGTCCTGTATAGGCACGCCGGATTTTTTTAATTTCAATTCATGATCTCAATAAATTTATGTGAAACATATAGTCGGCATTAACGGCCCATTAGAGCCTAAAGTCAGGCTTCTCCAGTCCTTTATTTAAACGCCTATTTCGAATGTCAAGTTTGAGGTTTAAGGCTCTGTAAAGGCACGCCAGATTTGTTTGGATTTTATTTCATGATCTCAATATATTGGTGTAAAACACAAAGTGGGCATTAACGGCCCTTATAGAGCATAAAACCTGGCTTCTCTAGTCCTACAATTAAACGCCTATTTCGACCGTCGAGTTTGAGGCTTAAGGTCCTGTATAGGCACGCCGGATTTTTTTAATTTCAATTCATGATCTCAATAAATTTGTGTAACACATATAGTGGGCATTAACGGCCCATTAGAGCCTAAAGTCAGACATCCCCAGTCCTCTGATTAAACGCCTATTTCGAATGTCAAGTTTGAGGTTTAAGGCTCTGTAAAGGCACGCCAGATTTGTTTGGATTTTATTTCATGATCTCAATAAATTCGTGTAAAACATAAAGTGGGCGTTAACGGCCCTTATAGAGCCTAAAACCTGGCTGCTCCAGTCCTACAATGAAACGCCTATTTTCGAGTTTGAGAGAAGCCGTTCATTATACTTGTATTCTCTTAAAAACTAGTTGGACCTTCGAAAGTAAAAAAGATCACATTCAGGATTTTAAAATAGTGATCTCCATGAGTAGGGTCACAGACCTCCTACTTTACTGTATGACGTCTGATTTCCAGCCTTGTGGGGGAAGAAGAAACACTTTTTAATAACCGATTAATCGATGTTCTGTAAAATAAAAAAAATATCGGACTCGATGTTTCGCAGAGCTTTCCTTATCTATAGGCTATTCGCTGATCTTGTTAGGTGTGATTATATCCCTCTAACTTCACTGCGTCCCATAAAATATGGAATGGAGCACATCATTTAGGTTCTGGTATTTTACTTACTTCCTTAAGCGGCTCTATAGCCCGGGGTGAACCTAACTTTACGGTCTCTCGACACCTTGAGGATCCCTGCTTGGGACAATGCAGCCTTCCATCCTCTTCGATCCTGGCCACGTTGCTGCCAACTATTCAGTTCGCCCTCAGTCGATCAGTCGCGATCAGTCGATTCTTAAACAGGAATTTAGGTTTTCCTTGTCGCCTCAGAACTGAGAGTTGGGATTCGACGATTCTCTTGTTTAGTTAACTGCCTCCAGTTGCGCACTCCAAGCTGCTTGAGGTCGGTTTTTACTTGTGCGCGTCACTTAAGGCGATGTCTTCCTCTACTGTGCCCGACGTCTGGCTGAAGACAGCATATACCTGGCTTTAGCCTCATTGACATATGAAACGCATAAGGTGACCCAGAGGACCTATTGTCCGAATATGTTCAGAACATCTGGTCTTTCGGTCCATCTTGGGATTTCGTGCGCTGACTTGTGGACAAAGAATGTGGTGCCTAACAATCTACTGCCAAGACTTTATATGATGGGCATGATAGTAGATCCCTACGTGAAGGCTGAAAGTAATCATCAGCTCGACGATGTTTTTATAAAATCGCATTTGACCATTCTCCGAGTTCATTAGCAGACATGTAGGTTATGTTGAACGTGGACTAGTTTAACGTTGCCCATATATTCTCCTTACGTACACTTGAGTGGATTGGAATGCGAATTCAATTTACAGTCAAGACAGCCTTCCATCCTCTTCGATCCTGATCACGTCGCTGTCAGTAATTCAGTCCCAGCTGTCTGGTATCCGCGATTGCTTGCTCCTTAAACTAGAGGTTCAGTCTTTATCGTCACCTCGAACCTGAACGCTGAAATTCGAAGATTCTCTTGCCTGGAGCATTATTGTTCATATGCTCGATGTGGACGAACCAATGTAGTCCAAATCTTGGTAAAGCTTAGAAAGTCCGGGATGCTATCAATAGCATTTTGTCCAAAGGTGTGCGTCGACAGTACTCTGTTTGTTTCCCTCGCTATAGCTAAGAAGACCAAGAGCTTCCGTCTCTTCCTCAATGACCGTCAATGCTTCTACAACGGCACGATAGAAGCGACCAATGTTGGAAATTTCGTCTGCTTACCCCAGTTGCTGGACGGATTTGTTACAAATAGTGCCCTCCATACTAACTTCTGCCCTAGGCACTATCTGTTCAAGGACGAGATTGAAGAAATCGTATAATAGCTCATCTCCTTGTCGGAATCCGGTACAAGTTTGGAGAACTTCAGATGAGCTGTTTCCAAAGTGATCGTTGCATGTCCTTATATGTTAGGCGACACAGATGTATCAGCTCTGACGCTATCCCGGATTCCACCAGCACTTTGTAAAGCTTAAGGTGATCTATGCTATCATATCCGGCCTTGAAGTCGATGAAAAGATGGTCTGTTTCAACTTAAAATTCGTTGTTCTATGAGATCATCAGTCATCAGAGGTTGTTGTCTCCCCCATAACTTGCTATTTTTACGTGGTAAGGAAGGAAAGAAGATGGGCTCACTGGCGCGATAGTTTGTGCAATGAACTGTTGCGCAGAAGGTCTGGGTTGGAATCCCAGCCGTAGCAACACCTTAATGATTTTTCACTGACCCTCCTCCCGTGATGATCTGACAAATCATTCGAGTCGTATAAATTGTCAAGAAAATCTCATCTCAAATTCGCCGTTCCGAGTCGGCATAATACAGAAGGTCCCGCCGTCTTGCAAGAAGTACACACGCACACATGAATGGTTATGAGAAAGCTCGGCCCTGGGTATTAACGAGCACTTTGCTCTAAATATTTGCATTTATGTAAGGAATGTACCCTGACGGCAGAACCCCTAACCTGGAGGTCCAGTTTATTAGATACCCCTAGGACAGGAGGCCATCAGTGTCCACTACGAGATTAAGCGTTTTCGTTGGCTCATCCGCCAGCATCTTCGTTCAAGTGGCCTTGTACCAACTTCACTTTTAGACTTCCCCCCACCAGCGGTAAGGAGTCTTTAACTTTATAAACTTTACAGGCCTTGAGATTACTTGATGAATTGTTGTCGGAATTGGTCGGAGCATAGCATTTAGGTTTTTCACTTTGTCTGTCCTAACTGGGACTGTAGACGCTACCGTTGACTCCATCTTGAGAGTTCTTCCGCTGCCGCGTGTAATGGAATATGTGTGAGTACACGTCTCTCCCCCGCTCTTATCTGCTGCTTCCAAAACTTTGTACAGTGATTCAGACCATATCTACGGTCAAGGTACTTGAAACTGAGCCGTTGCCACTGGAAGGCTTAGAGTCGGAGGTGGTAGGCACTATCTAGGTGAAAACTCAAGGCTTCACATAATCGCATTTTCTTCATACCACCAACATGTATCTACTGGGCATCACAATTGGGTCAGATGTATCACGGCAACAGCATGTCACATCTATCGCCAAATCAGTAGCGTCCAAAGTAAGTTACGTGTTCAGAGCCAAGGCAAGCTTTTTCTTCTGTATAAAGCTAAGTACGCCCAGGTTTGGAATACTGTTCTCATGCTATGAGTTCGAACCAAAAACACAGAACTTTCAGAAATCCATCTGAAAACTTTAAAACCACCTTATAGCCGATTCTTCCTTACTTCAAAATTGCAACTTTCGTCACAGCGACGACTTGAAGGAGGTCTAACTCTTTTGAACAAAGTACAGAGTATCGGAAGATGTTCGGAGCATATCCACGGCCGACAAGTCACTCATTTTCTGCTAACAGACAAACTGTCCATTTACCAATGACACGAACAACGCAATACAGAACAAGCAAACAATAGAACGAACTTCTAGAAGACGTATTTTCACTAAAACAGGTAAAGCCTAGAACAATACCAAAGCTATGTCGACAATCATTTGAAGGCTTCATTTCAGAGTGCTCCTGGAGCGTTTAAGGTTCGCCACGACTGAGAAAAGTTTATAAAAAAAAAACATTTGTACGAGTTCTTGACAAATTTTGATATCTCACTAACAAAGTGGGAAAATGAGAGCAGTCCTAGCATAGAACCGTGTGGAATCCCTTGATTTAAGGAAAGAAAATATGTGATGTGATCAAAGTTTGATTAAACTGTTGGACAAGTTTGCTAAACAGTCGTGATTTACAGTGATGAATGCTTTCGAAAATTCTAGCAGATTAAGCTTGTTTCCATCTACGGCCAACCTTCCTATGGTTCAAGGAATGTTCTCGTATGGTTAAGGGTTTGTTATCCACACTAAGATTTTCGCAAAAATTTCTAATTTGGAATAGAGGCATCATTTTTGACGACTTCATCAGATCCAACCAAATACAATTTCGTGCCGAGAAAACTTTCAAGCACTTCGGCTTCATCAGTTGCAGTAAAAATAATGCTGATAGCGCTGATAATTTGTATGAAGAGATACTGCACGAACAACCTCTTTTCTTGCTTGAGTCTCATTAATTCGTTAGCACTCCGAGTCCATAAATTTATTTGAAAATTCCATTCATCAACCTACACACTGCCATACATCTGTCAAGAAGAATTCACCAGTCAACACTTCAAAATGCATGAAGCCTGTTGACAGCCGTTGACAGTCAACTCCAAGTATATAATTCGAAAACGCTACTAGGTGACACGTCGGTCATAACCCAGAACAAGATACGCCTTCCAGTTCGAGTACACTTTTCCGTATTTGATCGCACACACGTGACTCATTCAGCGCAAATTCAGCGCGAAATTACTGCTCGCATGCATTATCGTTGCATGATTCATGTAAATCACCGCCACAGAGCTCTTCATTGCACTTCTCAAGTGCCTGTTGCAAGCAATTTACTTAATTTGTGTAAACAATAAAAATTTAAAAAAAAAAAGATGAAAAAAACCGTCACATTACTAGTGTACAATGCTCTCTTTTGCGGTGACAAATTCCTACGCTTTCCGAATTCAATTCAGCACTTACATGCGATGACGCCAGAGATACTCGCTCCAGTCGATAATATAATTGTTGGTTGCAATTATTATTCAAAGCCCGTCCCAGAAGCACCACATACAGATGACAATCGTTGTCGCGGCCAAATGCTCGAGCAGAGAAAACGTGAAATTGCCTCCTTTTATGTCCCGACAGGGTATTTCTTCCCATTCACGTTTATTGTTAACAAAATTAATTTCGATTTCAATGCCAAAAGGATTTTTTGCGCAAATTTGCGAAAAAAAATTAAAAAAAAAAAAAAGAAAGTTGCGCAAGCAACATTATGTGTGTTTTGCGAAGCGGTGCAACACTTATCTACGTGTTGGTTTTAGTTTGTAGTCCCTCTGTATGTGAACACTGAATATGTAAAACAAGCGCAAGCGATGCAATGACAGAGATACCGTTCGTTTGCCCACTTACGATGCACAAATATTTGGGTCAGTAGCCATCGAGGTATTCGCATAGAACGATGATGGCGCGGTGATTGTTCGGCCCCTCTTTCGTGCAAATACCCATGACGACCGCCCCCTGGTGTTCAAAATGGGGAAACATTCCTTAAATGAAAAACAATCCACCGCCGATAACTGGTGCGCTGCCTCTACGACGGCAACCTCAACCACGACGACAACGGATGAATTACTTGACGCACTTATGTCTCTCGGTGAGACGCGCACCGAGTCATGTGGAGTTTCAAGTGGTTTGTTGCCACATAGCAGAGGTGGAGATGGCCACAAAAAGAACTTAGAATTGGAGTTGAATGAGACGCATTCCGATCGAACAGTGATGATGAAAAGTTGGACGTCAGTTGGAGAAGGATGAAATTTTGACAGATGGTTGATTGCGTGCACTAAAAAAGCAATGCGAGGTTAAAACCGTCATTGGATCATCAGATTTTGCTTACCGATTTTTCAGAGATCTCAGAGGAAGCCGTAAGTGGAGGAGGGATCTAGTAAAGCAGCATTTTTTTAATTTGTTGTAAGCCGGATTTACATAATTGTGTTCCCAGCTCAATGGCTTACAAGAACCTAGAAAAATTCCGCCTTACTAGCTCAGTTCCACTTAAGATCTGAAAGTTTAAATCTCTGAAATATGGAATCTGAGGAACCAGAGACTGTTTCCACTCCGCAGAGACAAACATTTACTGGGCTTATCGACACATATTGGTTAAACTTAACCAGGATAGGTAGAGAACTCTAGTAAATCTTCGATTCCCTAGATTCCACTTAGTCTCTGGTTTCATTTGATTCCACTTACGGATTTTTCAGAGATCTGGGAAGTATCCACAAGTGCAGAAGTGATCTAGTAAAGCGAAACTTCCTTAATTTGTTGTTAGCAATAAAGCCGGATTTACATAATTATGTTCTCATCTCAATGGCTTACAAGAACCTAGCAAAATTCCTCCTTACTAGCTCAGTTCCACTCAAGATTTGAAATGTTAAATCTCTAAAACATGGAATCTGAGGAACCAGAGACTGTTTCCACTTCGCAGAGACAAACATTTACTGGGCTCATCGACACATATTGGTTAAACTAACCCAGGATAGGTAGAGAACTCTAGTAAATCTTCGATTCCCTAGATTCCACTTAGTCTCTGGTTTCATTTGATTCCACTTACGGATTTTTCAGAGATCTGGGAAGTATCCACAAGTGCAGAAGTGATCTAGTAAAGCGAAACTTCCTTAATTTGTTGTTAGCAATAAAGCCGGATTTACATAATTATGTTCTCATCTCAATGGCTTACAAGAACCTAGCAAAATTCCGCCTTACTAGCTCAGTTCCACTTAAGATCTGAAATGTTAAATCTCTGAAACATGGAATCTGCGAAACCAGACTCTATTTCCACTTCGCAGAGACAAACATTTACTAGGCTCATCGACACATATTGGTAGAACTAAACCCTTTAACCAGGATAGGTAGAGAAGTCTAGTAAATCGTTGGTTCCCCAGATTCCACTTACGGGTTTTTTCATAGATCTCGGCGATTTTTTTTTATATTCTTAGTATCGGGAAACCAACTCATCATTATATTTTGCTGTGAAGTAAGGAAACTGCTGTTTGACAGATAAAGTTCGGGTCTACGGACGGAGTTGTTTCACTTATTCAACAAGTCCTAGATGAGCCAACGTAGGGAAATCTTTAAGGCATCAAGAAGTGACCCTTGTTTATTGTTCTGGTGATGCAATATGTTTTTTTTTAAAGTGCTGTCAAATCGTATCTTAATTAGCTAAGTTTTGCTCAATTTTTTTACTAATCGATGAACTGAAGCGCTGAGGCTTGGGTCGGATTCCCAGCCGTAGCAACACCTAAATGATTTTTTGTTGGCCCTCCTCTCGCGATGATCATCCATTGTTAAGAAAAGATAATCTCAACTCAGCTTTTCGGATTCGGCATAAAACAGGAGGTCCCGTCATCATGCAAAAAGTGGTTGTGAGAAAACACTAGGCTCTGGATGTAAACTAGCATGTTGGGCCGACAAAATTAATTGATTTTAGTATTTAGGTCAGATAAGGGTTGATGTGGGTTTGTTGACGCCTTAATGAGTCGTCAAACTCACATAAGCCTGCTTGGACCATTACCGATACCCATTCCTGAAACGAATTAAAGGGTGATGAAAGTGTATAATGATACTTAGGTGGTCTGATGCTCCGAATGTTTAAAAGAGTTACTCCAAAGTAACTCCAGCCAAATCCATGCAGCAACGGGTGATCTGGACAATGGTTGAGACTGCGGATCTGATAGACACCACCATTGTAGTAATGACTGCCAAGAAGTCTTCTACGGCTATTGCTTATCAAAGAACAGTGGCACAGCAGGTGTGGGTTATTCTTATCTCCTCCAGCGTCGCTACAGTTTCTGCATAGATGATGCAAGCTGCTTAACTCCGTTGAACTAGACTGGTTACCCAAGAGGTTGCGGCATGTAATGGCGCTTACCGCTATTGGAATCGATGTCCTACTAAGGGCTATAAGCTTGTTCGATTTTGTTTCCCTAATTAGGAGGCACTATAGTCCGCAATGAACCAGGGCTTCTACCAGCATTCGTCCCTTATTATCCCGGTCCATAACTAAATGCTACCAGTTATGCACTTCAAGTCAGTTGAGGCCGATTTCCACTTGTATGCGCCACTTCAGGCGAAGTCTTCTACTAATTCCTCCGACGTCTGGCTCGGATTCGAAGACTATTGGTATCCATTCACTCTATATGCCTTAGCCATCGTAAACGTCCAATGTGGAGTTTTGTTTTCACCTAGGTCTATCTCGATGCACATCTCGTAGAGTTCTTGGTTGTATCTTCGCCTCCATAGTCCGTCAACGCGAACGGGAACTAACGATTTTTTGCAGAATTTTTTCTATCAAAGCCACCAAGGAGACCTTCATCCACTTTTTATACGGTCCATGCTTCGGGGCTGTAGAACATGGCTAGATCGTTCATCTACTGTTGGATCTCCTTGGTAGTTCGAGTGTGGTCTTTACTCCTAAATTAGCTTCTTAGCCCAAAGAAACAGCGGTAGTTTCGTTTAATTTCTGACCAAATCTTGTTGTCAGAGTTGCGGAGAGGAGGTGGACAAAGTCTTGTACTTACTTACTTACTTAAGTGGCGCTTCAGTCCGGAATCAAATTGGGCCTCAACTAACATGCCTCTCTAATTTCCCCACTCCTTAGGTAACTGCCTCCAGTTGCGAACTCCAAGTTCGTTGAGGTCGGTTTCTACTTGTGCGCGCCACTTAAGGCGAGGTCTTCCTCTACTGCGTCCGACGTCTGGCTGGGAATCGAAGACTCTGCGAGCCGAAGTATTGGTGTCCATTCGTTCTACATGTCCTAGCCATCTTAAACGTCCAATGCGGAGTTTTTTTTTACCAGGGGCATGTCGCTCTACAGCTCGTAGAGTTCTTAGTTGAATCTTCGTCTCCATAACCTGTCAACGCAAACGGCACCGAAGATTTTCCCAAGAATTTTCCTCTCGAATCATCCAAGGACTTCTTCCTCTGGCTGGGAATCGGAGACTCTGCGAGACGGAGTATTGGTGTCCATTCGTTCTACATGTCCAAGTGGATTTTTGGACCAGGGGCTTGTCGCTTTACAGCTCGTATTTTTCTTGGATGAATCTTCGTTTCCAAAGCCCGTCAACTAAACCGGACCGAAGATTTTTCGAAGAGCTATCCTCTCCAATTGACCAGGGATTTCTTCATCCGCTTTTGTTACGGTCCATGCTTCAGCGCCGTAGAGCAGGACTGGGATGATCACGGTCTTATACCCGATCCCCTTAGTAGTTCGAGTGAGGGCTTTACTACTGAATTGCCTTCTTAGCCCGAAGAAACAGCGGTTGGGAAGAGTAATTCTTCGTTTAATTTCTGACGAGATGTTGTTCTCAGAGTTAATAGCGGAGTCGAGATAGACAAAGGCCCGGACTAACTCAAAGTTATATCTGTCAATGGTGACGTTCTGTCCAATTCGTCGATGTTGTGTGTCCATTCGTGTTGACAGCATATACTAAGTCTTACGATATTTTTGCCGCTTCCTTCTCTATGCTAGCAAACGTGTCTATGACATCACGTTGGGTCCTACCAATGATGTCAATATCGTCGGCGTATGCTAGTAGTTGCACCGATTTTTAGAAAATTGTGCCTCTGGTGTTAGCTCGGGAGTTGTGCATGACAGTTGTCACAT
The DNA here is from genome assembly GCA_949824845.1 of Rhingia rostrata. Taxonomy (NCBI): domain Eukaryota; kingdom Metazoa; phylum Arthropoda; class Insecta; order Diptera; family Syrphidae; genus Rhingia; species Rhingia rostrata. The sequence goes on along the minus strand of OX463755.1, from coordinate 41,368,715 downwards.
GACAGCGCCTTGCCTGAATCCTTTTTTCGTTTCGAGTGTGTCGGTGAGGTTTCCGACCCTGCTGGAGCAGAAAGAATTCTCCATCGTCATCCTACACAAACGGACGAGTTTGGGCGGTATAGTTCGTCTCTGTATAGTTCGTCTCTATAAATGCTGTCGCATAAGGCTTTGAAATCGATTAATAGGTGGTGGGTATCGATTTGGACATCTTGGGTTTTTTCCAGGATCTGCCGAAGTGTGAAAATTTGATCGGTTGTGGAATTTCCTGGCCTAAAACCACACTGATAAGGGCCGATCAGGTTATTTGTAAAAGGTTTCAGGCGTTTATATAATACGGCGATATTGAGAAGACCTATGACTCTGTAGTTGATGCCTTACACAGGGTCTCCTGTTTTTGTGCGGATCGGGAAAACGATTCTGATTTCACTTCACGATTTCACTGTTTGAGCATATTTTCATCCGATCAACTATTGCTTATGAGTTGGTGGATGTTACTTACCAAATCGTCTCCGCCGGCTTTATAAAGCTCGTCGGGAAAGCCGTCATTTCCGGCAGCCTTGTTTAGCCTGAGTTTAGATATTGCAATCCTTACTTAACTTAGGTCGAGCGGTTGGTAGTTTTCGCTGTCGTCGCCAATATTTCCGTTCTTCCTGACATCGGTAGATTTGCCGTCCGCCGTTCAACAGTCTGCAGAAGTGGTTCTTCAATATTCTCAGCATCGACTGTATCTCAACTACGATGGTCCCTTGTTCATTTCGACGGGAATCTGTACGCGCTTTGTTATCCTGGCTTTAATGTCTTACACCTTTGGTAAAACTTGCAAGGACCATTCCTGGAGTGGCGCCTCTCTATATCCTCTATAACGCGCTTTTCTTGTTCTTTTTTCTCCTTTCTAAAAAAGACGGTGTTCTTCGTTCCTTCTTTTTCTATAGAGCTCAATGACAGCTCTCGTCTTCACCTGCGGCCTTATAGACCTCATTTTCGGCTGCGAACAGCTGTCGAGATTTTTTATGAAACCAAAAGTTTCTTGCTGATGGGAGCGAGATACCTGGTACATCTGTTGCTGCTGATCTTAAGGCTTGTTGACATTGTCCTTCGCCAGTGGATGCTGGTGGTAGGTGTTATTGTAGAGGTTAACGGATTCGCGTTTTGCTTACAAATTGTGGGTCCTTGCGATTGCAGTCTTGCGACATAAAATTTGGTCACAGCATTTCTGGTTTGTTATATCGTGGTGGTTATACGCATTCTATCCTGGCTGCAACAAGGTAGTGGTACGACTTTATGTTAGCCCCTTGAAATGTTCGGCCCTCAAAAATACTGGTTTCGTGACTCTTGTCTATCGAAATGTGATCAATTCGTTGATCAGGAGACCGCCATGCTTCCATATAGATATCGAGGTGAGGAAACCGTGTGCTGGTTGTAGTGGCATTTTGTTCCACAGCGAAGCCAATTAGCCTAAATCCGTTACCAGACATGCTGTCGTAAAGGCTTCTTCTCCTACACAGCACGATTCTACCATGGCACTCATAAGTTTTGTCCAGGTTGGGATAGACAATCGACCGATGATTGCCACTTGTAGGTAAATCAGGCACAATTGATGTGCAGTCAAAGTTACAACGACTGTGCGTTGCCAAGTAAACAACGACCTGGTTGTACAACATCCAAAATGCCACGGTAAAAACCCTAGTATCAGTACCACGATAATATCATCTTGCTCGCATAATTACCATGCTCTTTCCTGACACAAAGGTGGTAAATCCGTAGACCACAGTATTTATATCAGCAGTGTGTCAAAGGTGTTAGGCCAATCCGGGAAGATTTTTTGGAGGAATGTCGTGCCATCTTGCAGCACAGGTAGGATTCTCAGCTCATCAGCAATTATCGATTCCTTCCACTAGACCTAGGCAAGGGTAACATTACCTATATGTTGAATGCATTCCTACATAAAAAAAAGGTGAGGTCTTAGTATCCACACTTGCGTACTTCAATAAGAAAAAGGGGCATAAAAACGAAGATGGAGATCCTCTCCGAGCTGGCCCAAACCAAGTTAAAATAGTTTTAGCAACTACGTATAACCATCGCAGCTTTGTTACTTGGAAATTATTCTGCTGCCGTCTGCGAAATAACAGAAGTGTCACATGGTAAGGACACGTTTCACTCGCTCTCATCCGTTGCAACGACATTCAAGTTGCTCGGTCCCAATTTACTGTCAAATTGTCCAAAGTCCTAGTTGGTAGAAGACATCAGCTAATAAAAAAGTTCGTGTTTTCAGCGTACCGACCAAAAATATCACCTCCATAATGCCACTTGTCACATTTTCTCTCAGCAATCTTCAAATGTCAATCGCTAGAATACCAACCAAACTCGTTTCTCCTTCCATGTAAATTTGTCGTTTGCATGTTCAAGATCGGTGTCAAATCGTCCATACTACGGATCCACAAACTATATGCTATCCACACCCCGAACATTCTAATCAAGCTGTGACTCACCAACTCTGCCACAAAATACATGACTCCTCATGCATTTCTTGCAAATTTTTTCTCCTAATCTTCGAAATTTGCATTTTCCACAGAAAATAGAAAAAATAAACATTTTTCCCATTTGTATGCATATAAGCGCACATTATCTTAACGGGAACTTCTGCAACAATGTTGCAACACCATACATCCGCCGCCCATCCCACCATGATAGTAATTTATATTCACAATCACAAGTGCATTTTATTACCCACACTCAGGCATTGGAAACAAAAGGTTTCGCCTTCTTCAACTACTCGCGCCACTTATATCTTCGAAACCTGACGACATGACGTGCCACCAAGCCACCAAGTGGACTGCAACAAAGTTGTTAATAATTGTGCACGCCAAAGAGCAAATACAACAAACGATAACTAATGTCGGTCTGTCAATATTTACACCCCACCAGGTGCACAAATATCTATAAAAAAAAAAAGGAATAAACAACCACTCACTGAGAAAGTAATAATATTTGACATTTCCATGCACACACACGGCAGTGTGTGTGTGTTTTTTTTAAATGTCACGTTTGAAATTTTCGCGCTATTAAAATCCACAGGAATATGTTTCAATAATTCAATTTTATGTCTCATTTGAACATTTGAACAACTAAATTATTACACACTCCAAACATTTATATCTGTCACAACATGGTGACACATGACACTTGACAGGTGTGTGTTCGTTAAATATGTTCCAAACCGTGTCACGTCCTCACATTAATTACACGTTCTCGCGTCGCGTCAAGTATCTACCCCATGCGGACAAATGAAGAACTCAATCAAAAAGAAAAAAAAAAAAACAAAAAAATGTTTTCAATTGCATTTCGACATGTCAAATGGTGGTGCGATTAGGCTGACAATACATTTAACGTTGTCAACTTCGAAGCAAAAAAAAAAAAAACACACGGCGAGACCATTTTATGGCGCCAAATAAAGTTTAGATACAGTTTAGCGTGACTTGTTCAAGTGATTCGGATTTATTCGACTACAGGCTATAAAAATGTCACTCTGACAGATGAGTTTTCATTTTGTGCCATGTCCTCACGAAATCGTGGGAAAGGAGCCATCTCTAGTCACGCTATGACCTTTCAAATAAAAAGTTTATCCGCAACGACAATGCTCAGCCAAAAACTGCACTCGCATGCATTAATTGTGCCAAAAATTTCCAAGTGACAGTTAACATAGCACCATTGCGCGTTTGTCAAATTTGCGATTTTGTAATTATTTGCTTAAATTGTAAAAAAATTTATTATTTGTAACAAAGTAAACGTCTCGACATGAACATTCTCTTTTCATGTTTCTTTTGTTGATGATGAGGACGCATGGCGTGGCGTGGCGCGGCGTTTAAAAAAAAAAAAAAAAAACAATATTTCCGGTGTCAATGACATTTTGTGTGCGCAATGTTGTTGATGATGCTTTCACGTTTTCGTTTGTTTGGCTTTTGTGTGTTTACGTGTGTGCGCGTTTACTGCCGCCGTCGTCGTTCCATTTCGCGTACCCCGAGCGCTTTTGCTGAAACCCGATATATGAACGCACAGCGCAATGACACGCAACGCACGGAGATTTATATACCATCTCCGCTGCTGTTGCGGCTGCCGTCTCGGTAGACGCGCCATTCATCTCGACACCATAAACTCGGGGAGCGCTAAACGAGCCAACAACTCCTTGAGAAAGTCCCCAGAAGATGTGAAATCGAACGCCAAATTGTGTAAATAGTGCAACACCACCTTAGAGTGTAAACGCTGTAAAACTACTCCGGCTCTATCTTCTGTCAGTGGTGCGTGATGATGCTTCAGGTGGTGGTAAATGCTATAGAGGCCTCCGTTTGACAAATAAAAACGAAACACACACAAACAACAGGTTGTCGTCATGTGATGTTTGGGATTTCTCTGCACCCGTCCCGGTGACGACGACCGACGACGACCGACGACGACGACTACGCATAAACAAACAGAAACCATATCTCGGCGACGTACAACGTGTTAATCATTTTCAACTGTCACCTTAATGGGCTTTCGAAAATTGTTAGAGATATTTATGTAGTTTGAGGTGATTGCGCGTTGCACGCGGTGACATTTTGGTTTTTGGTCGAGCAGGGGAATGCGATGATTTACTGCGTACAAGCGATTTATTTGGGATGCGTGCCAGGCGCCAAATTGACATTTAAACTGGTGGTGATATTGGATGCCAATTTCGTATTTTGAGTGTCAACATGTTTTTTGTTAATCCACACGGCATATAGATGGGACATTTAAATCAGGTAGCCTGTGAAAGCGTAAAGTTTTTTTTTTTAAATGTCAATGACTTTTGGCAATTACTGTCAGTTTGCGGATTTAAAATCTGTCATTCAATTTGGGGATCACATTATTTTGCATTTCGTAAATAAGCATGAGCTTAGGTGTGAACCACCAAAATTTGACGTAAAATACCGTTTTGCTTATGAATTCTTGAAATTTTGACAGATTCGTTAATTTCTGTTATCATTAATCTTTAAAATCGTTGAACTTCGAAATTTGTATTTCTGTCGTAACTAACGGTATCAAGTTTCTAAAATAAACGTTTGGATGTTGTGGTAGGAGGGAAGACAGTCCAGATCACTGTTGGCAAGCTACAAGCTTGATAATGTCACTGTAGCTTCGACTTCAAATCGATTGTGGTTCGACAACCATGCTTAAATCTAACTTTTCAACAAATGGAAGTCCAAGCGCGAATCCTGGAGACTTATCTGTGATAAAATTGAAGAGACTTCCGAGACATCTAGACTCCGAAAAAATCCACTCAACTATTCCAACTGTTCCCAGCTACCAAAAAAAAAAAAAAAAAAAAACAGATGGAACTTGGACGGCTACCAATGATCACCCTTTTCCCAGGTAGCTCCGTGGAAGCTTTCCGATACGATATCAATGGAACTAAAATGTTGGCCAGTAACTTCCACAATCTTGTTATGAAAGATAATTACTTTGGGCAGTACACAGTTTCAAACCCTTTAAATCCACGGGACCTGACCTGTATTTAAAGGAGGACCTGCATTGTACCACCCGAGATGCAACACACTTTGGAGCTCATCCCACAGCAGGTGGAAGCTATCCTTAAAGGTTTCATCGAGCTGGTTCCAAGGTTACCAAGGTTTGAAGTGAAAGTAGTATTCATTCCCAACTCTGGTAAAAGTTCTCACGTCAATCCGAAAGACCTGAGACCGATCAGGTTATCATCATTCCTTTTGAAAACATTGGAAAGGTTGGTTGATATTCATCTCCGCAGTAGCATCGATGTAAACCAGCTGTCCACATCCCAACATGCTTACTGTAAGGGAAAATCTGTAGAAACAGCCCTACACACATTTGTACGTGTTATAGAAAAGTCTTTGTACTGTAAGGCCTAAGGAGGATACTATGATTGCACTCCTAGACATTGAAGGTGCTTTTAACCACTTGAATTCGGGAGCGATCATTCTACTCTAGCGAGGCATCCGTCGGAGCATACTTCGTCGGGAGGTTAAAATTCCATTCGAGGTATGTGTCATCGGAACAAAAATAATTTCACCACAATTCGTAAATAATTTCCGCAAAGAATTTGTGTCGGAGGAAATCGGAAAGAGAATTGCACTTAGCAGTCAAAAATTGCACGAAAAATGCACCTGAACGCTCTTCAACGCAATTCGCAGGGATGCATTACAAAATGTCGGAGAAATAGTGCGAAAAGCTTTTCGGAAGAATGCCTCGAAGCCAAAATCCTCAGAAACGTACAAAATCGGAGAATTTTCCGCCCCGACGGATACCACCTCGCTAGGAAGCTTTCCAAGCTGTCTGTCGCCTACATACCGACGGGACTATTCGCTATGTTGTGGATAAATTTTTGTTCACTGGTTCACCAAAGCCAACGACGAAACGCAAGATCTAGCGAAAACATTACCGCTGTCCGTGACAGTGTGCAGGAGAATCCGATGCAGTCGGCCATAACTTGCATGTGACTTGGGCCCTTCACCCAAACGAAATTTAACTGACCCAGAAGTTGAAGATAAACGACCTAAGACAACGACTTGTGTTCCCTGAATGAGCTCTGGACCAGGTGGAAACTGCCTCTGACATGTCAGTCGGGGGACCCCACAAGGTGGACGTCCTGTACATTCTACTCTGAAACGTTGATCGCTTCAAACTTCAAAGTAGTAAATGACCATTTACTCACCCCGGAAGCAGAGGGATGGCACGTGATTGCCTACGCAGTTGACGTTTCTATCACCGTTTCAGGGAACCACTTGAATATCCTCAAGGAACTTCACAAAACGCACTGCACTTTGCAATTCGGCAGTCAAATTGGTATGGAAAACAATCCCCACAGGACAGAACTGGTCCTGTTTGTTAGGAAACACAAAATTTCTCACATCGACCACCCGTCACTAAATGGAATCGGACTAAGCCTTCTCAGACAAAGCAAAATACTATGGAACTAGGATCGATTTTGGACAGGCAGCTTAGCTGGAAGCTGAATATAATGGAAAGAGAAAAGCAAGCGACTGTCGCACTTTATTCTTGCGAAGCCAAAGGCACGAAATGGGGTATTCAACCTCGTATCACGTACAGGCTCTATATCTTGATTATTAGACCGATACTTCTCTATGGAGTAGTAGTATGGTGGACAGACCTAGAGATTAACAGCAAAAAACTATCCAAGGTGCATGGAACTGCGTGTCTGTGCATCGGTGGTGCACTTCGTACCACACCATCTGCAGCACTAGACATTCTCTTTCACCTTCTACCCCTTGATCTCTTTGGCAAGCAACTGGCAGCTAACTAATCCTTCTGACTTAAAGGCATCCAACAGTGGTCACATATTCAAACTGGCAACTCCACAATTCTAAGCGAAAATATTCCTGAAACACCGATTACACCCTTATCAGGTTTAACTTTGATAGTTTCCAGGTGACAATCTCAGACAGATCGTCATGGGAAAGTAACGAACCTGTGCAAAATGACTCGATCCACTTTAATCCCGATGGCTTCCAAACAAATGACGGCGTGGGTGCTGGTGTCTCTTCCGACAGGCTAAACCCCAGCATATCTTTCCGTCTTCATGATCACTACCGCGTGTTCAAGGCAGAACTCATGGCGATGAAAGAAGGCTTATCTTGGCTGAAAGAAAATATTATAACTGCTAAATATGAGCATCATCTCGGACAGCCAAACGGCCATCAAATCCCTGGAATCAGTCTCATCTAACTCAAAAACAACCCTAGATTGCCGCTCACCTTTGCCAAACATGTCAGAGCAGTTCTGGGTGCCTGGGCATAGCGTCATTCCAATGAACTGTAAGACTGATAAACTCGCCAGAAATAGGACTCGTATCCGATAAGGGTGACAATATTTATTCCCTGCAAAAGCTTACTAGCGCAGCATCCTAACAGCAAATCAAATCTCAGATGGAGTCTTGGCACGACGTTTAAAATATCCAAACAAATTTGGACAAAGCTGGATTTAATAGTAGACTAGGGACTGATTTCGCTCATTAGACCGCACATTGACGCCACCATAGGTTTCATCACTACAAACTGTCCAATAGGTTGACACGCAGAAAGTATAGGCCTTCATTCGAACGACTTCTGCAGGAGCTGCATGGATAAAGGCGAAGAAGAATCAAGACATCATTATCTTTGTAAATGTCCAGCCATATCAAACAAATCTTGCAGTTTACTTCTTTCAATTTCTCTGCGATTTGACAAACTCGGAAGCGAGAAGTCTCCTCTGTTTGGTTTTCTTTCAGGTAACAAGCACAAGATCCACGTGGTATCACAATGGACCAAAAACTGCTCTAAGTGTGTTGGCGAATCGCTTGTAGCCACTCTCACTTAAGCTTACGTATCCACAGTCTTCTTAGTTCAACATAATGCACCTAAACGAGGGCTTGAAGCTTGAAACTAAAAGTCTTACAATAAAAACTTCCGCACTTTGACAGTTGATATCTGGCATAGTGTTTAAGCTTCATCTGTCAAATTGGCTGTCATTTTTTCAGTTTGTTTTGCCAAATTAAGATGGACAGGCATTAAGTTCAAAATCGGTGTTCTGTTCGGGCAACGCTCCGCGTCGTCCATTTTACGGTCGCCATAGTCGTCCTACCGATGAGACTATTCGCTATGTGGTGGATACATTTTTGTCCACTGGTTCACCAAAGCCAACGACGAAAAGCAAGATCTAGCGAAAAAATCACCGCGGTCCGTGAGAGTGTGCAGGAGTATCCGAAAACGAAATTTAACTTACCTAAGCGCTGAAGATAAACGACCTTAGACACGGACTTGTGTTCCTTGAATGGGCTCTGAACCAGGTGGAAACTGAAACTAATTTTCATACAAAAATCATCTTTAGCGATGAGGCTCATTTCTGGATTAATGGGTACGTCAACAGTCTAAATTGTAGAACTTGGGACGATACCAATCCGCATGAGGTCCAAGAGCGTCCAATGCATCCCGAAAAAGTCTGGTCCATATTTCTTTGAGAATTTCGTTGGTCAGGCCATCACATATAGGGAGTGCTATAGGTCTATGATAACCAACTTCTACTGACCTGAATCGGATGATATGGAAACCAACGAAAATTGATTTTAACAGGACGGCGCTACGTTCCACACCGCTCACACCACAATTAAAATTCTGCACGAGCGATTCGAGGGCATGGTCATCTCACTTTGAATTGATGTGAACTGGCCATACACCTCTTGCGATTTGACCCCGTAAGACTTTTTTTGTGGGGTTTTCTGAAGTCACCGGCCTGTGCGAATAAGCCAAAAACAACAGCGGCCCTAAAAGCTAACGTAACCCATGCCATTGGTCCAATTTAGCCTGAGTTATGGAAAATTGGACATTTGGGATGCGCGCCACCCAGAGAAGCCGCGGTGGCCCTACATAACGGCATCGATAGGCCTTTCAAAGGAATAAATAATTTCGATGATATCTCACGCACACTTTTTTTTTAAATTTGAAGAAATGATGCGCTTAAGGAAAGACCCTTTGTATGGCCTGTTGTCCGAATATGTCAATGGATCTCATGTAGCTAGGTAGGTAGTGGTGGCGGTTTAACATGAACCCTAGTAGCACTTATGCGGCTTTTTGTGACCCAGACTCGTGTGACCTTATTATGATGATTGTTCTGGATATGATATAGGTGGTCTCTAGATCCAGCCAGTTAGGTTTAGGAAGCTGATAAGATCTTGTATCCTGTTACCCGAAATCTCGCTAAGGTTATCGAAGAATGGTTGGGGTAACGCATGCAATCTGAACCTTGCTAGTGCCGGACATTTGCAGATGAAATGGTACAGGGTTTCCCTCTCATTGTAGCCGCGTTGTCTCCAATTGGCTAGAGTCCCGTGACTATCGCCGTTATTCTTGCAATATCTGGGCGGATTATATTTAGTAGATCGTTTGTTCTGCTCCTGTCGTAGGAGGGAGAGTCTCTGCATATTCGAATGGGGTCCTTTTTTTTAAACACACACATAAGTTCGTTTGTGTATAAAATGAACAGCATTGGGCCAAATTTTGACCCCTGGGGTACACCATATTGGCTCTGTTTTCCACTGCTTGTTATGTTAAAGACTTTTACCTTTGCCGTTCCGCCTGATAAGTAGTTCTCTATCCACTTCGCTACATTTCCTCTTATTTCGATCCTATATAGGGCTGCTAGGAGTTTAGCGTGGTCAAGGGTGTCGAAAGCTTTAATAACGTCTATATGCACAATTTGTTAACCTTCTTCATTTGGAGTCGGCCTTCTTCAGGAATTATAAGGGGATTTGTCCCTTAACAGCACCTAGTGGGGTATGAATTCTTGCCGCAAGTAAGCCGTGTAGAGCTTTGAGGGGCCGGCTCGTCTGCACCTTACCTGTTGGGATATGGACTTTTAACGTAAGTAAGCCGTGTAGACGTCTGCACGCTCGTTTCCCTCAATGTTACTGTGACATGGAACCCAGAGAAGCGTGACCTTGAAGCGTTCGCCCAGGTGGTCAAGTTCGTTCCGGCATTCCTTTACGAGCTTTGGAGGATATGATAACCAAGTTGATGGCCTAAGTGTTCGCATGGCTATCCATGAGGATAGCAGTATTTTGCTTTTTCGTAGTATGTATCACGCCCCAGTAGCGTCCAAGCCCCTCGGATAGCCTAGCCAGTAGTACCGCCGGGAACACGCTGACAAAACCTGGTAGGGCGATATGAAACTGATATTTTCGGTGATTCCGAGTAGACTCCAGACCCCACAACACAGTTCATCTTAGATCCGTCGGTGCAGACGACCGTGTCGAAACCTCTTACTACTTCTATTTCCTTCCACTGAGCTCTGGTAGGAAATCCTTCATCGAAGCCTTTCTTGAAGCTTAGTATAGGTGTTGTGTAGTCTGTTGGAAACTTGACCATGCCGTTTGGTATCGAGTCCAAAAAATTACTGTGGCCATACGGCCCTGCATTCCAGCATTCCTGAATCCTTGAGTCTTACTGAGCTGCATAAAGCGGTATCTTCAATGTGTAGGTCGAGAGGCAAGAAAGGCAAGAGATGCAATAGTACAGTAAGGGCATCCGTTGGCGCCGACCTCAGTGCGCCCGTGATCCCTATACAGGCTGTACTTTGTAGCATTTTTAGTTTTGTGGGGTTGTAGCCTTTTCCCAATGCGGGCCGCCGTACTAGTGAGGTGTATATGAGAACTGTTGCGTACATCCGCAAGGTCATCTTCGGTTGCAGTCTTTCCACGCATAGAATGCAACACAAGCCTTCCTATGTTCTATGTTGTGTTTCCAGTTAAGTTTTGGGTCAAGCATGTTACCCAAATACCTAGCGCTGGAAGATAGCGTGAGTGGTTGTCCATTTAGACGGTGGAGGGTGAAATCTTGTATATTGGTTTTGGTGGTGAATAGCACAAATTCCGTTTTGCTCGAGCCTACAACGAGGCCACAACTTGCGGCCAAGGTGCTATCTACCTATAGCAGCCCCTATGATTTCACTTATCACTTAAGGGAATTTTCTTGACACTAGTGTCACCATGTCATCCGCATTTGACCCATTTCTCATCTAATTTCACTAAAATTTTATTGATGACAATTTGCCAGAGTAGAAGAGACGTGACGCCGCCCTGTGGCGTTCCTCTATAAAAAAATTTTGTTGAGCGACTATTGCCTAGTGTTGCCTGGATTATTTTTTTTGAGCATAGAGACCATCATTGGGTTATAGATTTCTCTATACCCAGCTCGATCAGAGATTCAAGAAAAGCTCCAGTGAGGACGTTGTTGAAAGCTCCCTCTATATCTAAAGTGGAGGCTAGAATGTTTTCTTTATAACTATTGTATGGATTTTTCGATTTCATCTCGTGGGCCATTTCCGTGGACCTCGTGTAGTTTTTTTTTACAACACAGATACCACGGCTGATTCTGTATTGGAAATTTCTCCCCTGGAGGGCCGTTTCCGTGGATCTGCACTCATGTAGTTTTTCTTACTTCATAGATGCCAATGCCACGGCTGATTCTATCTCGGAAATTCTTCCCCTGCAGAGCCGTTTCCGTGGATCTGCACTCATATAGTTTTTTTTTTTTGCCTCATAGATGCCAATGCCACGGTTGATTCTATCTTGGAAATTCTTCCCCTGCCGTCTGGAAACGATTGAGGACCTTTTCCCTTATTTTGTAACATGAGTGGACAGGCTCAGTGTCGCGATGAACTGCCGAGCAAAACTTCTGGGTTTGCTTCCCAGCCGTAGAAACACCTGAATATTTGCAAATGGGCCTCTTCCCGCGATGATCTGACAAAACATCAATTGCATCAATAGTTAAGGAAATCTTATCAGGGCTCAGCTATTTGGCTCCGAGCTCGACCATCGTGCAAAATTGTCACAAATAAGATCTTCACTGCCTTCGTTGCACAACTTTCCTGAGAACTACCTTCAAAACACCCTTTCATATCGATCTTATGAATTCATAACCCACCCATTTAAAAAAAGGTTAAACATTTCTAAAGCTTCCCCATTCATGAAATTATATTACCACCCTCCTGACTATCTGCAAATAATCCCTTCCATTCAGCGGAATTAGACACCCAACACCTTACGCACCCTCGAAACAGAACTTTAATTAGAAACCGTCGAGCTGAGATAATCTCCAAACAGTGCCACCACCCTACGAAAACCTCATATGTGGATCAAACCCAAACCATAGACAGGTGATACAACCACCGCCCTTAAGACTTTGTGAAATTAATTACAAATGGCGTGAGCATTAATGTAATCGTCCGTCATGCCGCATTGTCAAAGTTTTACTCTGCTTACAGATTTTCCACTCTGACAAGCTAGGCGTGGTGTGCCCTTAATATAAAAAGACCATCCAGTGCTCATTTGATTACTGCTACATCGATGGCTTCACACGTTGAGCTGATGGCATAAGTTAATCGAATCTGTCATCGCGACCAAAGTCAAGCCCGATGAAAAGGGATAAGCCGCGAACATTGTTCTCCAAAGCAATAGATCTGTCTGCACTTATACCTTTCGCACTAATTTGCATGCGTGAGTGAGGTAAACAAACGCTTTCAAGTGATACCTTAGAAGGGCTTCACAAACAACAACAAAATTAAATTAACCCTTGATGCGCATTTACACACGAGTGCCACACCGGCACCACACCAACCGGGGGTATCTAAAGGCATCAAAGGCTCGGTACTATCGATGGCACACTCAGACAGACCCCCTTGACGGTGTATACTCCTTTAATTAGGCGCAAATTAATTGCTAATTAGATACGAGACATGTAGGGCTTCGCTTAGGATCGCGCACGCACTCAGACTCAGACTCAAACGCAGACATTGTATGTAGCTTGTTGGGGTTAGGCTAAAAGAGGCCTAGCACCGACCTCAACAGAGCAGTGGCAACACAAAAATGTCAAAAACTTTTCCCAGAAATAACTTCAAAAGGAATTTTCCTTCTCAGACATTTTTTTATACACAAGCCGACCGAGGTGGATAGAGGAAGAGAGCGGGACTTCAAAAAGGATGGATGGCATGTTGAGAAGATATCTCAAGAATTTCAACTACGTAACGTAACGTAGGAAGTATGTGATTGTAGATTCGGTAGATTTTTGAGAGACGAAGTGCCACATGCACTCAAAAGCCATACGAGGGAGGGCGGAGGAGAGGACGCTGGTTCTGGATTTCCCATTTATCCCCGGACATGGTGTGTTTGTGTGTGTGAAAAGGTTTTTCCTTCAGCACTCCAGTAGAGCGCTTGGCTTTTGACCCAAGAAAAATGTGGGAAATTTATTAACAGAGCGGAGAACGATTTTTCACAAACGTTGCCCTAGCACAATGGCTGTCATTGTTAGCAGAATCAAGGTGGTGGTGTTGGTGTAAGTGTGAATACAAGCAATTCTTTGAAAGTATCTATGAGTAGTTCTGGGGTATTTTTCCTTTCTTGTGTTTACTTGACACATTTCGCATTTGTGCGGCCATCGTGACCAATATGTATGGGAATGCAAACAGATGTTGGCCGGGGCAATCATTAATGCGACAATGTCTGACGTTTGGTTTTGTATTTTCAAATAAATAATTGCGTCCTTGTTGGAATATTAAATCTAGGTAAACTAGTTGGGATGGTGGGATGTGTTAGGTTGATTATAGGCTTGGCAAACAGTGGGTATCCATTGGGCACTGAAATAGAACAGAAATCGATAAAAATGCTTTTGCAAAGCGATCCATTGGTTTTGGACGGATCTAAATGGATTTGAAAGGTCTTCGGAAATGTTGAACTTAGGGGTCTTAAACTAAGAACGACCAAAAATTGATCCGAGTTGTGAAAGTCTTCGCCTACGCCTTGTTGAATACAAAGAGGCGCAGACATGAATCTTTGGAGAGGAAGGGAGATTGTAGGTGTAGTGCGCTAGGAACTACGAGAAGGTGAAACGACTTTGAAAGATTTGAAAGTTGATTGTCATTTGAGCCCTTTTTATGGCATTTTCCATCACTTTGGCCAAAACTTCCGGCGATAGGTCCTCACATTCTTGACGGATATTGTATTTAAGAGCTGCAAGAGTCTAAGGCTTGTTGACATAAACCCGCGACTTCAAAAAGCCCCACAAAAAGAAGTCTGGAGCGGTCAAATCAGGCGATCTTGCTGGCCAGTGCAAATCGCCAAAACGGGAGATTAGGGGCCCGGGAAATGTATCCTTCAGCATATCGGTTGTGGCACGTGCAGTGTGTGCAGTTGCACCGTCCTGTTGGAACCACATGTTTTCCAATCCCAATTCATCAAGTTGCGGCAAAAAGAACTCGTTGATCATTGCTCTGTAGCGCTCACCATTCACAGTAACCGTTTGGCCCGCGACGTCTTCGAAGAAAAAAGGTCCGATGACTCCTCCAGCGAAAACAGCACACCATACAGTGACTTTGAGCGGGTGTAATGGCTCTTCGTGGGTTACACGCCGATTTTCAGTGCCCCATGATTGAAAAATCATGATGAAAAATCATCTTCCTCTTGGTGGTGATTAAGGATGGCTTGAGCGTATGTTAGACGCGATTGGCGGTCAGAAGCTGACAGCTGATGCACAGTCTAGACTTTGTACGGAAACATCTTCAAATCCTGTACCAAAATTCGCTGTAAAGACCGTCGACTGATACCCATTTGCGTGGCACGTCGTCTGGTCGATGTCGACGGCGCTTCCATGACATCTTCGGCTACAGCAGCAATATTCTCTGCAGAACTGCTACTCCGGGGTCTGCCACGCCTGGCAGCATCTCGTGTTGTGCCAGTCTCTTCGAGGCGAGCGGCTAAACGTCGCAGTGTTTCACCAGTAGGCGTTGGACGGCTAGGAAATCTGCGAAGAAATTCACGTTGTGCCAAAGTCACCGACCAATTATTGCTCAAATCAATAGTCACCAATATTCCGCGTTCTGGAGCAGTGTACCGTAACGTTGTTTATTAACGTGTTTTTCGCATGTGTTTACTACACAAATGTCAAAACAGAACTGACATTAGGGGCCAATCGCAAAATTTATAGCATTTTCTGATAGGAGGATTACTTTTGCGCCACCTTGTATAACAATATGAGTATAATAGGCCCTATGTGAGGTTAAAAGGTGAAGAATCCAGAGCCCTATTATAAAGTGGACCTTCTATAAGCTGTATTGGGGAAGGTGCAGCATAAAGATGGCCAACATTACTATCGACATAATAACTCCAGGCAGAAAGTAATAAAGAATACTGGGAACGTCTTACGACGACAGTCTTATGGGGAATTCATAAGGAGACATGGAGGTCTCCAAATCAATGAAATTTTAACCGAATTGAACACATTGCGATAGACAAGAGGCACTCATCCAGTATTTGGGATGTCCGAACATTTCGAGGGGTAAACACTACCTTGCTGCACTACCACTACCACTACCTTGTTGTAGCCAAGGTAAGAATACGGATACCCACCACTCTACAACAAACAAGAAAGACTTTGAAAATATTTAATGTCGCAATCCTGCAAAGGCAAGAGACTGTCATCCCTTAACCTCTCGATTGCCACCATACCACCAGCATCGAATGTCAAAGAACAATGGCAACGATGTCAACAAGCCATAAGATCAGGCGCAACTTTTAGGTATCTCGCTGATGGAAGAACCCTCTGGTTTGATGAAAACTGCCGGCAGATGCTCGCAGCCATGAACGAGGCAAAGCCGCCGGTGAAGATGAGATCTGCTTTTGATATCTGTAGGCAAAGAAGAAGGAAAGAACACCGGCTTTTCAGAAAAAAGAGCTTTCAAGAAAAGCGCGCAATCCTGGATATAGAAAGATGCCACTCCAGGAATGATTTTCGCAAGTTTTACCAAAGTGTAAAACGTTAAAACTAGATATACAAGGCACGAACTGTATCCTGTCGAGATGAACAAGGAAATATTCTAGTTGGGACCAAAGATTATAAAGTCATACAGATGACGCACTGCATACATGAAAAATTGTTCTATGGCGGGTCATACTAGCACAGCCCGCCATATGTTTGGATCTCATTTCTCATGTGTGCACGTGCATACCGCCCGTCCGTACCATGAGCTGGTGAGCAAAAGTGTCTGTTTTTTGTTCTAAATGCGTCATCTGTATGACTTTATAATCTTTGTTGAGACCCTGTCGATGCTGAGAATATGGAAGAAACCACTTCTGCAGACTCTTAGCAGCGATGACGACCAATCCACTGCTGTTAGGCAGAACGGATCAGTCAATATTGGAGACGACTCCGAAAACTAACAACCACCCGACCTAAGTGAAGTGAGGATAGCAATATGTAAACAAGCTTAACAAGGCTGCGAAAATGGGAGCCTCTGTCCAAGATTTATAAAGTCGGCCGAGATGACTGGGTCAGTAACATCCACCAACTAATAAGCACAAGGCTGCCGCAAATGTCGGCCTTCTCGCCGAGATTTAAAAAGCTGGCGGAGATGACTGTGATGTTGCTTACCATCTACCAACTTATAACCTTAATATGTGTCGCAAGTTGATTGAGGATTAGGTACATTCTGGACTGTAGCGCCACTTAAATATGTAAGTTGCGGAATTGTTCATCGAAATTTGCGAACTGGGCCACCCAAACTTTGAAGTATTGTTCACAAACAATGAAAACGTGGTTTCCGTTACATTTTTCTAACCCAAAATTGTTAGCTGTAATAATATTTTACCGTTTCCAACAGAAATGGCGGTTAATTAAAATCTTGCGACATTCTTTATAAGCGTCCTCTCATTAAGGACTTGAGAACTTTTTTTTTTTAAATAAAATGCAAACTAGGTAGGTAATACATCTCCAAAAAAAATGTCATTCGCTTGAACTGCTGTCAAAAGATTTATGAATGGAATTCGACTTCGTTCATATGACCCCCACGGAAACGTATGCACAGCGTTCGATACGTGGAGCCCAATTTTCGATGACTCGGAAGCACAGTTGGACCGATACGTCCGCGGTTTATCGTTCAATATTGGCTTTGAGGTGCTCTAGCGTTGTCGGCTTGGTGGCATATAGGTTAATGATTCAATGTAGCCTCATAAAAATGAGTCGAAGGGCCCGTTTCTCAAGATAACACTGTTCATCGAACTGAGACTTTGGTAACTCTATTGTGGGACCGGTTGTGTGGCTTGTGGCACCGTCTTGTTGGAACCACATATCCCTGATGCCCATGTCATGCAAATGCTCAAAGAAATAACGTTCCAACTCTGTAGAGAATACCATTTACCACAACGTGACTGTCATTATCTTCGACAAAAAAAAAAAAAAAAAAAAAAAAAAACGGCCCAATGAGACTCCACCGACATGAAAACCGCACCATACTGTGACTTTTTGCGGATGAAGCGCTGTTTCATGAAGCACATGAGGGTTCTCACCTGTCCAGTTACGTATATTTTGCTCATTGACGAAACCATTTACGCAAAAAAGCGCTTCATAGCTACAGATGACTTTGCGATGAAATCCTTCATTTTCTTCCATCATGTTCAGAGCCCAATTCGATAACGTTCGTCGCTTCATATGGTCACGTGGCTTAAGTTCATGAGCTAGCTTGATCTTGTAAGGGTTTAGGCCAAAGATAACTACGAAAAATTCGCCATATTGTGATCTGGGAGAGGCCCATTCCTTATGAACGCCATGAAATTGAGTTATTTGGCTAACTGGACTCCTCTGTGGCAGCAATATTCTCCACACTTTGCGCAAAACGTAGTCTCACTGGCACGGCAACAGCAATCCGCGAATATTCGGACTCAAGTTTTTCCCCTAGCTAGGCTATGAATTGCTTGCCTACTGGGACGAGAATTACGGCAGAAAATCGGCGTTAACGATCTTAAAGTTGCGGTCTTAAAGTTGAAACTTGGAATTTCTTTGTTCCTTCATGTAGAAACTTCGACCTGATGAAAATGTCGATGTCAGTGAATATTTTGACATTGACAGTTCTGTAATCGGTTAAAAGGTGTGTTCGCACTGAAAGTTTGAAGTTGTCAAGTTGCTAATGACAGACTCTTTACATTTATACCGTGAATCCTTACATCAATCGCAATTCTCTAAATCTGATTGACCAACCGGATATCTGACGCAACTTGAACCATCCATTGAACTAATTCCTGTCATCGGAAGCGATATTCTCTCCCATTCCCCCAGCAGACCATCGTCAATTCGTGATTATGAAAATCTGAAAACCTCATTTCACACATCATCATCTCGGAACTGGAATAAATAATTCAAATCCACAGAAAATCTTACGTCCAGTAAAAAATTGTAGCCACCCCTCACCCAGGAAAATTTACACTTAGAAGCCATAAACAACAAACAAAGGATAAATGTGATCCCCAACCTCCGACAAAAAAAAACAAATTTCAAGAATATGGAGGGAAAAACTGGAATGGCAAATGGACTACTCAAGCACACATACCCGTTCATGGTTCCGACGACGACGACGACGACGACGAACAACGGAAGAACACATGGCTCCCGAATGTCGCCAGCATTTCTGTATATGTTCGCCTCACTGAATATCTCAAAGATACGAGCCAAGCGTGTGCCAACCAGTAGCCGGGCAAAAATATCTGGAAATCGCAAAAAAGGGTGGAGAAACGGAAAAATCGCATTTCGCTTTTACTGACAGTCTGTGTATAGCTGGCTGTGTGTATGTGTGCTCGCTGATGTCTAGGCAAGATATCCATCCAACAAATCTACACACAACCAAGGAGAAGCTGAAAAGTTCCAAATAATTTCCACAAGATTAACAGCAAACAGCAGCGGCCATTCAATTCAATAACTCGATTGAAAAAATCCATTTCTGCCAGTGTAGTCGGACCAATACCCGTTGGCCATGTGTAGCTGAGAACAATCTCAGTTTTGGTAGTCGCGTCGGTCGTCGCCAGTGGCGCTGACGGGCGTCCACTCCAGTCGAAGTCGCCTCTCCAGTTCCTCCCCAGTGAGACGACAGTTGCTATAGAGACGAATGGAACAATTTTTGGCTCAAGTGCATGGAAATGGTAAATGGCTTCGTACAGAGGATGCAGCTCCGCTTTCCTGTAGCAATCGAAGCGGCACACGCTTCCACATCTGGCGAATGATGCAGTTTTTGCGTTTCAGTCGTTTTCCAATTCACGGAAATCCAATTACTATGCGGTGCCGCTTTAGTTTGCTACAAAGTTATGGACCCGGGTGGTGTTGGGTGAATTTCTTGTTTCAGGGAATTCCTTTGATGTGAGATGCGAAGTCGACGGGAGGAGCGCAGATGGGCGACAGATTTGAGTCGTTGTGCGTGGTTTTTAGTTTAACAGAAAACAGATTTCTGATTAAGAGTATGAGCACGCAAATTTCTTAGCAGGCAACGTTTTTATAGGCGGCACGTGTATTCTGTTTGTGCGTCACGCAATGTGTAGAACTTGCATTCTGGTTGATAGTCGTATTGCTTTTGGAAGGATTTATAAAAAAAATAATTGTTGGCTACAGGTTGTAGAAGTAACTAATTAGCGGGTTCTATCTTCTCATTCTTTGTCGGTGATGTTATAATCGTAATCAGAACTACCAGTCATCCTTAGGGGAGGAAATTTCTCCTTTGTAAGGTTTCGTTCTTAACAAAAAAAGTGTTCCACACGGGACCTATTAAGGATCTCTTCATCCTACTTTTGATTCTCCTTTGTAAGGTTTCGTTCTTAACAGAAAAAGTATTCCACACGGGTCCGTAGAGCAGGGCTGGGATTTTAAACATCTTATATAGGATCTGCTTGGTAGTTCGAATGAGGGCATTGTACTAAATTGCCTTCTTAGTCCCAATCGAAGCGGGGTACTTCTTCGTTTCATTTCTGAAGAGATATCGTTGTCAGAGTTAATAGCGGAGCCGAAAGTCCGGTACTACCCCAAAGTTATATCTATCAATGGCAAAGTTCTATCCAATTCGTCGATCAAGTGTGTCCTTTCGTGTTGACATCATATACTTAGTCTTACGCTCATTAACTGCTGAACCCATTTTTGGCGCTTCCTTCTATATACTAGCAAACGTGGTTATGTCGTCACGTTGAGTCCGTCCATGATGACAATATCGTCGGCGTGTGCTAGGAGTTGAACCGATTTATGGAAGATTGTGCCTCTGGTGTTGACTCTGG
This sequence comes from Rhingia rostrata, assembly GCA_949824845.1. Taxonomy (NCBI): domain Eukaryota; kingdom Metazoa; phylum Arthropoda; class Insecta; order Diptera; family Syrphidae; genus Rhingia; species Rhingia rostrata. The sequence continues at coordinate 41,348,101 of OX463755.1, read as the reverse complement.
AGATTTGCAAAATCCTCTCAAGAATGTCATTGGCTAAGATACATGACAGTGAGTCACTTTGCCGAAATCCTTTTTATAAACCGAACGACCCTGATGAAGCATCATCCCCCTCGTCATCCTTAACCGACGGGCGAGTTTGGGCGGCATACCAAAACTAGACATGGCTTTGAAATCGATGAATAGGTGTTGGGTATCGGTTTCGACCTCTTGGGTTTTTCCAGGATTTTCCGAATTGTAAAAAATTTATAAATTGTGGACTTCTCTGGCCTGAAACCATACTGATAAGGGCCGATCAGGTTATTTATCGACGGTATCAGGCGATGTTGAGGAGACTTATGCCTCTGTAGTTGGCGCAGTTTAGAGGTTTGTAAATCGGGCAAACGATGCTGAGGTTTTATCCTTCAGGCATACTTTCTTCCGACCAGATTTGGCTTATGAGTTGGTGGATGCTTCTTACCAAGTGATCTCTGCCGGCTTTATAAAGCTCAGCGGGAAGGCCGCCATTACCGGAAGCCTTGTTAAGACTGAGTTTAGATATTGCTATCCTCACCTCACTTCGGTCGGGTGTTTGGCACCTATTCGCTGTCGTTGACAACATTGAAAGGCTCGTTCTGCCTGACAGCGGAATGTTGTTCGTCATTGCCGTTACCCTGTCTGCAGAAGTGGTTCTTCTATATCCTCAGCATCGACTGGGTCTCAACTACTATATTCCCCTGTTCATTTCAACAGGATTCTGTTCGAGCGTTGTATCCTTGGCTTTGGCCCTTTTCACTTTGGTAAAACTTGCGAACATCGTTCCTGGAGTGGCACCTCTCTATATCCTCGATCGCGTGCTTTTCTTGCTCTTTTTTTCTTCTCTTTGAAAACCCGGTATTCTTCCCTTCTTCTTTGCCTATAGAGCTCAATGGCAGCTTTCGTCTTCAACTGCAGCTTAGCCTCTTAGGCCACGTTCTTGGCTGCGAGCATCTGTCGGCATTCCTCATCAAAACAGGGGTGTCTTGCTGAGAAACCTAGCACATCAGTTGCGGCTGATCTTCGACATTGGATGCTGGTGGTATAGAGTTAATCCAGTGGTTAAGGGATACGCGTTGCGCGAAGGTCTTGGCGGTCCCTTGCGATTGCAGTCTTTCGAAATTAAATTTGTTTCACAGAATTTCCGGATTGTTGTGGCGTGTTGGATATCCGTATTCTTACCATGGCTGCAACAAGGTATAAGTCTGAGTCGATGTTGGCTCCTTGGAATGTTTGGACATCCAAAATACTCGATACGTGCCTCTTGTCTATCGCAATGTGATCAATTTGGTTGACCGTTTGTTGATCTGTGGACCGTCATGTCCCCTTATGGATATCGAGGTGAGGAAACCGTGTGCTGGCTATAGTGGCATTTCGTTCCGTAGCGAATTCAATTAGCCTAAGTCCTTTATCCGACGTGTTGTCATGTAGGCTATGTTTTCCGACAATACTGCTAAAGATGTCTTCTTTTCCTACCTTTGCGTTAAAATCTCCCAACACGATTTTCACATCGTACTTTGGTAGTCGCTCATAGGTTTTGTCAAGGAGCTCATAGAAGCAATCCTTAGCTATATCATATGTTTCCTCCTTTTGGGCGTGAGCGCATATACCGCTAATTTTGGCGAACTTGGCCTAGATGCGGATGGTTGCAATCCGTTCGCTAATGTCTTGGGAACATAAGACTTCTTGCCTAAGTCTGGCACTTATAACAAATCCGCATCCGAATAGTCGCTGTTTCTGCTCACTATAACACGGTCCGTATACCTATGTCACAGCTTTTCATCATCTTTTTGCCCGGCATATCCCATCGTATTTCCTTGATGGCAGTAATGTCTGCTTTGTAGCAGTTTAGGGCTTCCGCCAGTTGTTCGCATTCACCTCTCCTGTTTAATGTTCTGACATTCAGTTGACTCGTTGAGTGGAAATCACAGATGTGTTCCATACCTGCTCCATAGAACATTTTACCTTTTCCTGATATATATCGCGAACCTAAGAACGTGTGTCTCGCAGCCAATGATGAAATTAGGTTTCCAAGATTAAAGCATGTTAGTAAAATCCCCTTTTTCAAGCTCAGAATGCGGTGGATAGTACATAGATGCCATCTTAAAAGTACGCTGACCAGCTTTAACCTGGACTTTGAAAAGCCGCTTAGTTTCTGGCTATCTCTCTCCATGTCTTCGCAATGTTCAATTCAGTCTTGCATAAAGATGGATGATCCGTCTGTTCCCTATGGTTAAAGGGCACTGGGAACATTTGCAGCCCTTTATTTTTGCCCGAAATTAAGCAAATTTCTTAAATGCCCTAATGTCACATCAAGTCTAAGTCTTAATTTCTTGTCACATACAAATTTAAAGCCTCTAAACTCCATTAGAGAAACTTGACTATTACCCTCGATTTCTAAACACCCGTATACACCAATTATCTCTCTTCCAACACCTTTATGCTCAACCAGATGTTACAAAAAAAAAAAAACACTAAACCCACAACGCATCCGACCAAAACATGTCAAATCAAACGCTCGTTCCTCATTTACCCCTAATTACATGTTTACATGCCAACACGTTATCATTGCTCTTGTGGACTTTCCATTAAAAAAAAGAAGACACCCCATCAACCGCGTAATAATCTATGTCCGTACACCTGACTAGAAAACACTTGTATCTGCAAAACCTAAAAAAAAAAAAAAAACCCCAACAAGAGTTCAATGATTTCTGCACACTCCACTGGTTTGGCAGCACTGATGGGAGGTTTACCTCGTTTGTATGTGGCAAAACGCCACCAAAACCATTCATTATGTCATTTCGCCCAGCAAAGGGTTTAAAAATAAATTACAACCGCACACGGTCGCAGAGTGCGATGTAATTTTTCAGACTTAATTGTGAAACCATTCTTCCTCTGCCAACGTTGTTGTCGGGGCTTGTCGAAAGGGGGCTCTGATAAATGATCATCTCTCTTCACGTATTCGCAGTTTTATTTTTCGCAGCTCGTTTATGGGTGGTTATACCGAAAATTCAGCACACTCTCCCGCCTTGACCCAAATCGAAGCGATTTTACACATTCAGCTGACGAGCTAGGTCACAGACGTCAGCCATGCTCTGACAAATTGCATGCCAAACACCGCGTCGACTTTTAATAAACTCAAGGAATTTCAAACCAAAAAAAAAACCAAAAAAAAAAACACCAAGTACCGACTGTTTAATTATGCCTCATAAAAGCAAACAATGAACCGAACATTAAAGTTCACGGGATACGCTGGTTAAGCAGTCTTTTCGGGCGTCAAAATGTCTTTGACCTTTCGTTTTGGTTTTTATTTTCGGTTTTGTTTTTGGTTAGGTGACCTTGATTACCACACAAACCAACACCAGCCGGCCGGTGTCGAATCAAATTAAAAATTCCACGAAGCAGATTAAACCGCGTGGGCGGGGAATCGGAATCGGAATGAAAGGAAAATGAAACAATGTCAGTCTGACAGACAGTTGTGATAAAAGTCATTCTGCCAGGTATCGGTGTGGAATACACAAACACGTTTGTCAAACGGAAGGGGTAGTGACATTTTCGTTTTTTAGATAGCCAGACATATAATTACATCTCAATCGTGCTGTCATAATTTAAAGGTGAAACTTAAAGTTTTCGTTAACACGGAATACAATTTTATATGACAACCAACAGTTGGCAATAAAATAACAAAAACCAGCCGTCGAAAGACAATTAAAATCTGTGAATCCATGCGAAGCGATGGTTGCGCGTCATAAATTTGGAAATGTACGAGTCTGTTGCTGTCGCTGTCATTTTTTTTTTTTTTTGCGAAGAAAAGAAAAATTCGTTTTTTATGTAGTACTGCCAAATTTGGATCTAAAAAAATGAATATCGCTGGACAAATGGCCACCGGATGCTAGTAATAGGTGCAATTTGTTAATTGTGACAGAGAACGGTATTTTTATATGACACCCGTTGGCTTTTAGTGCTCAGTTATGAGTTTGAAAGACGAAACATGGTTATGACAGATAATAATGGGTGCTAATGGCTCTTGCATCGATGAGGACCTTTTTTTTTTTTGAAAATACATGTGAAGGTTACCTGGTATCAAAGATTATAAAGCCATACCGATGACGCATTGAGAACAAATAACAGAAACTTTTGCTCAACAGCTTCAACAGCGGTGTGCATGTGCACATATGAGAATCGAGATAAAAATATATGGCGGGCTGTGCCAGTACGACACGCCATAGAACCATTTTTCTTGTATGCAGTGCGTCATCTTTGTTGCTTTATAATCTTTGCTGGTATGTTGGTGCAGTGGCTAAAAGCGGGGTTTCTGGTTAAAATCCCGAAAGTGACAACACCAAAGTTTGTTTTTTTTTCACTGCTCCGGGTCTGCGAAAGTCTGTCAAACATCCAAGTGTAGCACTGTCATGAAAAGCTTCTCAAACTTTCCGTCGGGAGTCGGCGTTAAACAGGTGGACTTCTTCTTTGTTGGAAAAATAACTTCGAACACGCAAATGAAGGGAGAAGCTAGATTTTAGTACCTGAATGGCCCAATATGGATTGGTCGAAGATTATGCTACCTCTTAAAAGGACCATGGCCTAACCTCGCTTGATGAAGAAATGAAGAAGAACCTAGTAGGACCTAAGAAGTTATCTTGCAATTGAGAATTAGAGCCGCTTCCTAAGGAATAAGGAAGTTTCGAAAAATTGTTTCTGACAGTTTCTGTTGTTTCTGAGCAGTCTTAGAACTTTTATTCGTTGAAGGTTTTACGGTCAACAGTATACCTTGGATATCGATTTCGGCTCCGTTCGTTAAATATTTAAAATTTACTTAAGTGGCGCGGAATGAACCTTTGCCCCAACCAACATGCCTCTCCAACTAGCCCGGTCCTTAGCTTACTGCCTCCAGTTGCGAGGTCTCTTCTACTGCGTCCGACGTCTGGCTGGGAATCGAAGACTTGGCGAGCCGGAGTATTGGTGCACATACGTTCTACATGTCCTAGCCATCTTCAACGTTCAAGGCGGATTTTTTTGACCAGGGTTTGCACAATCCTCTCAAGAATTAAATTAAAGAAGTCACATGACAGCTCATCGCCTTGCTTAAATCCTTTTGTTGGTATCGACTGTGTCGATGAGCAGCAGGAATTCTTCATTGTCATCCTTTGCAAACGGTCGAGTCTGGGCGATAAACCAAAACTAGACATGGCTCTGTTCGTCTCTATAAATGCTGTCGTATGCGGCTTTGAAATCGATGAATAGGTGTAGTGGTTATCGATTTGGACTTCTTGGGTTTTTTCCAGGATCTGCCGAAGTGTGAAAATTTGATCGGTTATGGACTTTCCTGGCTTAAAACCACACTGATAAGGGCCGATCAGGTTGTTGGTAAACAGTTTCAGGCGCTCACATATTACGGCAGATTGGATCTTGTGGGCGATGTTGAGGAGACGTATGCCTCTGTAAATAGCGCAGAGGATCTCCTTTTTTGTGGTACGGGCAAACGATGCTGAGGTTCTATTCTTCAGGCATACTTTCTTCCGACCAGATTCGGCTTTTGAGTTGGTGGATGTTACTTACCAAGTCATCGCCGCCAGCTTTATAAAGCTCAGTGGGAAGGACGTCCGGCAGCCCTATTAAGCTTGAGTTTAGAGTTTGCTACCTTCACTTCACTCAAGTCGGGTGATTGGAAGTTTTCGCTGTCGTTGCCAATATTGAATGATCCGATCTGCCTGACAGCGGGATGTTGTTCTTCATCGCCGTTTTGCAGTCTGCAGAAGTGGTTCTTCATATCCTCAACATCGACTGTGTCTCAACAACGATATTTCCTTGTTCATCTTGACAGGGTGCTGTTCGAGGCTTGTACCATTGGCTTTGACGTTTTACACTTTGGTGAAACTTGCGAACATCGTTCCTGGAGTGGCACCTCTCTATATCCTCGAACACGCGCTTTTCTTGCTCTTTTTTTCATCTTTCTGAAAAGCCGGTGTTCTCCTCTCGTTCTCTTCCTTGCAGCTCTCGTCTTCACCTGCAGCTCAGCCTTGTAGGCATCGTTCTTAGCTGCGAGCATCTGTCGGAATTCCTCATCAAACCATGGGTTTCTTGCTGGTGGGCCCGACAAACCTAGCACAATTGCGGCTGATCTAATGGCTTGTTGGCATCGTTGACATTGTTCTTCGACATTCGATGCTGGTGGTGTGGTGTTTACGAGAGGTTAAGGGACAACCGTTTCGCAAAGGTTTTGGTAAGTAACTGGGCATTGCCAAGTTAAAGCCAATCAGAGTCTACCCTCTTTCTACAACACCCTAAGTGTTATGCTTTGGTGAACTAGAAATCCGTCACAGACTGCCTCCTGGCATTAATGTCCAAGAGTCGTCAACGACAACGCCAGAGTAGAATTAAACGAAAAAGAGGTTATGTTTGTCAAATGGGAATCTCTTGCTAACCCATCACTATCGAATAGACGTGACTTCAACACCGCTGAGAGTTTTATTGAAGGTGTTACGATAACATTGGCTAAGGAGCAATATACAACACTCTTGGATTCCACCATAATCTGAAGTCTGTGGCATGCTACTGACAACATAAGTCAAAAGTCTCCATTTTTTCAAGATGCCATAACCCATAGTCTGTAACCTGACATTGACAAGAAGAGCTTAGAGGCTCTAGATTCTTTCGCCGCTCCGTTTATCCTAGAAGCACGGTTTTTCGACAGCTTGGATAACTAAGCAGAGATATCTCTTCAAACCGTAAAAGACTTGAAGCTGTAGAGACAAAGAATTATTAGAGTCTTTAGAGCATCTCTGGAGCCACTGCCCAGATCTACAGGAACACTGCATGGAAACACAGTCCTTTTACAGCATGGGTATCTTGGCAGATTTACCACTTCACGTCTTAAAAAAGTTCTGCGAAATCTTGCGAGATTATGACGAAATAGAGTCTGTAGAACGTTTCTTGAGCCAATGTCCAGCAAAAGCCTGCTTATTATGGATTGAAATTCCTGCTCCCTCAGAATCCATATATGCTGATTTTAGTCTGGAGTTCTTAGTCCGCACATCAGGTTGTTGTCTACCTAGGGTTCTTGGATCATGTTTATTTCGTGGGATAATAAGAGCTGTTTACAGAGGCCATGACAACTGCGCTGTTGACGTCGTCAGATTTGAACGCTTTAGGAGGTCCTCTTCTGCTAGCCTGTTGGTAACACTAACTAACATTGGATACATGCCAAGGTTTGAAGGAGTTTCCACCATCTCCGTGTTTTTCGGTTTAGGTTCGACTCCCAGCCCCGTTTGAGATGAAGGAAAACTGTGTTTTGGGGGTTAGATGAACGTTCCATCTCAAAGTCCGTTTGAGGTGGTGCAGAGCTAGGGTGGGGATACGATCTGTCGTACCTATAAGCATTCAGCAGAATGGAGATGAACCCATAGCTTATGACACCATCGACGGAGCTGGAGGATACTTGGATTCCTCGTGTACAATTACGCAAACGTTTCTGGAATCACCATTAACCTCTTCAAACTTGTCAATTCGCCAAATATGGGTTTGAAGAAGTTGATTGCTGAACCTGATAGTGTGCAGAATGTCCTTTGTGATGGATGGCTCGTCCGTGATTCTCTTACCACCACGAGAGCAGTTAGGAATCTGGTCCATTTCCACTACCTTCAGTTTTACTCCTGGCCACTGCTCTATGGACCTCTGGTCGAAAGATGTAATCCTCTTTATATGTCCCTGATAGAGGCAAGTGGTTGCAGATCCCGGATGATCTCGTAATATTTGGAATACGCTGTAGGCAAAGTTTCATCTCCACCACCCTCTTTTTTTTTCCGGTGTTATGCTTCCATCTGGGACATTGCGGTCGTCATTTACCGAGACTTCCAGTTAATCTTTCAACATCTGACTTAGCGTTCTTATTTTTCTTTTTGGCGCTCCTCAGGAAGTCTTGGCATTTGGCCTTGGTGTCCACGGAGAAGCTGGAGAAACGTTGAAACTCTTCTTTGGCCAAGCTCAGAGAAGAATTTTGCTTTTCAGTCCGATCTGCGGTCGGGATGCGTTGGTAACGGGCAATTATTTAAGTATGTGTACCTTTATCCTTGTATGCATTTTTAGCAGGGTGGACTTGCTTGAAGCTCAAGTACGGTTGGTTTGGTAGTTATTTGGAGCGACATTTTTGTGCGAGCTCGAAGCCGTACATAAACTTAGCCCAGATGGTTCAGAGTAGGAGTGGCTGTGTACCCCTCACATCTCTTGGCTATAGATCGGACCAGGCTCCAAAACCAATGTCTTTTCCGATGGGACTGATGCGCATTCACCCATAGAGGTATAACATACCTGTGCACACACATCCACTACGTATGGCCCTGGTTTTCGAAAAGTCCTTACGGTCTAACCTTACTTACCCTATTTTTTATTTTCATAGCCAATGTTAATCGGTACGTCCTACTTAAAGAGATTTTAGCCACCATAGCCGCTAAACACAACTACTTCATCAATTTATTCATCCGTGGTCCTAAACCAAGCCGCAACACAATCGGCTCCTGCATCATCCACTCCATCGACTTCCCACTAAAATTACCAAAGGCAGACAAAATCTCCTTACGCACCCCTAATTGCAGCTTTTCTGCTGAATTTTTCCACCTCTGTGTGTTTGCATTTAAGCAGATTACATCGCATCACAACAAAACTTTGGACGGCAGCCATATAACTGCACACAACCCTCCCATTTCAGGGATGAAAAATTTCCTCCTGCATCCACGTTTTATTGCTTTGAGACTCATTAAGCGTAAATGTAAACAAAACCCAAAACTGCAAAAGTAATTTCGAATTTTTTTTTTTTTCTGAACATCTGAAACCTCGAAAACGGCTCACAGCTAACCCATACATACACGTATATGAATGCGGTCAAGGGTTAAGTTTTTGGGTTTCATTTTGTAAAGAATTATTTTTATCGCATGATTGCTGACTAAATTTTTTTATTAATTTAATTTTTGTTTTCTATATTTCAAGGTCCAACAACGGTACAAATGGTTTCACAGAATCGCCCGCCCCATATGCCGGTACCAGTTCAAGTGCCACAAGGTCAGGTTATGCAACAATACGTCAACGAGAGCGGCACCTTGACCCACGTTGTACTGTCTCCAACCCAGTATCAGCAATTGCATACAGGCCAAGGAGGCGTTCAGCATATCCATGCGCCATTTGTAAGTGAAATTTTGTATTTTTTTTTGTTTGCATGTATTTACTTAACTGTTTACACACATAAGCGGGTTTTGCTGACATATGCATTATATTCCTTGTAACAGTTTTTTTTTTTGTTGATAAGATTGAGTCACAGTAATGCACCTGTTGACGGGTGTTCTGTTGGACGCATTTACTGTCGTCGACCCTTATCGCGTACGTGTGCATTCTGTCGCCGGTTTGACATTTATGAGATAGCCGTCATGATGGGAAGTAGGTTATTCATAGATAAAGCCTGACGGAGAATTTTGCGCGTCCATGAAAGTTGCTGTGGGTAGGTAAATGTATTGATGTCTCATGGGGTGATGAGTAAGGGTCGTGTGACGGTTATGACAGTCAGTGTTTAATTAATGAGAAAGGTGACGTTTAAGGTGGAAACGCAAATGTTCGTTTAAGTACGTTGACGAATATCCCGTGGGGATATATTTAAGCCATTAGTAGATGTGGAGGTCTATAGGGAGTAGATAAATCGACATTAAGATAGAATTATGTCAACATTTTGGAAGGTAGTAGAGGCGTTTTTGTTGAACGAGATTTAAAGTTAAACCTTAGTGGACACCCACTGACAGGCACTTAAAGTGGTTAATACGATTTTTATGACATTTCCTTCGAAAACATTTCGAAAGCAAACGTAATAATTAAGAATGAGAGTGTTGCAACATATATCCGAGAGACGAAATGACACCCTCAAAGAAAATCCATTTTGAAATTTAAAAAAAAAAAATTCCCTTGAAGGATTTTTTTTACAGACTGTAGACATGTCACTTCGTGACTGATAGCGATTTTTGGTCCTTTCGAAGAAATTTTCCATGATAAATAAATTCATCAATGGCCCGTCGATTTTTATTTTTCAGTTGAGGCTTTTCAGTTCTTAGGGTATTGCCATCTTCAACCAAAATGGTGAATGGCTTCAAACTTCATGATGAATCTTGACTAAAATTTCGGCTTAAAAAAAACAAGTTTTTAGCTCTCATGTTATGTTATCCTGTCAAAGTCCGTTTCACCAATTTCAAGCAAATAGAAGTTGTAACTCATTTTAAGGTAACAAACGCCATTTAGGGTGACCGCATTGCAAGCTGAAGGAGGAAAAAAAAAAAAACATTTTAATGGTTTCTCCACCCTTTCCAATGACAAGGCCAACTTTTGCTCCGGGTACCATGATTTCTTGGTACGGGGGATAACCAGTTGGACCCGGCGGAGGCATTGTAATTGAGAGAACAATTTCAACAGTCCCACCGTGCTGAGTGGCCATTTGCTGAATCATTTCGCTTCGTTACGGCATCACGACTACCACGGACTGTAACCGTACGTTCCGATTCTTGAGATAATTGTATTTTACAGCCAGACTCCGCTTGAATATGTGAAATATTGTCGCTACTATTCCTTCCTACAACCAAATGACCAACAATCGCTTCCGGAATTCTTAGCTGCTCCTCGGTTGTATTTCCAGCTGTAGCGGCAAGACGTGCGGCAACAGCCGCTGCTTGAGCCAGCGCCTGTGACATACTACCACCCTGTTGTGAATTATACGAGTCTGGGCTGGAGAATTTTTTCGCATCCGGTCCAGCGGAGTCGTCGTCGTTCAAGGAGCGTTTATATCCGCCGCCGCTGCCTTGCAATTGCTGCTGTGGCTGAGGTTGTTGTTGCTGGCCAGTTGGTTGGATCTTGGCAGCGATCTGTTTTGCACGTTGAAGGGCGGCAGCAAATGCCTGGGATTGATTGATATTTGATTGTGGCGGGGCTTCAGTTGAATAATCACTCATTTTATTTAAAATAAAACGAAAAAAAGTAAGAAAATCTTGCAATTTCTTCGACGAAAAAAGCACACGCGTTGAATTACAAATGGCGACGCGGTAAAAGTTTTAATCATTCCGCCACCCTCTAAATGCACATCAATGCTTGCGATATCTACAAGGTGGGCCAAAAGAAGTCATCCGATGTTGTTTGGCTCTCATTTTTATCGGTTGTGGCTCTCGCAGTGTGTGCACTTGCTCCGTCCTGTTGGAACCAAATGTCCTCCAGTCTTAATTCGTCCAATTGCGGCAGAAAAAAGTCGGTCAACATGGCCCTATAGCGCGCACCGTCCACTGTTGTCGTTTGACCAGTGGCGTTCTCGAAAAAAAAAAAATAGCCCGACGACTCCTCCAGCGTGTGTAATGGTTCCTCGTGCATTACTCGTGGATTTTCGGTGCCCCAGAAGCGATAGTTTTGCTTGTTCACGTACCCGCTGAGGTGGAAATGAGCCTTATCGCTCATTATGATTTTGGTCGAAAATTCGTCCCCGAGATTGAGGATGGGGCGTAGGTTACACGCTTTTGGCGGCCGACAGGCAGCAGACTTTGTACGGGAACATGCGCAAGTCTTTGACCGATATTCGCCTAAGGGACGATCGGCTGATGGCTTATTGCGAGGCACGGCGTCTGGTCGATGTTTACGGCGACAGATCGATATCCTCGGGAACAGCGGCGATATTCTTGGCACAACGGGAGCTCCGGGGGCGGCCACTCTTGGCAACCTCTCGTGTGGTCCCATACTCTTCAAAGTTGGTGTCGGACGGCCGGGGAATCGACGATGGAATTCGCGCTGCACCAACACTACAGGCGAATTAATACGCGAAAAAATAGACACGATTATTCCGGGTAGTGTATCGCTCCCTGGCTTGTTCACTTGTATTCTACATCTGATTAGTCCACAAATGTCAAAACAGAATTGACATTGGCGGCCATTTGCAAAAATAAGATCATCTTCCAAAAGGGTGATCTCTGTTGGCCCACATAAGACGTAATAGACCCCAAATACCTGGGGTCAGTTGTATCTTCTAACTACATGCTGCCTGACCCTGACTTTCAAAAAGCATTCATCTTCATCTTCCCAAGTAGAGAAGAGTGGTGGAGGAACGAAGTTGTCACCGAAACCATATCCGACCTTGGCGTTGGAGTGGAAGTGTTTTTTGGAACACTAAAGCTGTACAGCACTTTTCGTTTCCCTGAGCGCAGCAGCGTCTTCGTTGCAGAGATATTGGAGGTAGCAGAGGCAGCCAAAGCGAGTTCAATGTTGGCGATACCACCGGATGATACCACCATCTTTATTGATAGTCAGGTTGCAATTAAAGCAAACTCTGCTGTCAAAATAAAGTCCAAGCTCGTAAAGCTTTGTCGTGAAGAGCTGAAGGTCCTTTGCGTCCAGCATAAGGTTAAGCTCTGCTTGGTGCATAGACATGCATAAAAGATCTGCAACCATAATTAATCCAGTCTTTCAAATCGCCACTATGTGGCCTCAAATCACGCCAAAACAATCGCGTTCAATTGATTCCGCAGCAACAACTTTGGATGTTCTTGTCAAATTGTTGACCTAACGCATATCGTCGATGCGCGATTATTTGCGTTACATTTCCTCGGAAGAAGAAAAGTCTCGCCTGTACCACCGGGCACATCTATTGCACGCTTAATTCTGTCATACACAATGCGTTGTTCCGGAACCAACTGTGGAAAATTTGTCTGGACAAATATCCCCAGTTTGTCAGAATCAAAGTGTGTTTCTCGTCGCAAATCACGAACGAAAAGGTCGTTTGCTGGTCAGTTCGGAGCAGGCATTCCCAATTGGAACAGATGCCATGTTAGCGATTGCGAAACATATGTCTGCAATCAAAATCAATAGACGTTTGGTGTGAATTGAATGTCCGGATTTTGATTCGATGTAGAATAACTTCACTGATGTGAAGAAACGTCATCATTCGTTCGCTGTTTTCGTTTCAATTCAAAGCATCAACTGTCACGGCAGTATACGAAATTCATTGGAATGCCAGTTGTCGAAAATTGGTCGTACCAACTCAGACAATCTTCGTTGACTCATGCACAACAACTTTGGGAAGAAACGTCATCATTCGCTCACTGTTTTCGTTTCAATTCAAAGCATGAACTGTCACGGCAGTATACGAAATTCATTGGAATGCCAGTTGTCGAAAATTGGTCGTACCAACTCAGACAATCTTCGTGGACTAATGCAGAACAACTTTGGGAAGAAAAGTCATCATTCGTTCGCTGTTTTCGTTTCAATTCAAATCAGCATTAACTGTCAAGGCAGTATATGGAATTCATTGGAATGCCAGTTGTCGAAAATTGGTCGTACCAACTCAGACAATCTTCGTGGACTCATGCACAACAACTTTGGGAAGAAACGTCATCATTCGCTCACTGTTTTCGTTTCAATTCAAAGCATGAACTGTCACGGCAGTATACGAAATTCATTGGAATGCCAGTTGTCGAAAATTGGTCGTACCAACTCAGACAATCTTCGTGGACTCATGCACAACAACTTTGGGAAGAAACGTCATCATTCGCTCACTGTTTTCGTTTCAATTCAAAGCATGAACTGTCACGGCAGTATACGAAATTCATTGGAATGCCAGTTGTCGAAAATTGGTCGTACCAACTCAGACAATCTTCGTGGACTCATGCACAACAACTTTGGGAAGAAACGTCATCATTCGTTCGCTGTTTTCGTTTCAATTCAAATCAGCATTAACTGTCACGGCAGTATATGGAATTCATTGGAATGCCAGTTGCGCCATCTCTCGACAATTCCATCACATGATCAAATGCACTGTTTACGATTCTATAAAGGACATAACGGGTGTTTTTTTTTTAGAGTTTGGATTTTCGAATAAAGATAAAACTGACATTCTGTGGTCAAATCGGGCAACTCGAATGTCATTTTTGTTTAGTTTGGTTTGACATTTCATCATAAAATGGTTGACAAATGAACAACGCTTGCAGAACGTGCAAATTTATTTCGAAAATAATGGTACAGTTCTCGCGAAGTTAACCGCAAGCTCCGTCCATTTTATGGTGGGCATAATCGGTCATCAGAGCAATTAATTCGGGTAACCATCGATCGTTTTTGCACTACGTTTACTCGATGTGACAATACGCATCTGCAGAGACGTCGAACAGTGCACACCGAAGAAACAATTGCCGCTGTGAGCAAAGTGTTGATGAGGAATTGGAGATTTGTCCATCAACTTTATAGACTTTGCGCAAAGATCTTGGCGTACGACCTTACAAGATCCAGCTTGTGCAAGAATTAAAGCCGCTAGGCCATGCAATGCGTCGTGATTTTGGTGTATGGGCCGAACATGAGATTGATTTCGATGCTGTTTTTCATCGCAAATTTTTGTTCAGTGATGAGGCTCATTTTTGGTTGAATGGCTACGTCAACAAGCAAAATTGCTGCATTCGGAGTGAAGAGAATCCACTTGAGACCCTTGAGACGCCATTACATCCCCAAAAACTGACTGTTTGGTGTGCTCTATGGGCTGGTGGAGTCTTTGGGCCATACTTCTTCCGAAATGATGCTGGAGAGTCAGTTACTGTTAATTGAGACCGGTATAAAGCCATGCCAACCGACTATTTTGTTCCCGAATTGGATGGCATTAATGTGGATGAAATGTGGTTCAAACAAGATGGCGCTACATGCCACACAGAGCACGTCACAATCGATTCATTGAAGGAAACATTCGATGAGCGCATAATTTCGCGGAATAGATCTGTCAATTGGCCACGAATATCGTGTGATTTGACACCATTGGATTATTTTCTTTGGGGATATGTGAAGCCGCTCGTCTACGCCAACAAACCAGAAACGTTAGGTGACTTGGAGGCCAACAATCGTTATTGCCGACGCACTGCCCCAAATGCTCGAAAAGGTGGTTGAAAATTGGACCTCTAGACTTGGCTTTATTCGAACCAGCCGCGGCGGCCACATGCCCGAAATCAGATTTAAACTTAAATGGCATAAAATTATCCTTCCAATAAAGTCAAATTGATGGACCGAAAAACGATTTTCTTGTGTTTTATTTCAATTCGAAGTGCTATACGTTTAAAAAAACAAAAAACACCCGATAAAAGATAGGGTAGATGTATAAACATCCTCAGTAGTTCGAGATCTTTTTCCAAAAATCCGGTATTCTTTCCTCCTTGCCTTGTATGCCTCAAGGAGTTTCTTGCTGGTGAGCGTGAGAAACCTAGCACATCAGTTGCGTCTGATCTAATGGCTTTTAAAAATCGTCGCCATTGTTCTTCTCAGTTTTCAGTTGTTTGGGTACGCAGATATCAGCGCAATCACTTGCTTACACTTGCCTCTCTGCAAAATTAAACTTTCGATAACAAATTTCAAGTGTCTGCCAATAAAAATGTTGCTGACACCTCATCGAAGCAAAGACTCTCAACCGCCCCTAAAGTAAGGATGACTATTTTTCAATCAAAACTCTCATCCATTCACCGCCATAAAGATACCCATTAATCTACTTCTCTAGCCGTCGCATATACTCCCAGGATCCATCGATAACATCCCACAAACTTCACATTAAAAAAAAATATATTACCCACACCATATAACCCGCTCGACGAAGAAAATCCCTACATCCATGTGTGTCCTTCCATAAATCGCTGCGATTAAACAAACTTTACCTTGCGCAATCTACCATAAAAAAAATGAATGTCTCCCATATCCACCTTAATCCTCGGAACCATAATTAAGTTTATAAAATACTCCCTCGCCTCGGCAGGAGCAAGGTGCGGATGCACATTATTCCTGGGGATTTTAAACGCACAAATACGGTCCACTGAAAACCCCGCAATTAGACTTAAACTTTAAGTGGCTTCCTCTGTAGACTTTACGGTCCTGCTTAAAACTCGCTCCAGACGGCACAGGTAAATTCGATTTATATTTTCAAAAGAAAAGAAATTAATTTTCCACTGAAAACTACCGAACAGGAAGTCGGTACTTAACCACGAAATGAGTAAATACAACGAACAATCGTGTATACTTTTAATCGCCACCAGCGCCCCCTGTTGCCGGGGGATTATTATGCGATGATTGTCATTGAATGGGCGAATTATTACCAATTGAAAATTCGCTTATGTATTATGTTTCATTTTGCGCCGAATGTATTGGTGCCATTCGGCGCCCCCTTCGTCGGATTTTCCCAATCGGAAAATGGAGTCTTAATGGGTTTTCTTTGGTGCGGGTACGGACCGAGCGAACGGACAACTTTTCTCCCGCTCGCTTATTGAAGTTTATTTGAATTCGATTTTAATGCATTCGTCGAAAAGAAATTTAAAAGAAAGTTCCCCTCCCCGCCCCCCCACACACACTCCCTCCAACGATAAATTTGTGTTTGTATTTTCGTTTTCCTTTTTCCGCTCGTATTGTTTGCCATAATGCATTTATCCTTGCTCTGATTTCAAGTCCTCCTCGGTGTAACGGTAGCTCAGCCGTAAAGAAATGAAATAAAATGACGAACGACAACATACAACCATCAGAAAGGGAGCCAGGAGCAGAAGGCATAGGCGACACAAATCGGGTCAAGGATTAAAGTTCTGTTCCCCCGTGCACCAGGAGGTAACTGCCAGAACTCGTGACACACTGATTGAATTCGTTTCGTCAAGTTTGTTCCTAATTTGTTTGCATTTCGAATGAAAGAATCTGACAAAAAAAAAAAAAAGTTTTTGGAAGGCAGAATCGCGAACACATTATGTAGGACATGAGGCGTCTAATCAAAAGTGCTTTCCATCGATTGTCAAATAAATAAATTAAATTAACATGTCAACTTCAAGTTGAGTGTGCATCAATCAAATTGAATGCACAAGTGCTGTCAAGAGGCGGGCGGTGTTCAGTAATAATTTATTTGCAATTCACTAGTGAACGAAAAAAAAAACAAACCGAGCTTCAAGTGACAAAAAGTTGTACTAGCAATTAGCCCGCAACACGTTAGGGGATATTTTTGCGTTTTGTTGACGTAATGACGAGCGCAATTGAAGAAGACACATCATGTGCTTGACGATATTTATGCTTTATGCCATATCTGGGCGAGGAATTTTAATTTGTTGCATGATGTTGCCATAAATAGAGGTCCAATGGCGAATTGATGGGAGTGCGGTGCTGTCATTCTTGGTACATCATTTCAAAAAATAGTGTTCGAATGTTTTTTTTTTTTTTAACTTTTTCCAATGCGTTTGACGTTTCTGCTGGTAATCCACATGTGGTTGACGGCAGCTACTTGGGCGACGATATGATAGTTGGCGGTCTGATCATTGCGAGGAATAAAATTCAGCTCAAGATGGAATAGTCAAATTGAAAAATCTATAAGAGTGACTTTTTTTTTTTTTTTATAATTTACACGTACTCAAGGGGTTGTGCCCTTTATATGTTACCATAGTACGAGCGTTAGAGAAGGGGAAGAATGAGAGGATAGGAAAGATTTTTGGATGTAGTGGAGACTTAAACTCCATGGGTGGTGTCCGAACTAGCCTCGGGGAGTCACTTTTTCTTGTGTTCGTTTTTTTTGAAGAAATTCAAGATGGTGTGCATACTTTTAGGTATTACACCGACCTTTTTATTTCTTTTAAATAAAAGTGAAATGGATTTTGGTTGGGATTGAACGCGCAACCTTCCACTCAACAGACGAACACATTACCACTACACCGCGGCCAGTAAAGGGTCTTTCATTGAGGGCTCCTAATCTTTGAATCTAAACGAAACAATGTGTGAGATATTAATGACATTTTTTTGACATTTCGTTTGAAAGGCCTTTCGATGTCATTGGAATAGACTATCGTTGTAATGGTTGCCGCGGCTTCTCTGGGTGGCGCTCATGTCCGATTTTCCATGACTGACGCATAGGTAGATATTTAGAAGTGGCGGTTCGTCATACTTATGTGCATTTTTGTTACCACGACTTGTGTTACCTTTAGTATGATGGTTGTTGTGGATGTGATACAAGAGATATCTAGATCCATCCTGCGAGGTTTAGGAATCTGATAAGATCTTGTGTCCTTTTACCCGAGATGTCGCTTAAATTGTCGAAGAATGGTTGGTCTAACGCATGCAATCTGACTCTTCTTAGTGCCGGACATTTGCAGATGAAATGGGAGAAGGTTTCTCACTCATTTGTATTCCCGCAACTGCGGCATCGAGGCTTTTATAGGATCCATAGTTTGGATGGTCTGCAATTGCCCAGTGCCCCGTAGCTATCTCCGTAATTCTTGCGATATCTAGGCGTGTTGCGTTTAGTAAATCATTTAGCGCATAAATTAGGCTGATTTTGACTAGTCGCAGGGAAATGTTGGCTTTGAGGGCTGCAGTCGTCTGTGACTTATTCGCCTTGTTACCTCAGCACTGGCTTATTAGACCTGCGACTTAAAAAGAACCCCACAAGAAAAAGTCAAACGGGGTCAAGTTGCACGATATCGGTGGCCAGTTATTATCACCTCCGCGTGATATGACCATGCCCTCGAATCGCTCGGGCTTAATTCCCAATGTGCCACGAAGCGCCGCAGCGGCCTATTGAAACAACATGTTGTTGATGCCGACTGTCCATATCATCCAATTCAGGCTAAAAGAAGCTGGTAATCATCGACCTATAGCGATCGTCGTTGTCGTGGTGCCCTGACCAACTTCGTTTTCAAAGAAATATGGTACGATGATGCCACCAGACCAAAATCCACGCAGTTACTTTTTCGGGATGCATTGGACGGGCTCAGTGGCGCGATGGTGTGTTCGATTCCCATTCGTAACAACACCTTTTTTACTGGCCCTCCTCTCGTGATGATCTGACAAACCATCCGAGTAGAATCAATTGTCAAGAAAAGCTTTTCGCAAATTCAGGTTTCGGAGTCGGTATAAAACAGGCGGTCCCGCTATCGTGCAAGAATTACACACGCACACGTAAATGGTTGTGAGAAAGCTCGGCCCTGGGCACTAACGAGCCTGTTGCGCCAAAAATTTGTATTTTTTCATTGGACGCTCTTGGATCTCATGTGGATTGGTATCGTCCCAAAATCGATAATTTTGTTGATTGACGAAATGGACTTCATCGCTGAAGATGATTTTTCGATGTAAATTAGGGTCAGTTTCCAACTGCTCCAGTGCCCATTAGTCGATCACAAATCGTTGTCTATGGTCATCTATACCTGCAGCTCCTGGTTCAGTTGGATTTTTTTATGGGCGCAGACTCAAGTTGTGCTCGTCCAAAGGTTGAGTTCTTGTATTCGGCGGGGAATCGACTTACTTTTACTTTCCGCAGCCGATCTGACATTACCTTGATGCACAATTGCCGACCGATTGCTTACCATGTCGTTCGTCTCGAGTTTGGCCAACAAACATGGGAGAATCGAGAAAATGGTAGCCACAGAATTTATGTACACAAGATGCTTCCCCTAGAAGAGAAATGGTGTCCCAATTCCAATTTAAGCGCTCAACCACATAGTGAAAACTGCCAGCCCCGAGTCTTAAAAGTAACAAACAAACAAATTGAGAGACAAACCAGTCTTGGATTAAGGATGCTCTTAAATATCAATCAAACCCGGAACGACACGGGAAACCAGTTACCATAATGTAAAAGGTGGGCCAAAAGAAGTCATCCGATGTTGTCGCCGCCTTCATAATATCGGTTGTGGCTCGCGCAGTGTTCCGTCCCATTGGAACCACATGTCCTCCAGTCCTAAAACGTCCAATTGCGGCAGAAAAAAACTCGGTTAACATGGCCCTAGCGCGCACCATCCACTGTTGTCGTTTGACCAGCGGCGTTCTCGAAAAAAATGGCCCGATGACTCCTCCAGCGTGAACAGCGCACCATGCAGTAACTTTGAGCGGGTGTAATGGCTCCTCCTGCATTACCCGTGGACTTTCGGTGCGCCAGAAGCGATAGTTTTGCTTGTTCACATACCCGCTGAGGTGGAGATGAGCCTCATCGCTCATTATGATTTTAGTCGAAAAATCGTCCTTGAGATTGAGGATGGTTTGGGCGTAGGTTACACGCGTTTGGCGCTCGACAGGCAGCAGCTGATGCACGGACTGGACTTTGTACGGGAACATGCGCAAGTTTTTGACAAAAATTCGCCTTAGGGACGACCGGCTTACGGCTAATTGCAAGGCACGGCGTCGATATTCTCGGCACATCGCCGCTCCGGGTGGCCAAACGGCAGTGTTTGTGCATTCGGTGCCGGACGGACGGTGAATCGGCGACGGAATTTGCGCTGCGCCAACACTACAGACGACTTCTTACGCGAAAAATAGACACGATTATTCCGCGTTCCTGGGCAGTGTATCGCTTCATGGCTTGTTCACTTGTATTCTACATCTGTCTTGTCCACAAATGTCAAAACAGATTTGAAGTTGGCGGCCATTTGCAAAAATAAGAGCATCTTCCAATAGGTTGATCTCTTTTGGCCCACCTTGTACTATAGAAGCTCTTTAAGTGATTGCTTCGCGAAATTAAAAAATTTAATCCTTTTCGAAGGAATTTGTTTTTTTGGGTGGGGTTTTGGAAGACCCACATGAGAAAGACCTCATCGGCAGAGGTAGAAGCCTGGTTTTGATGGGTTTTGATGAAGTTTACAGCTTTCCACCTAAGAAGAAATTAATTTAAAAAAATTCATCTCAGGTTCAGCTACCTTAAACAAAAAAAAATGAATGGCGCAACAGGCTCGTTAGTACCCAGGGCCTAGCTTTTTTCTAACAACCATTTATGTGTGCGGGAATACTTCTTTGCACGATGGCGGGACCTCCTGTTTTATGCCGAATCCGAACGGCTTAGTTGAGATAAGCTTTTCATGACAATTGATACTACTCGGATGATTTGTCAGATCATCACGAGAGGAGGGCCAATGGAAAATCGTTGAGGTGTTGCTACGGCTGGGAATCAAACCCAGACCTTCTGCGCGGCATTTCATCGCACTAACCATCGCGCCACTGAGCCCGTCGGTTCAGCAACCTTGGGTGACATTTTAAATATGTCGCCTGTTGGTCTATTTGGCTGATCCTATTTTTCTTACATTGGTTGCTGGCGACATGTGATTGCGGCGACTTTAGCCTTACCTGGCTCAAGGACGGAATTCGTATGGAAAAACGCCACAGTCTCCTCAATTCAACTTTGTTGCCTCAATTAGGGAATTTAACCTTACCTGGCTTAAGGACGGAATTCGTAAGGCACAACGCCGGATTATCCTCAATTCAACTTTGTTGCCTCAATTAGGGAATTTAACCTTACCTGGCTTAAGAACGGAATTCGTAAGAAAAAACGCCACAGTCTCCTCAATTCAACTTTGTTGCCTTAATTAGGGAAGTTAACCTTACCTGGCTTAAGGACGGAATTCGTAAGGCACAACGCCACAGTCTCCTCAATTCAACTTTGTTGCTTCAATTAGGGAATTTTTCCCATTCAGCAATGTAAAGTGATTGCTCGGATTGTTCGGAGTCGGCTTAAAACAGAAGGTCAGGAAAGAGGGACACACCCACACATGAATGGTTGTGAAAAAGCTAGGCCCTGGGTACTAACGAGCCTGTTGCGCCGAATTTTGTATTTGACACCTCTAAGACACGAGGCCGTCAGTGTACATTCAGGGTGGAGCGCTGTCCTTGGCCTTTCGGCTCATCGGCTACCATCTCTGTTTAAGGAGCAAGACAAATACTTGAAATTCCTATATATCCTGTTGTCCGAATATTTCGGAGCAGCTCATGTAGCTTTCAACGCCATCGTTGATATCGGGTAGTCTTTCGCTGCAGTCTGGGAAGTTGTGGTTTTTTTGTGTATAGAAGAGCCTACACCTAGCTAACTTTGTTCCGCGAGTGGTATTTTATTTCCCACCAACCTTCCATATCTGAAAAGAGTTCCTCTATCCGGCACCCGAGCAAGCGTCCGATGGATTGCCAGCAACTCCACATGGGGACAGTTTTATTCAGCGTTCCTATAAGTGTTCTCGTCTATATATCCGATGGTCCAAATAAGATCGAGTGTGTCGAATATGAAACTTTTGTTTCCCCAAAACTGGCATCCATCTATTATTCCAAATCCAGCTAAATCATCACTACCCCTACCCCAACCCCATTAGGGTAACGACTCTTCTCATCGATCACTGTCTTGGCATCCTAGGCAATGTTTAGTTACCACTCAAATAGCACCAGTGAAAGTCAAACTTTTCGCTTCCTCCCGCACCTGTAACGTTTGCAATACCATCATACAATACGTCCTTGAACGTCCCATCTGCACAGTTATTTAGAAAGATCCCTTTCAACAAATTGCTCAAGCTCCGCACCGCTCTTCGTTTCGACAAAACTCTGTGGGCAGAAATATTTGCCGCTTCCAAGAAGCATCGATCACAGAATGGAAAGGCAAACAATCACCACCAGCAGCAACTTGTTAACCTCCATACAGATATCTCCTCTCGGCAGTCTTTCTCTCTCTCTTCGGTGGTGGCTTGAACATCCGCCCCGTCGCAGTTGTGTCGCCGTAAGGTCCCCCTCCTGAGCTGAGGCCCTGGTGTTGTAAAATTATAAATGATGTGATGACGACAACGAACAGGCACGACAATAACGTTTATTTCACTGCAAATGATTAAATTCTGCACAGTTGGCTGCATTCCACAAACGGTCGGTCGCCCTCTGCAGAGAAAAGAGGTTTTTCCACTTAAATTTCTATGTGTGTGTGTGTGTGTTTAGCCCGTCGAGGTCTACTTTTTCTCGAGCAGCACCGATCCCATTACGTATTTTGTCCGTCACACAATTGAAGCTAGAGAGCAGCTTAGAGCCTAGCACTACGAGTATCTGTATCTCGGTGAACGAGACAACGAAGCCTACCTTTTGAATTATAGTTACCATGCAATAGTGCCGGATGATTGCATTACGGGCTACACGGTTGGTTAGATGGATGGATGGAGTTGGAGTCGCCAAAGTGGTAAGACCACAGAGTATCTATCTATCTATCGTACACCACAAGAGCTTCTTTGAGGGATCTCGCGGCGCAGTTGTAATAGTTCATTAGACTTGAAATTTTACTCACGATTTTGATTTGTGTGTTGCGCCAGT
The DNA here is from genome assembly GCA_949824845.1 of Rhingia rostrata. Lineage (NCBI taxonomy): Eukaryota > Metazoa > Arthropoda > Insecta > Diptera > Syrphidae > Rhingia > Rhingia rostrata. The sequence goes on along the minus strand of OX463755.1, from coordinate 41,325,013 downwards.
TGCAGTTGAAGTTGGTTTGTCTGTCTTGGGTTTTTTTTTTTTTTTGTAGGTTTCTCACATTTTCTTCGTTGCAGCACACATATTGTGTGTTTGTGGTTGTGAAGCGAAAATGAGATGTTGACAGTGTGAGAGCGATTTTTTTTTTTTTTTTTTTAGCTTGTTGTCCCCCTTTGGCTTTGTGTGGCGAACTTTCGAAATGGGAATTTCCTGGTTGACATGTGGACACTTTTTCTTTGCAGATAGACATTCAAAATTAGAAACGGACGAAGTGGTGACATGTACGCTTAGTTATGTGCCTTGAAAAATGCTAGGGAAACCTTGTACTTCCATGTTATTTGGTCCATTGTTTATCGAACCTCGAAAATGTGGAATAGTTTGTTTAAGGTGTACATGACTAGGCCTCTTTATTAATTGTCTTCTGCAGAAGCTGCTTCGTAGAGGAATCTATTCCTCACCTTCTGTGCTCTTGTTTAGCTCTGTGCAATAAAAGAAAACTCCATCTGGGAGACTTCTTACTTGACAATCTAGTTGAGATGGCTAATCTAATTGTTTGAAACCACCTCCGCCTTAAAGTTAGCTTAGTATGATTGACTTAGGCAAACGAAAATTAGGAAAAGCCGAAAGAACCACGTGGTAACACAACGGAACTTTTCTGGTCTAAGTGCAGCCGCTATAACCTAACCTAATCTAACCTCGTTAAAGCCTGTGGTAGAAGGGTTAAGTTAAACTAGTTGAGAGAGGGCTTCGTAGTAAGCATTCCTTAATTTACAAGGCAAACCAGTGATAGTGCTTTGAAATCTGTGAATTATAATCCTTTTATCAGGATTACACAATTCGTCTAAATCGCTATAATGACGACATCTGCCTAGACTGCGAATGAAGAGACTCACGAGGATACACCTCTCGTTCTTTGTCACTGACCGAGTCTCATTGATTTAGGGTACATGGAAATTATCACTTCGAAGTTATCCACGAACTCTCCGATACCCTATTATGGGTGAAATGCCACAACAGCAGCCAAATGCCTTGGTGCAGGTGAGTCTAAATTCCCAAAATAAAACAGAAAAGCAACAACTTCGGGGAAAATCTGGGTCCAACCAACATGCCTTTCCAATTAGCCGGGTGCTTAGCTTACTGCCTCCAGTTGCGCACTCCGAGTTTTTTTCTTGGAAAGGTGTCTTCCTCTACTGCGTCCGTAGTCTGGCTGGGAATCGAAGACTCTGCGAGCCAGAGTATTTGTGTCCAGTCGCTCTAGATGTCCTAGCCATCTTAAACGTCCAATATTTTTTTTTTTTTTTGTACAGAAGCATGTTGCTGTACAGCTCGTATGGTTCTTGGTTAAATCTTAGTCTCCGTAGCCCGTCAACGTAAACGGGGCCAAAGAGTTTTCCTCTCGAAACGACAAAGGATTTCTTCATCCGCCTCCATGCTTCAGCGCCGTAGAGCAGGATTGGGATGATCAGGGTTTTATATAGGATCTCCTTAGTAGCTTGAGTGAGGGCTATATTGCTGAATTGTCTTCTTAGCCAGAAGAAACCACGGTTGGCAAGAGTAATTCTTCGTTTAATTTCTGACGAGATTTTGTTGTCAGAGTTAATAGCGGAACCGAGATATATAAAGTCCCGTACTACCTCAAAGTTATATCTGTCAATGGTGACGTTCTGTCCAATTCGTCGATGTTGTGTGTCCATTCGTGTTGACAGCATATACTAAGTCTTACGACATTTTTGCCGCTTCCTTCTCTATACTAGCAAACGTGGCTATGGCATCACGTTGATTCCTACCAATGATGTCAATACCGTCGGCGTATGCTAGTAGCTGCACCGATTTATGAAATATTGTGCCTCTGTTGGTGGCTCGGGAGTTTTGCACAATCCTCTCATGAATCAGATTGAAGAATTCCCATGACAGCGCATCGGCTTGCCTAAATCCTATTTTTTAGTATCGAATGTGTCGGTAAGGTCGTTTCCGACCCTGATGGAGCAGTGAGAATTCTCTATCGTCATCCTGCACAGAGAGGACAAGTTGGGCGGTATTCCTAAACTAGACATGGCTCTGTATAGTTCGTCTCTGCAAATGCTTTGTGGCTTTGAAAACGATGAATAGGCGGTGGGTATCGATTTGGACTTGATGAGGTTTTTCCAGAATCTGCCGGAGTGTGAAAATTTGATCGGTTGCGGACTTTCCTGTCCTTAAACTAATTTTATAAGGGTCATTCAGTTGTTGGTTAACGGCATAAAAGTATTGCGGCAGATAGGATCTTGAAGGCGATATTGAAAAGACGTATGCCTCTGTAGTAGGAGCAGTTCAGAGAGTCTCCTGTTTTTGTGGATCGATCAAACTATGCTGATGTTCTATTCTTCAGGCATCCTTTCATCCGCCCATATTTAGATTATGAGTTGTTAGATGGTAAGTAACATCACTGTCATCGCCGTCGCCTTTATAAAGCTCGGCGAGAAGGCCGTCATTTGCTGCAGCCTTGTACTTGTGAGTTAATGGATGTTACTTACCAAGTCATCTCCGACGGATTTATGAAGCTCAGCTGGAAGGCCCTCATGTCAGTCAGCCTTAGTAAGCGTGAGTTTAGATATTGCTACCCTCGCTTCACTCAGGTCGGGTGATTGGAAGTTTTCGCTGTCGTTGCCAATGTCGAATGGATCGTTCTGCCTGAATATTGCTCGTCGTTGCTGTTTAACAGTCTGCAGAAGTGTTTCCTTTATATCCTCAGCATCGACTGTGTGTCAGCTACGATATTTCCTTGTTTTTCTCGACAGGATTCTGTTCGAGCCTTGTAACTTTGGCTTACACTTTGGTAAAACTGGCGAACATCTTTCCTGGAGTGGCACCTCTCTATATCCTCGATCGCGCGCTTTTCTTCCTCTTTTTTCTTCTTTCTAAAAAGCCGGTGTTCTTCCCTTCTTCTCTGCCTATAGAGGTCAACGGCAGCTCTCGTCTTCACCTGCAGCTTAGCCTTGTAGGCCTTGTTCTTGGCTGCGAGCATCTGTCGGCATTCCTCATCAAACCAGGTTTCTTTGCTGGTGGACGGGAGAAACCTAGCACATTAGTCGCGGCTGATCTAATGGCTTGTTGGCATTGTTGCCGTTCTTCGTGGTTCGATGCTGGTGGTATGGTGTGAATCGAGAGCTTAATGGATACGCGTTGCGCGAAGGTCTTGGCGGTCTCTTGCGATTGGAGTCTTTCGACATTCAATTTCTTCACAGTATCTCTGCATTGTTGTGGCGTTGTCGATATCCGCATTCTTACCTTTGCTGTAACAAGGTAATAATCCGATTCGATGTTAGCTCCTCGGAATGTTCGGACAACCAAAATACTGTATGCGTACCTCTTGTCTACCGCAATGTGATCAATTTGATTGACCGTTCATTGTTCTGAAGATCGCCATGTCCCCTTACGGATATTGAGGTGAGAAAAGCGTGTGCTGGCTAAAGTGGTATTTCACTTCGCATCGGAGTCTATTATCCTAAATACGTTGCCAGACGTGTTGGTATGCAGTGTTACCGCTAAAGATGTCTTCTCTTCCTACCTTAGCGTTGAAATCTTCCAGCACGATTTTAACATCGTAAATCCGTTGTCTCTCGTAGGTTTTGTCAAGGTGCTCGTAGAAGCAGTCTTTCGCAATATCATCTCTTGCCTCGTCGTTGCGTGAACGTATATAAGACTGATGTTGGCGAATTCGGTCTTGATGCTGGTTGTTGCAATGCCATCGCTATCTTGAAAGCATGAGACTTCTTGCGTTTCCGAATAGTCGCTGTTTCTGCTTGCTATAACACGGTTGGTAGTAAATGTCACAGTTTTTCAGCCTTTTTTTCGCCGGTACTTGTCAACTTTGTATCAGCTTAGGCCTGCCATTAGCATGGTCCACATCAATAAAATCTTGGTTGCTTCGTAACAACAATTTTAACCGTGAGTGGGTAGTTAACCCAAGGTATACCTCCGAGCATTAATGAAGGGCAAGCTCCAATTTTGAAGATACCCCTACGACTCAGCGCCGTCAGCACGGTATTGAGCCGTTGCCGTCGGCCTTTCTGCTCTTCTGCCAGCATCTCCGTTCAAGAAGCCTTCAAATTCCTAAATGATTTCTAAATATGTCAAAACCGCTCATGTCGGTTATTTACTCTGTGACATAGCGATTTGTTGATTCGATTTTAGGGTTCTTAAGAAAACAGACTAAAGCATGGTTTTTTAAAAATGTGATTTGATATAAAATTGCATAATCGATAGTTTGTTTGTATTGTTTACTCGCCTTTCTAATTTGTAGAATCATTGTAGACAATAATCGAATTTAGGAGCAAAAAATACTCCCAACGGTAATCAAGGCGACGTAAACCGAATCCTTTCATCCGGCTGATAAAATCTGCAAGTCCATTTATTAAAATCGTCGATGACACATTTGATATACTCAATCCATAACCAGATCAAAGTAAAAAAACCTGCAAATAAATTCTTCGTTCCAAAAATGTTTCCAACAAAAACCAACAAAAAGTTACGTATACGTCATACACTCCACGAAACGCTCATGAACTGACATTTTCCATTGAATTCAATCACTCGTCGAGTTCTTGGCCAATCTGTATCAATATTTATTTTACTGGAACCACAATTCATCACTTATAACGGCCCTGGTGGGTGAATTTTTGAAAAAATGAAAAACATTTTCGCTGCAACAAAGTGTTTCCGCCTGCGGCCATTTCTATCCGACGAATTTAATTTTTACTGCAAAAAATATGTTCGCAGTATAAAGTGTTTCCCATGAATTTGTTTCACTAACGTATGATCGATTTGAATACGTTCGTGAGTTACCAGGAATAATAAAGCGGGTCCGCTTTGGAAGTGATAAAAGTTACGCCATCAGATCAGGGCGAATTCCCGGAGGTCTGGTAATTAGTCGCTTTATTCGTGATTGAAACCACCTTTCATGTAATTGAATGACTAACTCTGAGGCAAGAGTTGTGCGCAAACATGAGGGCTCCTTGTGCCGTCATTCAAGTCTGACGGATTATTAAGTGCAACAACAGTTGTAGGAGACGGGCGGGCTAGATGATTGGTTGGAGGCAATGACTTAAATTAATAGCTGCACAGTTGGATTTTTCTTGAGGGGATTCGGAGGAGAAAATTAGCAATTTTATAGACTACTGGGTCATGGAAGAGCAAAGCCACTTTTCGGGCAGATATTTTGCAGTTGGACTACATTTTTGATAATTGGATGGACTTCAGCTATGGGGGTACTCTTTAGAGTTTTTTTTTTTGTGTTTGATGAATTTGTATGGATATTTATATTTGTATACCGAAATGTGGAACCATTATCTCCATTATCGTGGTAAAAGTGAAATGGTTGCCCTTGATATTTCAAAAGTAATTGACGATAGTTTGGCAATACACGTATCTATCCTTTCATTGGATAGAAATTCTATGTAGAAACTCTCAGTTTGAGTTGTCTTGAGCGGTTTCAAGTCTGCAACCTACCAAGTAAATGCCGGTATCCACAAAGCTCTTATGATTGACATCCTGTTTCCAATATCTAATCCGATTCGTTCCTTTCCTGATGACAATACACTCATTTGTTTCGTGGTGTAAATTATGGTGTTCCCCAAGGCTACGTTTTCTCTCCGAATTTATTTCAAATATTTATCAATGACTTTGGGTCTACAACTTCTAATCCAATTACTACCTACCCTCAGCTTTTAATATTCGCTCTCAAATCCACGGTGTTTATCTTTGGATGAGGCCAAAAACGGGACAAAACATTTTAGGCTCATTGAATTCCGACCTCGAAAGCATAACTAAACGGGGTAAGTCCAATAGAGTGGAATCAAAGGTAAAATGGTCAAACAGATAACGCATTAAGAACAAAAAACGGAAACGTTTGCTCACCAGCTTCATGGTACAGGCGAGCGGTGTGCACGTGTACACATGAGAAACTAGATCCAAATATATGGCGGCCGGTAGCAGTACGAACCGCCATAGAACAATGTTTCTTGTATCTTGTACCTTGTACCTAAATTTAATTTACTTAAATACTAAGGAGTGGACTAAAAGTCCGCAAAGACCTGAGGAAGTGCAGAAATACTTTCCTCGTTTAGCCACCAAAACTCGGTGCGCTGCTTTTCAGCGTCGCTCCTATCGCGATCCGATACCGCCGTGCTAAGGCGGAGGAGCTCCGGAGCATTGTCGACGTACCCGTCGCGGATTAGCCGCTTGTCCCGCGCGTCACGGTAGCGATTGTATAAAACCGGGATACCGTTCCTGTCCTGTACCAACCCTAACGAATCGATATAAATGAATGCCTCTGGTGGAATAAAGCCGGACATGAGCGCACTCTGCATGTACATTTCATTGGGGTAATAAGCCCCGAATATCAGGCTGTTGTCGCTACTCATCGCTCTTGAAGCGTGCCTTCGAGCCACCTTAATTAGGAAATTGTCAATTCTATTCAACTGAGCCCCATTGTATAGAACCTCGTTGCGATAATATTTTATGTACTCGGAGTCCGGCGTTCGGTACAATCCTAAGCAGGATCGGAGACAACGCCTCTCAAACAGCCGTATCCTTTCCATGTAGGATGGTGATACATTGAACAACACGGGACAACCGTAAGCGATGATCGGCCTTATGAGGGCCATGTAGCAAATGACTTTCACCCTTGAATCAAGTTGGCTGCTATGAAACAATCTTCCTGTCAGAGCATAAGCCCCCCTAGCCCTGGCCAGACAAGCATCCACATTTTTATTAAACTTGTCAAGCCAGATGCCAAGGTATTTGACTTCACTTCTCACCGCCAACGGCCATCCATGCTGTCCCATGATACAAAATTTTTTCCAGTTTTTTCTGGTATCGTAAGAAGCCCTCTGCACTGGGGTCCTGAACAGAATTGTTTCGGTTTTTTTGGAAATTGAACCTCAATTTCCAATCCTCGCAATATCCCTTAATGTGATCCAAGTCACGCTGCAAAAGTATGTTGATGACTCCGATTTTCGGACCTGATCTGTACGCCACCAGATCATCTGCGTACGCTATAGCGTGACTGAGGGAACCTACAAGATCACTTGTATAAATGTTAAACAATATCGGGGAGTTCACCGCCCCCTGTTGTAAACCGTTTTTAATTTCAAAGACTTTACTCGAAGTTACGTTGCCACATTTGACAACGAACTTCTTTCCCATAAGCGTTTCATAAATCATATATAGCATGGGATAACGCATGCCCAGTCTGGTTAGCTTGTAGAAAAGCCCCTCTAACCATACGGTGTCGAAGGCCTTCTCAAAGTCAACCAGACAGGCCCCTGTGCATTGTCCTTTGGATTTATTCCATTGGATGTCGGAGACTAGTTTCGACGCGGCATGAATACCGTAATTTTTGCCAGCCTTGCTAGGGCTTAGATATGGCTATCCTCACTTTACTTAGGTTGGGTGGTTTGTCGTTTTTGTATTCATGGCCAACATTGAATGGTCCGTTGTTCTTGAAAGCAGGAAATTATTCGTCGTCGCCGTTTAAGAGCCTCCGGAGTGGTTCTTTCATTTTTTTTCCTTGCAGGATTCTGTTCGCGCCTTGTATGCCATGATTTGACGTTTTACACTTTGAAAAAGAACTTGCGAACCTTTCTACATATTTGCTATCCTAAATATCGCGCCTTTCTTGCTCTTTTTTCTTTCCGAGTCTCCAGGAGTGGTTCTTTCATTTTTTTTCCTTGCAGGATTCTGTTCGCGCCTTGTATGCCAAGATTTGACGTTTTACACTTTGAAAAAGAACTTGCGAACCTCTCTATATCTTTGGTATCCTAAATATCGCTCCTTTCTTGCTCTTTTTTCTTTCCGAGTCTCCAGAAGTGGTTCTTTCATTTTTTTTCCTTGCAGGATTCTGTTCGCGCCTTGTATGCCAAGATTTGACGTTTTACACTTTGAAAAAGAACTTGCGAACCTCTCCATATCTTTGGTATCCTAAATATCGCTCCTTTCTTGTTCTTTTTTCTTTCCGAGTCTCCAGAAGTGGTTCTTTCATTTTTTTTCCTTGCAGGATTCTGTTCGCGCCTTGTATGCCAAGATTTGACGTTTTACACTTTGAAAAAGAACTTGCGAACCTCTCTATATCTTTGGTATCCTAAATATCGCGCCTTTCTTGCTCTTTTTTTCTTTCCGAGTCTCCAGAAGTGGTTCTTTCATTTTTTTTTCCTTGCAGGATTCTGTTCGCGCCCTGTATGCCAAGATTTGACGTTTTACACTTTGAAAAAGAACTTGCGAAACTCTCTATATCTTTGGTATCCTAAATATCGCTCCTTTCTTGCTCTTTTTTCTTTCGTATAAAACTTAATGGTTGCTATCGTCTTCGCTTAGCCTTGTAGGCCTCGTCCTTGGCTGCGAGCATCTGTCGCCATTCCTCATAAAACCAGGGGTTTCTTGCTGGTGGGCGCAAGAAACCTAGCACATTAGTTGCTGCTGATCTAATGGCCTGTTGGCACCGTTGTGAATCGAGCGATTAAGGGATACGCGTTGCGCGAAGGTCTTGGCGATCTCTTGCGATTGCAGTCTTTCGACATTAAATTGGTTCACAGTATTTCTGATCTTCGTGGTGGATGTCCGCATTCTTATTTTTGCTTCAACAGGTAAGTGGTTCGTCAATGTTAGCCCATCGGAATGTTCAGTTCCAGAAAACTGGATGCGTGCCCATTGTCTATCGCAATGTGATCAATTTGTTTGACAGTTCGTTGATCTGGAGACGGCCATGTCCGTCTATGGATATCGAGGTGAGGAAAGCGTGTGCTGGCTATAGTGGCATTTCGTTCCGTAGGCTGTGCTTTTCGAAAATATCGCTAAAGATATCTTCTCTTCCTAATTTTGCGTTGAAACCTTCCAGTGGGTGGCCGCGGTGTAGTGGTAATGTGTTCGTCTGTTGAGTGGAAGGTTGCGCGTTCAATCCCAACCAAAATCCATTTCACTTTTATTTAAAAGAAATAAAAGGTCGGTGTAATACCTTAAAAGTATGCACACCATCTTGAATTTCTTCAAATTTAACGAACACAAGAAAAAGTGACTCCCCGAAGCTAGTTCGGACACCACCCATGGAGTTTAAATCTCCACTACATCCAAAATCTTTCATATCCTCTCTTTCTTCCCCTTTTCTAAAGCTCGTACTATGGTAATATAAAGGGTATAACCCCTTGAGTACGTTTAAATTATAAAAAAAAGGGATACAACCAGTCGAATATTATTTTCAATATCGTTTTTGAAGCCTTCCCAGTTGGTTTTTCCATTTGTTAGTCTGGGTGGGTTTTCATTTCTTACGATTGACTCTCTCGTTGTTAGAATGACCGGAGAATGATCAGAGCAAAGATCAAAACATTCCTCAACTTTTGTTCGGTTTGAACGGCACACCTTTTACGATGCAAAAATCAATCAAATCCGGTATTTTTGTACATCAGTTGGCCAGTAAGTTGGTGCTCCCATGATTGGCGGTTATAAATGCCAGGACTATGAAGAATATTCACATAACCCGCCACCTGGCTTGCATATTCACATTTATCAAAGAAAAACTGCTAAACACGGCGTATTTCCTTCTTGCTGATGTCCACCTTTTGGTTCATGATAGGGTTCATCCCTGTCTGTATCGCCACCAAACAAAGCCAAGGGTTTCCATCTTTGACTCGCGCTGCAACAAAACTGAGTCAACAAATGACAAAACTCTGAAAAAAGTTTTTTTTTTTCTATACAAAATCTCAGTTTTCGAACTGTATTTAGTGCATTTGACATACAGCTGGTACGTGTAAACACAATTACCTCTCAAATGTTCATGTCAGTATGTCAACAGGTGTCGTGCAAGTTGACAGGTAACCAAGCAACCATGCAACCATTTAAATCCAATTCGCTGCTTATCTCGTTAAAATCTAATTAATAACTGCATTCGACTTAAATGGCAAACAAACCCACTCCGAGTTAATTAAATCACCTTTTCGAAAACCTTTTACAAAACTGGAAATTCAATTTATTTATCTATCAGTTCACCAATTTCATGTTGCACGAGATATTTTAATTTTCCCATCTACAAAACATGTGTTTTTAATTCAAGCACACTGTAAACGGATACTACCTCCTCGGTGTGTAATATTTTTAGAAAATATCGTTCTTTTCAATTGCGATTTGCGTGTGCAATCAATTAATTTATTGCAGTGCTGCGATTTTATATAAAATACAAAAAAAAAGAACATCCGTGTACAAACTGTTAAGCACAAATTAATTGGCTAACATGCAATGAAGTTTTTTTTTTTTGGGTACAAAATATCACAAAACCAATTCCCTTCTAATTAGAGTCGATTTTTGAAAACGATATCGAAATGTGTAATTAAATCGGAAAACAAATAAAAATAAAAAAAATAAAAAAAATAAAAAGATTAATAACTAAAAACGATAAATGTGTTGAAAGCTAATTGGAACTGACAGACACAATCGAAATTTAATGGAAAACATGCAGACTTCCGGTATCGCGATGGAGGGAATTTTTTTTTTTCGATAATTTACTTACTGATAACAGAAAAACAACGGAAATCATTGCAAAGGGATATCGATAACATTTTGTTTTTGTTGTGCAAAATGAATGCCACTCTTCCGGTGTGTGGGAAATAGATTTCGGAGAGTTATTTGCGTGTGGGCATTTTGACATATTAGAGGGGAAGTTTTATTGTTTGTAGGTAGGTTCAGGCAAACCCCTTTTATTTCTGATAAAATTATTAGGTAGGCAAATTATCAATTGCGTCACAACAATGGAAAACTGACAGTTTTTTGGAATGTTCAGGGCTATATTGCATACAAATTGCCAACTGCGACAGGTGACAATTCGCAAAATGACTACTTGCGAATTGTCCAATTAATTACTTACTTACTTAAGTGGCGCTACAGTCCAGAATGGACATGGGTCTCAACCAAACATGCCTCTCCAATTAACCCGGTACTTAGCTACCTGCCTTCAGTTGCGTACACCACGTTGGCTGAGGTTGGTTTCCTACCTCAAATGGCCTTTGCCATTTGGAAGTTCCAGTTTTGCGTCACTTTTTCGAGCATTTCGGCCTGTGTTCCATGTGTTATGTTATCCTGTAAGGCTTCAATCGCGTTCGGCTTGTCCACATAGACTGACGACTTTACATAACCCCACAAGAAATAATCAAGAGGCATTAAATCGCATGATTTAAGGGACCAACTCACAGGGCCATTTCGAGAGATAAGCTGCTCACCAAATTCATCCTTCAACATTTCCATCGTTTCACAAGCTGTGTGCCATGGCTCGATATCGTTCACCGTTGACGGTAAGTCGTCTTTGAAGAAAAATGGACCAATGATGACACCAGCTCATAAACCACACCAAACTGTCGTTTTTTTTGGGATACATCGGTAATTCGTGTATGGCATGTGGCTGTTCATCACTCCAGATGCGACAGTTTTGCTTATTTACGTATCCGTTGAGCCAGAAATGAGCCTCATCGCTGAACACAATTTTTTCTATAAAACTGCGAATTTTCATGGAGCTGTTCTAAGGCCCATTCATCAAAAATTTGACGTTGTGGTAGGTCATTCGGCTTCAATTTGATTTTTTTAGACTTTCAAACCCAAATCGACACGTAAAATTTTCCATGTGGTTGAGGAACACATGCAGAATTGCTGAGAACGGCGACGAATTGACATTTCACGATCTTCATTAATATTGGACGCTACGACTGTAATATTCTCTTCGGTATATTATAGTGCCAGACATTTGCAGATAAAATGCGAGAGGATTTCTGTCTCATTTGTGTTCCCGCAACTGCGGAGTTGAGGGTTGTATGGGATCCCTAGTTTGGCCGCATTGTCTCCAATTGGACAGTGCCCCGTGACTATCGCCGTAATTCTGTACGCATGCGAGTCGACGGTTTAATGTCCAACAAAGTAAATTTGGTGATAACAGCACAAATTGTTGATTCACCAGGTCGAAAATGACGACCATAAATATGGTCTTAAAAAAAGGTGAACATTTTTCACAGAGCACGAATTTTGATAATTAATTTCACTTATTTGCAATCGTTGCTCATTTTTAATTTTTTCCATAATAAAATGGCGGAGTGTACTGAAAACTTTTCACTTTGACGTTTGGACGTTTGGACGCCATTACTAACCAGTGCTGCCAACCTGAAAACCTTAACTCTGAAAAAATCACCTTTACTTGTGCGCGGCACTTAAGGCGGAGGTCTTTCTTAACTGCGTTCGAGTTATGGCTTTGAATCAAAGATTGCTAGCCGGGGTATTGGTGGCCATTCGCTTAACATATCCTCGCCATCTTAAAAGTACCATGCGGAGTCTTTGGACTAAGGGAATATCGCTGCACAGCAAGTATTGTTCTTTTTGAAGAATTTATCTCTCAAACCGACCAAGCAGAAGGATTCTTCTTATCGATTTTTCGGGTTGTGCCTCTGGTGTCGGCTCCAAGGTTTTGCACAATCTTCTCAAGAATTATGTAAAAAATATCACAAGATAGTACCATCGCCTTGCCTAAATCCTTTTGTTGGTATCGAATGTTTCGGTGAGATCGTTTCCGATCCTGATGGAGCAACGAGAATTCTCCATCGTTATCTTGCAAAGACGGACGAGCTCGGGCGGTTTAGCAAAACTAGACATGGCTCTGCATAGTTCGTCTCGATAAATGCTTTTGTGTTCAGCTTTGAAATCGATGGAATTAGGTATCGTTCTGGACTTCTAGAGTTTTTTCCAGGATCTGTCAAAGTGTGAAGATTTAATGAGTTTTGAACTTTCCTGACCTAAAACCACACTGATAGGAGCTGATCAGGTTGTTGGTGAACAGTTTCAGAGGCTGATAGGATCTTGAAGACGACGTTGAGGAGACTTATGCCTCTGTACACAGTTTGGGGGTCTTCTTCTTTGTCGACTGCGCAAATCATGCTGAGGTTGCATTCATCATATCTTCATCCGACATAGTTTTTTATTTCTGCAGTTTTTATAAAGCTTTGCAGGAAGGCCTTCATTTCCGGCAGTGTCGTCAAGCTTAAGTTGGCCTTAAAGTGGGTTGTTACAATGTGCTTGCTAATGTCTTGACAACATAAGACTTCTTGCCTAAGTCTGGCATTTAAAACAGATACACATCCGAGATTAGATAAGTTTAGGGAGTTGGAAGAAAGTTACCATTTCACTGTGGCCACAGTTGGGCCTATTGTGATTTTCTACAATTAGAGCTCACCCATGATACCGGACTTTGTGATGAATTTTACTAAATCTTTGAGTGGGCTGTCAGATATGTCCTCTGCCTCAAGGTAGTGTTTACCTAGATGGTGGACTTTGTGATGAATTTTACTAAATCTTTGAGTGGGCTGTCAGATATGTCCTCTGCCTCAAGGTAGTGTTTACCTAGATAGTGTTGACGTAATCTGACACAGTTACAGCGACACTGGATGTGTTCTGCTAATTTTTCGTCCTCGTTGCATAGTCTGCAAGTGTTGCCTTGAGTTGTTCCAATAGTGATGAGGTGTTTTTTGACTTGTAAGGAACCCTTTGACGGTTCGAATCTGACTCCTAGAAGGAGTTGTTTCGTTCTTGTGTGGGAACTGTTTGGCATGAACATTTTGGCTTGTCTGTTACCTTCAGTATTAGTCCAGTAATTATTGGCTAAAAATATGGAATTTAGGTGGGTAGTCCACAGAATGGTCTTGGCGCCATGAAAGTTGATGCCAACACTTTTCTGTCAAGTATAGCTGCTATTGCGTTGCCTACGGGTCCACTGTGTCCTGGCACCCAGATAAGAAGTACTCGGCTTGTGCTGAATAGCGATGTGATTAGTTGTAGGCAATCCCATACTAGTTTTGATGTTATCTCATAACTTTGTAAATCTAGGAGTGCTGCTTTGCTGTCCAAGAAGATGTTTATGTTCTCGTTTGCTTTGAAATTGTTTAGATTTTCTCTGAAACATATTTCTCTAGCAAAGATTTCTGCTTGAAAAAACGGAGTTACATTTCACCATGAACGTTTTTGTTTTAAGAACGTGTGCTCCAGCTGCAACTCCTTTATTTGTTTTTGATCCGTCTGTGTACCATACATGAGAATCTTTGGCAAATGTTGGTTTATTCTGTTCACAACTCTGACGTTTTGGGAATGTTACCTTGAAGTTTTGCCTGAAGTTGTATTTGGGAAGGCAGTTATCTGTCATGGTTATTCCAAGTATTTCATCTTTGTTCAGTTCCATAACAATTTCACGATGTATAAGCTTCGAGTTATCGGCATTATCAGATAAGAGCATGAAAGCATTTTTCATGGCTCCCTTCTGTATCTGAGGATATATAGGTGGAAGGTTTAGGATAACTTCCAGCGCTGCAGTGGGAGTTGTTCTCATTGCGCTCGTAGTCCATACACAAGCTAGTCTTTGAAGTTTGTTGAGCTTGTCTTGTGTTGACTTTTGTTTCGTTTTTTTTTTGGCACCTTGCGGGAGCTGCATATGTGACAATTGATCTGGTGATTTTGGGGGTTATACGCCAGCTTCTACCAATTAGACTTCTGCTGTCACAGAGAGATATTGGGTTTGTCTATGGTTTTTCGAGGTGAGAGTTCGATGTGAGCTTTTCATCCAGAGTTAGTCCCAGATATACGAATTCTTTTGAAAACTCTATTGTTTCACCAAGCAGAGTGGGTTTTTTTTTTAGCTTATCCCGATTTCGTCTTTTCGTGTTGGTCAACTTTATTGCACCAGTCAGCAACTAGGTTTAGTGCCCTCTGTAGGAGTTCTAAGATTGTTTCTTCGAATTGGCCCACTGATTAGGATCGCAATGTTATCTGCGTATATTTGGTCATAGAAACTATCATTGCCGAGTGTGTTATGCAGCTCATTTACTACAATGGACCATAGTAGGCGGGATAAAACACCTCCTTGTGGGCAACCGTTCGCATCTGTAGCGCTGATTTCGTCATTGCCTCATGTAGCATTTATATTTCTACTGTTAATCATGTCCTTTATCCTTTTACATGTGGTACTGTCTACGAAAGTGCTTTGGATGCATCTACTTGTTTCGGCATGTTCGGTGTTGTCGAAAGCTCCTTCGATGTCAGGGAAGCAGCCCACATCAATTTCGTTGCTCTTTAGGAATTCGGGTGGTGAGTTCCTGAAGAGCATGAATTGTAGATTTTCCAGGTTGATAGGCATATTTGTTGTTGTGTAGTGGTTTACTCACTATAACACTGTCCGTAGTGTAGATGTCATTGTTTTTCATCCTCTTTTTCGCCGGCTGATGACATCGAATTTCATAGATGGCAGTAATATCGCTTGCTAAATGTTTTCACATTCTAGATGTAAAGGGTGATCCATTTCGAGGTTCCCTACTTTTTTAAAGAAAAAAACACAGAAAATTCAAATTTCATGGAGAATATTTATTATCATTTGAAAGAACATTCTTTGGCATTTATTTTTTGAAGATTATGTCTATCAAATGTTGGCTGTTGCTACGTCGCAGATGGTCTATCCGTTGAGTCCAATTTTCGATCACTCGTTCGAGCATTTCGACTGGTAACTGGCGAATGACACGCGTGATGTTTTCCTCCAAGGCCTGAATCGAAGCGGATTTGTCGGCATAAGCTTTTGACTTTACATATCCCCACAGGAAAAAGTCTAACGGTGTGATATCACACGATCTTGGTGGCCAATCGACCGGCCCAAAACGTGAAATTATGTGCTCACCGAAATGTTCTCTCAATAAGTCCATTGATTGATGCGATGTGTGGGAAGTGGCGCCGTCTTGCTGAAAACAAATGTCGCCGAGATCACGAGCTTCAATTTCAGTCATCAAATAGTCGGTTATCATGGCACGATAACGGTCGCCATTGACGGTTACGTTCGCACCGGCATAATTTTTAAAGAAATATGGACCGATGATTCCACCGGCCACCGGATGAAGTGGCAGTTCTTCAATCTCTTCAGGTTGCTTTTCGTCCCAAATGCGGTAATTTTGTTTGTTTATATACCCATTGAGCCAGAAATGGGCCTCATCGCTGAACAAAATTTGCCTCGAAAACGTCGGATCTTCTTGGAACTTTTCAAGAGCCCATAGAGCGAAGCGATGTCGCTTGGGAAGGTCGAGCGGCTTCAGTTGTTGCACAAGCTGTTTTTTGTACGCTTTCAATTTAAGGTCTTGACGTAAAATGCGCCAAGTCGTTCCATACGTCAGTCCGAGTTGCTGCGAACGGCGCCGAATCGACTCTCTACGGTCTTCGTGTACACTCTCAGCTACGGCCGCTATATTTTCTTCACAGCGTGCTGGACGTGGTCTATTCGGTCGAATATTATCCAATAATGAATGCTGGGTCTCAAAATGGGTGATGGTGTTGCGAATAGTACGCTCAGTAGGCCGATTATGTTGACCATAAGTTGAGCGAAGTGCACGAAACACATTCCTCACAGAAGGTGAATTTTCATAATTAAGTTGAACAATTTGTAAACGTTGTTCACGCGTAAGTCTTTCCATTATGAAATGCCAAACAATACTAAACAAAAATAACATGACAGCATGACACGACTCACACGTGATCTGTCAAAAAAGGCTATTGAAAGAAGTATCTCTACTTGGATCACCCGGTAGATACAAAAGTCATTGTCCGTTTTTCGTTTAGCACGTTTGTCCACAATATTTGCCTTGAGTGGATAGTCAACCGATTGCACAACCCCCAACGTAGAGAGACATAGGGTCATCACTCATCAGTATCCATCAGTATATACGGAATTCAGCGCTGCCGTTCAGTTCTTCCGCCGCCATCTCTTTTCAGGGGGCTTGTCTAACCCTTGAGATTTCTAGGTGAGCTCTTGTCCGAATATGTCGGAGCAACTCAAATAGGTTACTTTAATTTGCCCACCCTAACTGATACTGTTGACGCCACCGTTGTCTTCATCTTGGGAATTCTTTCGCTGCTGTCTGGTGTGGTTTTTAAAATCTTCCCTTGGATAGTTTTAGCCCACGTCAAAAAAAAAAAACAAAACAAATACAACTTTTGGCGCCAGAGGCTCGTTATTTCCCATGGCCTGGGACTAGCTTTCTGACAACCGTTCATGCGTGCGTGTGTACCTCTTGCACGATGGCGGGAACTTCTGTTTTATCGCGAGTCCGAATTTGATTTTTGTTTGAGATTTGTCAGATCATCTCGAGAGAAGGGCCAGTGAAAAATCATTTAGGGTGTTGCGACGGCTGGGAATTGAACCCAGACCTTCTACACGGCAGTTCACGTCCACGTCACCTTGTATTTTATTTCTCCCTTATCACCTTTTATTATGATCCTCTATCGACCACCCAAGGACAAGGTTGGGAGATTAGCAACTCCTCACTGAGTTGTTCTTTAAAAGCCTAACAAAAAATAAAAATTACTGAGTTTAACATAAGCCCGTTCTCGTATTTTGTTCATGAATTTGTCCCTCACTGATAAAATTTACCGCCATTCCAAGAAATTTTTACTGAACTAACTAACTACAACTAATTTCTACTAAAAAAGTACCAGAACAGATCTAATACAAAACCAGTGTTTAATTTTTGACATTCGCTATGCCTTATAAGAGGTATTTATGACACTTACAAAAGCTGTGCTTTGGGTTAACCTTCAAACCACATATACCTACCTATCCAGTATATTTCTCTGTCTGTTTTATCCTCGACGTCTGCACTGCAAACAATTTAGTAAATTTTTCTCAAACTAGATCTAAATAAAACGCAATTGACACATGCCCTGCAAATCGAATTTTCTACAAAAAAAAAAAACGGATTTAACCTCCCTGATAAAATATGACAGAACCATGCTTCTTACTCGAATACAAAAAAAAAACAACAAAATGTCGAAACATTTTTAATCCATTACCGAGCGGTATAATCTTGATTAATTATTATTCAAGATTTGGGACAGATGTAATTATTTCTGAGTTCAACTCCCACAACTCAATTGAATCGCAGATATTCCTTTCGATTTGCGCGCGCGTATTTCATTATATCCGCCCGGCAGAATGGTGGCGGTTCTGTCCGTCGCGTCGGTCAGACAGAAGTAACCCCCCATTGGCGCCAAAGTGATCCGCCATATCAGATTGATTCGTGTACTACAACACAACAGTACAGCGGCTGCAATTGGCTAATGGCGCTCTATGTGCGCCCACAGTTGTTGTCATGTCAGTCGAGGAAATATTGAAACGTCATCTCTTTTGCGCGCTTTGTTGTTGCTGTGGGAGTTGTCTTCTTCTTCTTTGTATTTTCGATTACCAATTCCATTGAATTGAAATTTATGATGGTCGGGTGGTATCGATTTTTGCGATTACAATGTTTGTCTTCCACTGTGACTTCTTGGGTGTTATCGATTTATTTTTTCTTCGAATTTTATGGAGGTCAAGATTTTTGTTGTGTGCGGTTCCATTTTGTTTTATTTTATTTTTGTTTGCGTAAATAATGGATTTCGAAATGAATGCCATTTTGCGGGGTAAGAGATGGGAATTTCATTTATTTTTATTTACAACAGACGCAGTACTTTGATATCGGGATTTATCCGAATTTTAAAATGTTTTCAATTTGTTTGTATTTTTTTTTTTGGGAATAATATTAATGGCGCCTGAGGGACGATGGAAAGTGTGGCGGTTAAGTATTTGCAAATATATGTGAGAGAAGTGTTGGGTTCTGCATTCTCTCATATAATAATTCATTTATAGATCTAGAATTACATTTGGTATGTTGTTTTATAAACAAAGAGTGGGCGTCTATGATTGGTGAAACGATTATGAAACAGTGTTTACAAGAGCATTCAGGGGCAATTACTTACATTGCCCCTGGCTGTACTTGGAAACACTGTTTTACAAATCAATTCAACAAACACCTACTCCCATTGTGAGAAGAGGGCACAGCTTTAAGAAGGGATACGAAATTGTGCTGGGGAAGACTGACAACACATGTCTCAAATCTTATGGTTCCAATTTCGATTTCAAAACGCACGTTTGGCTACGATTACACCTTGGACTATATTTGGTCTGGTACTAAATATTTTAGTCTCCGTAATGATCTGTTTACACCGCACATGACTCAATGCAGAACTCCCAAGATCAGCACCAATGGCTACGTTTTCACCGTGGACAATAACCATGACGAGTGGCAAAGAACAATAATCCACGCTATTATATCAGTTAAGTCTGGCTTTTCAGTGCTGAGTTAACTCTGAGTTAACCCAGAGTTGAATAACACCGGAATAAATTTAATCCAGAGTTCATTCGTTAACTCATGGAGCCGTTTTTCAGTGCAGGATTAAATTTGACTACGTGTGTGATGATTTTATTTGGTAGTACTCATAATTTGTAGATTTAGTTGTCAGAAGGTTATCGAAATGTATATAATCTGCAACATATCAGTTATCAGCTGTTTGGTTTATTTTTCCCCCAAACAAATAAAAATGCTTTTGTCGCCATCTAACAAGTCTTTTTCTTCTTAAAACAGTCAAGGCTGAACTAAAATAGTCGGAAGTTAATGTCAAAATTCTACGTTAAGTTTTCTTCAGTGTCAATTACTCAAGTTGCTCATAATATAGTTTTGTGAATGGAAGCGATTGTCAGAGTGGAAGTCGTTTTTCCAAAAAAAAATTCATTGCTTATGAACTTAAAAACTTAAATTTACACAGGTGTTGAAAAGAAATGTCAAATTGTTGTATGAAAGAACAAAAGAAAGAGAAAGAGGGAATGAATTCGTTTGTGAGCAAAAGTAAACGAAAACTGAACGAAACGAAGTGAAAAGATATTATGGTCGTACAACACAAACTGCATGTGTTCGCACAGTTAGGGAAGTGCGCAACCATCTTCAATTATATTTCAGCCTTCAAACTCAACATTTAAAACAGTTTCAAGTGTATATGAATATATCGAATACGCATTCATTTTCTTAAAATTTGATAAAATATCCACACAGATGGAATTGAAAATAATTGTATGTTTGGTATTTTACTATCTGTCAAAAACATCTGATCATTAAGTCCCAGGGTTAACTCACTAAACTTGCTGCGTTAATTCGAAGTTACCTATGGATTTAAAATGACTGAAAAACTTCTTTATGGAGTTAACTCCAGTTTAATCTCGCACTGAAAAACTGGGCCTTAGTATACCAATTTAGTTGAACTTGTAGTGACATCAATGCGCAAGGTAGAAATAACAAACACAAACAAATTTATTATGGTCCAGGTCACCTAAACAATTGGACTGACCTAAACAATTTAGTCCTTGTTCGATGTGTTTACACCGATGGGACTTATAGTACTTTCACACCGAACCAAAAACTTAGTTTTCGCAAAAATACCTGAAAACTTCCTCGAAAGCCGAAGTCATCTCGTTGAAGGTTGTTGGAACGAACACACCTATTCATACGTTCTATAAGTGTTCAACATGTCCCACTAAACAGCTGATGAACTCGCTGTCAAAACGAATGTATTTTTTCACTTCAATTTAACTGTGGTTCTGGCTTGTAAAACTATTATATAATGGAAATTGCAAAAAAGAAGAAAAAGATTTGATGTGTGGAAGACGAGGAGTACCTGGTGGAGATATGGGCAGACAAAAAGACGAACTCCGAGGATTTTATTCACTTAATATAATTTCACACACAAATTTTACAACTAGTAACACAGCTGAGCTGATTGAAATGTCAAACGAAATCTGGTCAAAGTTCGGTCTGAAAGCACAATTGGTTTTCGAAAACTTTTTGTCGAAAACTCAGCTTTCGATTCGGTGTGTAAGCACTATTACAACGATGGGGCTTACACCAAATATAGGTTAGTCCCGGTTACTGTCCACGGTGTAAACGTAGCCAATTTGTTTAATTCCGGTTGTGACTTACCATGAATTCCTGATTTCGCCTTTGGTTGAATTGTGTTAAGAATTTCCAAGTTATCCTTGCAGGAGATTATCCTGAAAATATGGCGAAACCTTAAATCGATTAAACTCAATGAAAACAATCAGAAGAGATAGCTCTGTTCCGATGCAAGAACAATCTTGCAACTCATCGATTCTTTGAAGTGAAGGTTTGCCTGCAATTTTTTTTAAATCTGGCAGTAACGGCCTATACTATTTATTTATCGTAGTAGAAGAGTCTCTGCCTGAGACACTGCAGCTTTATATCCGGTTTGATCCCGGGCTCACTGTTTCCAGTTGTCTAGACCAAGCGCTTTGGCATCCGCGATGGCTTGGTCTTTGAAACAGAGGTTCGGTCTTCCTTGCCTTCTCGAACCTGGGGGCTGGGATTCGAGGAACCTCTTAGCTGTCGCATTATTGTTCATTCGCTCGATGTGGCCGAGCCAATGTAGCCGACGTGTTTTGGCTTTTTGGACCACATCCACATCTATATTGTTCCACAAAACTAGCTTCTCGATTAATTGGTGTGTTCGAAATTATATTTCTGACACAAAGAATGGGACCTACAGATTAACGCCGATTCCGAGCGGCAAATGACAGTTTTATACTACTGGGTACTTAAAGGGCTCAGTGGCGCGATGATGTTAGTGCGATGATGTTAGTGCGATGATGTTAGTGCGATGATGTTAGTGCGATGAATTGCCGCGCAGAAGTTTTGTGTTCGATTCCCAGCCGTAGCAACACCTTAATGATTTTTCACGGGCCCCTCCTATGTGTCTGTAGTTCGTTGCATTCATGTGCGAAGTACTGTGATGTCAATGTCAATTAATGATTTTTCGCTTTCCTTCCTTTCGTGATGATCTGACAAACCATCCGAGTAGTATCAACTGTCAAGATAAGCTTATCTCAAATTCGCCGTTCGGAGTCGGCATAAAACAGGAGGTCCCGCCGTCGTGCAAGAAGTACACACGCACACATGAACGGTGAGAAAGCTCAGCCTGTTACGCCAAAAATTTGTTTTTGGAAGATAGTGTGAGTGGTTGGCCATTAAGACGGAGGAGGGTGAAATCGGGTCTTTTGATTTTGGTGGTGTATAGCACCAATTCCGTTTTGCTCGGGTCTGCGCCTAGGCCACAACTTGCAGCCCAGGTGCTTACCTTGTCTAAAGCAGTCCCCATGATTTCGCTTATCACGAAGGGAATTTCCCTGACACTAGTATCAGCACGTGATCCACATACGCGACAACTTTGACCCGTTCCTGGCCTAATTTAACTGGAATTTTGTTCATAACCATAATCCAGAGTAGAGGTGAGATGACGCCAACCTGCGGCGTTCCTCTTTGGGCAAATTTGGTTAATTTTCAAAGTGTTGCATGGATAATTCTTGTTCCGAGCATAGGGACTATCCATTGGCTAGTCGGATTGGATGCCCCCGTTACAAAATTTTCCAATTTCGAACGTATTGGAGAAAATTTTCTTCCGAATGGATACCTCAATAGGTGTGATAATTTTTGTCAATTATTTGCGATTGTGTCATTGCGTTCGCTAACTTAGGCAAGAATTCAAATGCTTCGCAGATGAATTCTTGCCTAAGTATCCCTATTCCTAGTCACTATAAGACGGTTCGTCTTAGTAGATTTCACAGTTTTTCACCGACCTTTTGTCGAGGCTATTTAATCATATTTCATGGATGTCAGTAAGGTCCAGGGATTGAGCCAGTTGGTCTATTGCCCATTTATGTTATGTGCTCTCACATTCCAGGTGTGGATACGAACGTGGTTGGATTTTTTCTATTAGCATGATCGTTAGTTATAAAGTCAGTTAAGGCTCTTCCCACTGGTTATTCTACTCTTTTGTCAACATCTGCTCGGTTAAGCATCGTCGTTGATCCTAAACGTGGGTTTTTGCCTGTTTGTCTCTGTGTTTATCGCCTACATTCGATGCTGGAAAAATAGCTCAATTGTTTTAGGAAATATAGAAAAGCGTTTTAATGGCCAGGACAATTTTATGCCACGCCTACTTTTTGAAAAACATTTGTAATTGATCCTTAACATGGGTCTTTGCCAGTTTGTTTCTTCCCCTCTCCCTTTTCAGTGCTTCAAAACTTGCTCAAGTGTTTTAGAAAAAATAAAAAAAGCGTTCTAATGGCAAGGATATTTTCATGCCACGCCTACTTTTTTGAAGGACTTTTGTCGTTGATCTTAAACGAGGGTTTGTCTGTTTGTCTTTTTCTGTATTCCTTTCCGGTGCTTGAGAACTTGCTCAATTGTTTTAGAAAACATAAAAAAGCATAGAAAAGCAAGGACATTTTTACGCCACGCCTACTTTTTTGAACGTATTTTCAGATAATTTCAGAATCTTAAATGTTTAGTCATAAATTATTCCAAATATTTTTTTTTCACACAATTGCAGAGACATACGTTTATTTTTCTTTTATAAAACAGGATACACTTCAGAATTTCGTACTAAAACATGTTAAATTTCAAAAAAGAAGCTTCCTTCTCGGCCATGTATCAAGTAATAGATCGAATTAGCATAATTCGTATTTTATTTATGTGGTATTTGTATTTTTTTTTTGTATACCCCCCTTTCGGAACAACGCCCAAGTGTATGAAATCCGGTTACAAAACCGAAAAACCCTACAAAAATAGAAGCAAAAAAGGATGCCTTCAGGCTATCAAGACGATACAACACAAACACAAATCGTTTTGAAGCCTTGTAGATATATGTGGTCGCGATTTACGAGGGGTTTCCCTTTTGTCTGACCACCTTTTGGTTGTTGGTATATAATCACGGAAAAAGTTTAACCGGTGATGTATTTATGTCATGT
Source organism: Rhingia rostrata (assembly GCA_949824845.1). Taxonomy (NCBI): domain Eukaryota; kingdom Metazoa; phylum Arthropoda; class Insecta; order Diptera; family Syrphidae; genus Rhingia; species Rhingia rostrata. The sequence goes on along the minus strand of OX463755.1, from coordinate 41,301,309 downwards.
CTGGAGGGTAGGTTTATTTTTTTTTAGGGTCGTGCCGTTGCGTTGTATGGGTAATATCATAAAGAGACTTCCGAACTTGGTTGGGTGACTTTTAGCTTGTTAAGATTGAGTTTGAGCAAATTTGGGGGCGTTTGACTGGAAGGAAGATAAATGAATGCCTTCAATCGCCTAAGGGGCGGAAGGAGCTAAATTCATCATTAATTTTCTTTTGAATCGTTTTCTATGGTAGTAGGGCTATAAAAACATCGTGGGTGTAGAGTTGCTTAATCACAGACCCTTTCGAATCTTTGAAAATATTTCAAATTCCCTACAAAAGTAAAATGAAATCCTCAAATGGTTAGAAGATAAAAGTGCCTCAGTTTAATTGAAATACAACCCCCCAATCCCTTTCAGCATGTCCCTTTTGTAGGTTTTTTCTCTTCACAATGAATCCTCCTAACTATTCAAAATATTCAATCCTAGTTTCGGTTGCATACAAAACTTTAAAAAGAACCGAAACCAACCGCCCGGCCCTCTCATCAATCATTCCTTCTCATACGAGAAGGCAATTAAAAGACCCTTTCAGTGGCGATCACATCAAAATGGCCGTCTTGAATTGTTCTCTCGTCAACGTCCTTCGGCCGCAATTACTCACTGCCCCGCTGATTGCACACAAAGGTGTCGAACACATCCGTTTGCCCAGGTGAAATGCAAACACTAATGCAACTATGACTCGTATACTGTCGGAACGGATACGAGAGTAGTTCCACTCCGGCTCTGGGAAGGTGAACGAGAACATGTGATAGGATGCAGGATGTAGATACTATTTATTACAGCTCGTCGCTTTTTCTTAACACTATCGGAGGTGACCACCGATGCCCGTGCACACGTGCAAAAAGTGGGTGTACTTGCACACGGGCAGTGCTTGTTTAATTATAACCTTGGGTACCTATTCAGTGTCTGGGCGGTGCAATGGGGATGGTTGGGACCGTTTATTCATATCTCGTTTGACCTCGAGAGAAATGCCATGGATGATGTGGCGCCATGTGTTTGTCCGGTGGATGTCGGTAGGTGATTCATTAATTTTTGAAAGGAATTCTGCAATAATTGAGTTGTTTGGAGGGGAAAATTGGGTTTTAATATGGGGGTTGACCTAACGCCTGTCACATTGGTCGATGTGTGCTCAAATTGTTGGTCTGAGTAGTATGCCAGTGAGACATGTCGATTTTGGGACAAGGTGGAAATATTCTTTTGGATTTTTAATCTTCAAAGGTGACAATGACAGGTGTCAACGTCTTTATTTCTACGTTGCCATATCAATATTTTTTTGTTTTAATAGGTTCGGGTGAAGTTATATAAGGGGCACCTCTGACACAATGGGAATATCTATTCTAACAATTCACCAGCTTCAAAGATTTGTCAATACGTAATGAAAGACGTCAGGATTTTTTTACATATAACATGCCGCCGTTATGAATTATTTTGGCATTAAAATGGTAATAAAATTTTTTTACTTCCTTTACACAATTTGACGCAACAATGGTGTCCAGTAATGTAATTATGGGTATTAAAAGGGATGGTTGTCGCTTATGACAGTTTGTGACGGCCATGTTTTGGAAACATCTGTCAAATCTTTCGGTTATTGTACAGTCACTGAATACAGTCACGGAAGTTTCAAAATTGAATGTTATTTGTCAAATCCGTTGGATATTATATAGTCGGGGAAGTTCCCAGATTGAGCGGCACGTCCAAATGATAACACTTCCCCATCAAAGTAACGGTTCGTTAATGCAAACATTGGATGTGTTGCCTTCATTTTACAACAGACGCCATAGATTTTCGGTTTTCCAACATTTGGTGGCCAAATTCGTGTTGAACAACCAGCATTTGTAAGTCAGAAGATGCCACATCGGACGAGGACATCGCCGATGTCTGTAAAAGAGTGCGCAGAAAAACCCGAGGCCGTCGATCCTACCTACCAGACTACCTACTTACCTTTGGTAGACTTCAACTTGGCGAATCAAAGTCAAGACTTGGGCCTACACCCATACAAAATCCAAATCCACTGGGCACGTCCTCGGAGAGCTTGAAAGAGTAACCTAATTTTGTCTGAAGAATCATGTGTTGCGAGGCGCATTTCAACCACCCGAATTTCGCATAGGGACTTAGGCCTGTACCCGCACAAGATACAATTTACCCAAGAGCTCCTAGGGGGGTTGGACCCCTACTGGGCCAGTCCTCACTTGGCGGATAGAGGGAGAAAGCTAAGTATCCTGTCATTCGTTACTAGGGCGATTAGCGGCAAATGGTGTTATAGCATGTAATCTGTGAAGGCCCAACATGAATCAATCCAAGCCGGCTTCATAAAGGTCCGCTTCCATATGTTGAAAGACTGCTAATAATTGCTGTAAAAATAATTTTTATTCGATAGGGCAATGAAGTCATTTGTAAAAAAAACTCATGAAGTTCGAGAGTTACTTGGTGTTAACGCTAACCACTTACCTCGGTAAGTAGTAGTGCTGAGTAACTGCTGATAGGTAGACCCCCTTGGGGGAGTATCGTGGTGGCTGTGGTTATCCTAATTCGCGGGAACGTATGGTATCCCGACGTTTTTGAGGTGATAGGCTTAGAAATTGTGTGTAGAAATTGCACAATTTTTCGAAAATCGGTACGACTACTAGCATACGCCGACTATATTGACATCATTGGTAGGACTCAACGTGATGTCATAGCCACGTTTGCTAGTATAGAGAAGGTAGCGGCAAAAATGTCGTAAGACTTAGTATATGCTGTCAACACGAATGGACACACAACATCGACGAATTGGACAGAACATCGCCATTGACAGATATAACTTTGAGGTAGTACGGAACTTTGTCTATCTCGGCTCCGCTTTAACTCTGACAACAATATCTCGTCAGAAATTTAACGAAGAATTACTCTTGCCAGCCGCTGTTTCTTAGGGCTAAGAAGACAATTCAGTAAAACTTACACTCGAACTACTAAGGAGATCCTATATAAGACCCTGATCATCCCAGTCCTGCTCAACGGCGGTGAAGCATGGACCGTCTCAAAAGCGGATGAAGAAATCCTTGGTCGATTTGAGAGGAAAATTCTTCGAAATATCTTCGTTCCCGTTTGCGTTGAATATGGAGACGAATATTCAACCAAGAACTATACGAGCTGTACAGCGACATGCCCCTGGACAAAAAAAAACTCCGCATTGGACATGTAGAACGAATGGACACCAATACTCGCAGAGTCTTCGATTCCCAGCCAGACGTCGGACGCAGTAGAGAAAGACCTCGCCTTAAGTGGCGCGCACAAGTAGAAACCGAGCTCAACCAACCTGGAGTGCGCAACTGGTGGCAGTTAGCTAAGGACCGGGTAATTGGAGACGCATGTTGGTTGAGGCAAAGGTACGTTCCGGACTGTAGTGCCACTTAAGTAAGTAAGTAAGAAGGTGGGCTTAGAAATACAAGAGGTGTCAGTTGGACTTTGGTCCCTAGCAAGGATAAAGTTCATGCCTTACACATTATTTTCAAAATTGCACCAATGTAACGTGTCCTACGTGGGGGTGTTAACTTACACTTTTCTATGGTTCTGGTACTGTGGGTAGGCCCACCGTGAAAGGCGAACTGTAATAGCTAGGTGTTCTCGTTAGGCTTACTCTATATTATCTGACCCAGGAGCTCAAAGTTAAGGACCACGGACAACGCCGTGTTGTTCGCTGACTTGTGTTCGGGGCATTTCGAAGAATACCCCAATTTTGGCCGAAAAATAAGTTTTAGCGGCGATGCTCATTTTTGGATGAATGGTTATACTAACAAGCAGAATTTTACCGCATATGGATGGGATTAAATCCACACGAAGGGCACCAGGTCCATTCATCCACAAAACCTTACCGTTTGGTGCAGGTTTTCGGTCGGTGTCATTGGTCTGTACTTACTCAAAAATTTCGATAGGACGGTTGGACATTCTGCACGAATGATTAGAGGGCATGGTTATCCCGCATGGAGGTGGCGTGAATAAAGCCATCAAAATCGCGGCCAAACTAGACTTTTCTTAGGGGGGTTTTCGAAGTCACAGGGTTATGCCAATAACCCGCAAATGACCTATGCCCTGAAAAATACCATAATACACGCAATTGCTCAGACTGAGTCGAATCAGCAGAGTCGTGGAAAATTGGACCGCTCCGATCCGTGACACCTTGTAAAGCCGCTGCGTACACTTGAACGTTCTCCACTGCATTCCGTTGGGGCGTGGAAATATGTTTTTTCTTGTGAATTTCCATATTAATGGCATAGTGACAGAAGGATGGGATTAAATCAACATGAAGGGCACCAGGTCCATTCATCCACAAAACCTTACCGTTTGGTGCGGGTTTTCGGTCGGTGTCATTGGTCTGTACTTACTCAAAAATTTCGATGGTGGGTATCCGCTGTCAACGAATTTGTTTTGACCAAAATTTAAGTAAATGGACTTAGGCGACGTTTGATTCCATTAGGACGGTTGGACATTCTGCACGAATGATTAGAGGGCATGGTTATCCGTCATGGAGGTGGCGTGAATAATGCCATAAAAATCGTGGCCAAACTAGACTTTTCTTAGGGGGGTTTTCGAAGTCACAGGGTTATGCCAATAACCCGCAAATGACCTATGCCCTGAAAAATACCATAATACACGCAATTGCTCAGACTGAGTCGAATCAGCAGAGTCGTGGAAAATTGGACCGCTCCGATCCGTGACACCTTGTAAAGCCGCTGCGTACACTTGAACGTTCTCCACTGCATTCCGTTGGGGCGTGGAAATATGTTTTTTCTTGTGAATTTCCATATTAATGGCATAGTGACAGAAGGATGGGATTAAATCAACATGAAGGGCACCAGGTCCATTCATCCACAAAACCTTACCGTTTGGTGCGGGTTTTCGGTCGGTGTCATTGGTCTGTACTTACTCAAAAATTCCGATGGTGGGTCACCACTGTCAACGAATTTGTTTTGACCAAAATTTAAGTAAATGGACTTAGGCGACGTTTGATTCCATTAGGACGGTTGGACATTCTGCACGAATGATTAAAGGGCATGGTTATCCCTCATGGAGGTGGCGTGAATAAAGCCATCAAAATCGCGGCCAAACTAGACTTTTCTTAGGGGGTTTTTCGAAGTCAGAGGGTTATGCCAATAACCCGCAAATGACCTATGCCCTGAAAAATACCATAATACACGCAATTGCTCAGACTGAGTCGAATCAGCAGAGTCGTGGAAAATTGGACCGCTCCGATCCGTGACACCTTGTAAAGCCGCTGCGTACACTTGAACGTTCTCCAATACGTACTTAATCGAGTGGAATGGAAATTCATCAACACTGAACACAGAAGCATTGCAAATCGATCAGCCCTTATTGAAAACTTCCTTTCCCGTTAAAGGCGATAAGTGTAGACGTTTTTATTAAGTGGTATTAGGACGCCTTCTTACATGAAGAAAGTAATGTTCATTGTAACTGGTTTCTATTATGGTCAGGTCAAGGTTTGTAAGAGACACCCCTGACACAATGGTAGTCCAGTATATAAGTCAGAACCCTAAGCCATTATATGACTTTGTCGATTTTTTTTTATCGAAATATCCTTTTTGACTAGTGTCGACATAAGGTTTTTGATAGCTTCGAAGATTTGTTTCTTGAAAACACAATACGATTCCAAAAGGACTGTCAAAATTTAGATTGATATTTAATAGCATTATGACGCAAGTTGACGTTACGATGACAATACTCCTTCTAACTCACGGCGATTATTATTTTTCCTCCAAAAAATAATTTGATTACGAAAATTGGGTAAAAATTAGTAAAAAAAAAACACAAAAAGGTGTGAAAAGACCGAATGTTCAGGTTATTGAGCCTCATTGTCCGAGATTTTGATTTTTTTTTTAATCCTTGGTCCCCCTGCTTCCAGTGATTCAGTACAAGTGCCTTGGCATCCGCGATCTTTTGATACTTAAGCCGGAAGTGGGGGTTATGTGTTCGCCTGTTGAGTGGAAGGTTGCGCGTTCAATCCCAGCCAAAATCCATTTAACTTTTATTCAAAAGAAATAAAAAGATCGGTTGTTATAATAAAGGTCTGCACCATCTGGAAATTTCCTCAAATTTAACGAACACAAGAAACGTTGTCTTTATTCTTTTCTTTCCTTCTTCTAGCTCGATGCCATGGGTAGATATTCTTACATCACCTCGTGGGATTTGCGTTGAAGCTCCTTGGTGTGCGCCTCTTCTGTCACCGCTTTTCGTCATACTATCATGCCATACCATGTCATTACGTTTTGGCATGGGTGAAGTCATGGCGTAGAGCATCTTACTTAGTTATTCCTTGTAGACTCTAGCTATCTCAGATAGTTTAAGACGGTCAACGTGAAGTACCATTTGTATATTTTTCTCGTTGGATAGTCGAGCTCTGTATTGAGCTGCAGCTGGAAAAAGATCAGTGTCGACGATTGCCCTAGGTTAATGAATGTCTGGATAGTTTACTCGTGCCCAGTGTCTATGAACACAAGGTCGATTTGATTTGATTGACGATTTGAATATCTGGACATCGCCAGGTTGCTTTGTGGATTCAAAGTCAAGGAAGACTACTGTTGCTAGCTACAGTATTACAAGTTTCTTAAAAGGCAGATTTTCAAACGTAAAGGGAAAAATAAATAAAAAGGGCGCTAACAGCCCTTGAATAGTTGATACAAAACACAAATCTGAGCAACTTCACATGTTTGTTTCACAGGCTTGCAATAGATTTTGCAGTCAGTAAACACTCCAGGCAATGACTTCTTACTTACTTAAGTGGCGCTACAGTCCGGAATGAGCCTGGGCCTCAACCAACATGCCTCTCTAGTAAGCCCGGTTCTTTATTAACTGCCTCCAGTTGCGCACTCCAACTAGGTTGAGGTCGGTTTCAACTGAAGGCGAGGTCTTCCTCTACTGCGTCCAACGTCTGGCTGGGAATCGAAGACTTCAGGTACTACGAGTGGATTTAAACGAAGGTCTACAGCTACAGTTAACCGTCAGATTGAGGTGTCAGTAAAAAATGCAGTGCTACTGGTAGATTGAAACAAAGGACTCTGCAGCTACGGTTTACAATCGATTTCAAACGTCAATTTTGAGAAGATTTTAATAATTTCTTAACCTTGAATGGTTTAAAAAAAATTATTGCACAATAACCTTAAGCCTTCTAATCCGTACTGCATATGTAAACGTCAAACTAAATCCCGTTATTTCCCTCCAATGTGAACATCACACATCAACTGATTTCATACATTTCTAAATTTTGACAGTCCAAAAATGTTTCAAAATAAAAAAAAAACAGAAAAAACTCCATCCCATCACAATTAATCAAGTGATTCAGAGAATTCTATTTTATTCGGCAGACATAAAACCACATAATCCATAAAATATCCAACGCGTGGTTTTGCATTTTGTATTCATAATAATTTCCTCCTTTTTTTTTTAATGGCAAATTAAAAATTAATTTGCCAACATGCACATCCCAATTCGAAATAAAAACCCAGCCAAAACAAAAACTGAATTCAAGGCTTCCCAAGCGTGAATAATGAGCAAGTCTCGCATTTTAGTATTTTATTGGTTTTTGTTTTTATTCGCATCGTATTTTGTGTTGAAGAAAACTTGTGCACACATATACAAAGAAAAAAAGTGTGTGTCTAGTTTATTTGTTCGCAGACATGACATAATATGGCGACAACGACTGCACAAAGGAGACCATTGGACCATTTCTTTTTTATTTATTTATTTTCTGCATAAATTTCTCTTCTCTTAGGGTTTTTCTGCTGTTTGCAAAGTTTGTTCCATTTTTTTATTTTTTATTTTTTGACATATGTCAGCCATAATAGTTGTTATGATTGTAATAGAACAAGAATTAGGATAGTGAGGGAACATTAAATTGTATTTTTATAGCACTCATTATGGAGATTTTAATTTATTGCGCAATTTTTTGGGCTTGGAATCAAAAGCGTGCACATAACTTTGACATTGGCGAGGGGTGACACACGAGTGAGAGATTCCGTTGGGGCGTGGAAATATGTTTTTTCTTGTGAATTTCCATATTAATGGCATAGTGACAGAAGGGACAAAACATTTTTTTTTGTAGTAGATGGTGATGGTATCAATTGGGTGGGGAAACGTCGGATGGAATCTGTATTATGTTCATCTTTTGGAAATATTTCATTTCTTTATGCTTACCACGAGGATGGTCAATTTGAATAGGAAACTGTTCATAATTTTGCTAAGTGCCACATGGGAATCGATAAATGGAAAATAGATGTTGTTTTCTTTCAACAATGTTGGTAATAGATGTACATATTGAGTTCTTTGATGGTTGTCACATAATGTTAAGAAATGTCAGAACAACGTTTTGGGGAAATTTCTAATTAATTTCATTCCGGCCGTACTTCGGAGCTCGGATTCGGATTTAGTAAAATATATTACATGGAGCTTTGTTTCTATTGGTCAATCGACTTATTTTGTCACGTGACGTTTAAGGTGAAATGCCTGACGAAACAATGTAAATATTTTCGCCTGAGTCTTTAGATAAGAATAAAACAGCTGATTTTGTTCATGACCCGTCATGAGTAGGATTTTTATTTCAATTAAAATGTCCGATGTTATGGGATGGAAAGACAAAAGGTATAAATTTCGTAAAGCGTTTTTCTCGTGAAACACAGAAAGCTATAGTTTTCTATTCTTTCCGATAACTTTCTGTGCACCTCCCTCTTATTAAGCAAAGATATTCTTTGTACAGAATAGTGTAAAATAGTTTTAAATTTGAAGCCCGATTTGCTTAGCAATCAGAAATACTGTGAAAAAAATTAAGTCTGTAATCGCAGGAGACCGCCAAGACCTTCGCGCAACGCGTATTCCGTAACCTCTCGTAACAGGCCATAAGATACGTCGCAATTGATGTGCTACGTTTCTCGCGCCCACCAGCAAGAAACCCCTGGTTTGATGAGGAATGCTGACAGATGCTCGCAGTCAAGAACGAGGCCTACAAGGCTAAGCTGCAGGTGAAGACGAGAGCTGTCAATGAGCTCTAAAGGCAGCGAAGAAAGGAGAATACTGTCTTTTCAGAAAGAAGGAAAAAGAGCGAGAAAATCGCGCGATCGAGAATTTGAGAGGTGCTACTCCAGGAATGATGTTCGCAAGTTGTACCAAAGTTTAAAATGTCAAACCAAGGATACAAGGCTCGAACAGAATCCTGTCGATATGAACAGAGAGATATCGAATTTGAGACACTGTCGATGCTCAGAATATGGAAGAACCATTTCTGCAAACTGTTAAACGGCAATGACGAACAACATTCCGCTGTGAGGCAGAACAGACAATATTGGCTACGACAGCGAAAACTACCAACCACCCGGCCTGAGTGTTGTCAGAATAGCAATATCTAAACTCAAGCTTAATAAGGCTTCCAGAAATGAGGGCCTTTCAGCTGAGCCGGCGCAGATGACTTGGTAAGTAAAATCCACCAACTAATAAGCCAAATCTGGTAGGAAGGAAGTATGCCTGAAGAATGAAACCTCAGCATCGTTTGCCCGATCTAAAAACCTCTAAACTGCGCCAACTACAGTGGCATAAGTCTCCTCAACATAGGATACAATATCCTATCTGCCATAATATGTGAACGCCTGAAACCGTTTACCAACAACCTGATCGGCCCTTATCAGTGTGGTTTTAGGCCAGGAAATTCCACAACCGATAAAATTTCCACACTTCGACAGATCCTGGAAAAAACCCAAGAAGTCCAAATCGATACCCACTACCTATTCATCGATTTCAAAGCCGCATACGACTCCATTTGAAGAGACGAACTATACAGAGCCATGTCTAGTTTTGGTATACCGCCCAAAATCGTCCGTTTGTGTAGGATGACGATGGAGAATTCTCGCCGCTCCATTAGGGACGGAAACGACCTCAAACATTCGATACCAAAAACGGATTTAGGCAAGGCGATGCGCTGCCATGTGACTTGTTCAATTTGATTCTTGAGAGGATTTTACAAAACTCCTGAGCCAACACCAGATCTTCCAAAGGTCGGTGCAACTACTAACATACGCCGACGATATTGACATCATTGGTCGGACTCAACATGATGCCTTAGCCACGTTTGCTAGTATAGAGAAGGAAGCTGCAAAAATTGGTTTAGAGGCAAAAATGGGTTTAGCGGCAAATAAGGGGGAAGACTAAGAATATGCTGCCCGCTCGTAAAAGCACACAACATCGACGAATTGACAAGAACGTGACCATTTACAGACTACTACTTTGAGGTAGTACGGGACTTTGTCTATCTCAGCTCCGGTATTACCTCTGACAACAACATCTCGTCAGAAATTAAACGAAGAATTACTCTTGCCAACCGCTGTTCCTTCGGGCTAAGAAGGCAATTCAGTTGTTAGGCATTCACTCGAACTATACTAAGGAGATCCTATTTAAGACCCTGATCATCCCAGTCCTGCTGTACGGGGCTAAAGCATGGACCGTCTCAAAAGCGGATGAAGAAATCCTTGGTCGATTTGAGAGGAAAATTCTTCGAAAAATCTTCGGTTCCGTTTGCGTTGACGGGCTATGGAGACGAAGATTCACCAAGAACTGTAGGAGCTGTACAGTGACATGTGCCTGGTCAAAACAAAAAACTCCGCATTGGACGTTTAAGATGGCTAGGACATGTAGAACGATTGTACACCGATACTCCGGCTCGCAGAGTCTTCGATTCCCAGCCAGAAATCGGACGTAGTTGTGGAAGACCTCGCCTTAAGTGGCGCGCAGAAGTAGAAACCCACCTCAACCAACTTGAAGTGCGCAACTGGAGGCAGTTAGCTAAGTACCAGCCTTATTGGTGAGGCATGTTGATTAATGCCCAGGTTCATGCCGGACTGTAGCGCCACTTAAGTAAGTAAGTAATGTGACAGTTAGTAACCTTCAAAATATTTGAAACCTGGCAGCTGCGGATCGTTTTCGAGAGTCGGTTCCTTTCACATTTCCTTTTGTTGCTGAAAATAATTAGCGATGCCAATGTTTCTTTTTTTTACAATTTGTGCGCGCTCGAATGAATGCAAGCCTTCATAATGTTTATTATTTCACATAAGCTCGTCAAATTCTCAGATTAAAATAATTTTGATTCTGGTGGAATGTCAGAATCATTATGGTAAATTCATCAACAAAAATGATGGAAATTGAAAATTGTTTTGACAGTTGTTTTCATTTTGCTTACAATTTCACTTGACGACGCATTTTGCGGCCAAACTGAGAAGCTTTCCACCGATATACGCTTGTTAGCTGACAAGTTGTAAGAGAGCATCAGAGATTTTATTGAACAGATTACAAGTGAGGTTCAGTTCAAAGACTACCACCTAAGAGCGAATAAAAACTTTTCCAGTCGCCAATAAGCTTTATTCCAATCAATCATTTCTTTTTCTACATATTACGGTTTCAACAGAATAGCAATCAAAAGCTTTTAAAGTCGTTATACTCGAAAAAGGCATAAATTACCTACACAAATGTAAAGCTTGTGATTTTTTTGTTGATATCATCATTCGCATGTTCGCTCTACCTCGCTCTACCTCTACAACACTCTTGATTATTCGCTTTTGTTTTGTTTTCTGCTTTCGTAATTCCGCCGAATCGTCAAACATTTTATAGAACATGGAAACAAAAGATAAGACCAATCGCTGTTGGGCTGATAGCTAGCCAACTCTGAATTTATCAATTGACGTGTGCCAGTTGGAAATTCAAGTTAGTATACGTATTACGTGGCCCATTGCTGCTGTCATAAAACCTTTACCACATCTCGCACGTCTACGTTGAACAAGATTATAGTGGTGAACATGTCAGACGACAAAGATCAAGAGGAATCGCCTCCGACAAAAGTTATTTTTAAAGTTTGTAAAATCTTCTTCATAAATCCATGAATGTCAAGGGTGCTGTTCGTTAATAATTAAAAAAAAATTCTCTCTTCTCCATTTCAGCTGGCAACAAATGGCACATCACATTTCTATTCGCCTCTGCCGACTGGATTCCCACCCGGACCGGGTGGAGGCCCAACACATTTCCATCCGATGACTGGTGGCCACTTGCCACCGCAACAAATGTCACACTCACCACATTCCCCATCGCCGCCAAACAACAACTATCACAAAGACGAACGAACGCAGCGTCAACATACGAAGTTGCTGCGTAAATTGGATCAAAAGCGTGAAATGAGTGAGTACATAAGGTCCTCGGTCCTATTTGTAGATCTTGAGTATTTGTGGTAACCTTATGGGGGTTTAGGAATTTGGAGGGTGAAGTTAGTCTGTCAAGAGAGATGATCGCATCCATCTTGATGGTGAAAGAAGTGATGTTGATCGGGTAACTAAATGAAATCTGTCACATTTATGATGGATTGGACATGATTAATGAACTGCCATCTCAGTGTAAGGATCTCACAGAAATATTTGGTATTGAAAAAGGATTAAGACAAGGCTGTCGTGTGACCTTCAAAGCCAAATTTTAGCATTATAGCGTTTTGAAAAGCGAAATGATGCCAAATTTTTATTTTGTTTATATTGTTGCTGATCCTGATAAAGCCCCGAGAATTCTTTATATTCATCCTGTGCAGTCGGATGAGTTTTTGGCGATCAATATAACCAAACTAGACATGGATCTGTATTGTTTGTATGGAGCAGGGAAATCGATGAATTGGTGCTGGTTGTCGATTTGGACTTCATGGTTTTTTTCCACAATCTGACGAAGTGTGGATACTGATAAGGGCCGACTAGGTTACTGGTGAAGGGTTTGAGGCGTTCACATATTACGGCAGAAAATAACTTTTTTTCTTTTGGCGCAGCTCAGGGGGTTCTATTTTTGAATGGAGTAAGCAATGCTGGGGTTCCATACTTCGGGTATACTTTCATTCGACCAAATGTTGCTTACCAAATCATCTCCACTAGCATTAGATAGCTCAAAAAGAGTTCCTCTATTCCTAGAAACCCTGTTGATATCCTCAATTCATTTAGGTCCGGTTACTGGTAGTGTACGCTGTCGCCGCGGAAGACTGTTCGTCATCGCCATTTATCAGTCAGCAGAAGTGGTTGTTCCTATTCTCAGCATCAATTACGTGCAGGTTCATTTCGACAGGATTCTGTATCCCTGTCTTTGGGGTTTTACACTTTCGTAAAACGTACGAAAAATGTTCCTGGAATGACACCTATCCATGCCTTCGATTGCGCCCTTTTGTTGCTCTCTTTCCTTCTGATAAGCTATCCCTCGTGTATATTGTGGTGAGGAAATCCAGTACTGGACTATTTAGAAGTGGGTGGAAGCAGTTTAAACGTTGGAAATTCAATTCCTACCTTGTTGCTGGTGTGTCAGTCTTGGCATTCTCTCTCTTCGAATCTTGCTTACGCTAGAATATGCTAGGTAAGAGTGGCTGCCATCAATTCGTCGGCACACTTAGACCAGTTTTTGGTCCATTGTGATTACACATGGATTTCGTTCATTCTCCTTGTTGCCTGTGAGAAAACCAATCTGAGCAGAGGAGACTTCTCGCTTCCGTGTTTGGCGAATCGTAGAGATTATGAAGGTGATTCCAAGGTGAAATTTCCTTTTGTTTTGGGCCTGCACTTACAAAGAACATGAAGTATTGCTTCTTCTTCCTCTTTATCCATGCAGGTCCTGCAGAAGTCGTTCGAATGAAGGCCTAACCTTTCTGCGTGCTTACCTATTGGACAGTGACCAGTGATGACACCTATCGTGGCGCTAATGTGCGGACTAGTGAGCGAAATCATTCCCTACGATCTTTCTAAATCCAGCTTTGACCAAATTTGCTTGGTTCTTTAATACTTTGTGCCAAGACTCCATCTGGGATTTGATTTGCTGTTAGCATGCTGTGCGGTAGTAAGCTTTCGCATGCAGCTATATACATTCCAATTACACTGCTGTGCAGTGCTGTTGAGGGTGTTGTACGAAGTGCACCGCCGATTCACAGACACGCAGGTCTTTGGGGCTGTTGCTACAGATTTGGCCTTGTTATACGCATGTTGGGATGCAGATAGCTGATTTACATCAGTGCTAATGCGGAGATGAATATCAATCCAAACAGGATAAGATAAGTACCCCCAAACGTGCAACAAAATTTATAAAGTAGAAAGATTCTCTGTCCCCATAATGGTTCACTTATGTAGTAATCAACTTCTTGCCAAACAAATAACTCTTACTTACTCCTGTCCATTTGTTTATAGACTCCGCATTGTCGACACCAGCACACTCACCATCACCACGAAAGAACGATCTAAATGGTCATCATCACCGACGAACATCCCGAAATGGTGCCTCATCTGTTGGTACATCCGAAGATGGTGAAGAATCATCCAGTGTGCCAGAAGACGAAGAGGATACCCAAACAATTATCGAGCAATTGTCAGCCATCCAAAAGCCAGAGGTATGAAATTTTTTTATCGACATTTTTGTGCTCAAACAGTACTAAAACTTTCCTTCATCAACATAGGTGATTGACATCACATCTCGATCGGCTAAAATCATTTGGGAGGCTCCAGCCATCACCGACAACCTCATCAATACACGTGACCTTCGTTACAATGTTCTGCTTAGCGATCGCGCCAAGGAATGCAAGTACAAGAGTCTGTACAAGGGTGAATCGTACGATTGCATTGTTCAGGACTTGCAGCCGGGCCAGGAGTACGTGGTGCGATTGCAAGTAAGTTAACATCAGCTCTCGGTTTAGAAAATTCATAGACTAAAACCTTTTTGTTTGCAGGTCCACTATGAACAATTACAGGGCTCTTTTTCGGAACCGACTGAATTCACAACCCCACCGTGTGAACCTGACCAACCGATGCCACCGAAGCTGATCCTACGCACAAGGAATTCCCTCCATTTGCGTTGGACAGCGCCCTATAGCAATGGAGCCCATATTCAACAGTACATTCTTGAATATGACGAGGGCAAGGGCAATCATTTCATCGAAGCAGTCAAAACTAAGAGCAAGCAGTACACCCTCACCAAGCTGTTACCTTCGACTGTGTACAACTTCCGTTTGTCAGCAGTAAACGAGTGCGGACCATCGTTGTACTCGGGTATCATAGCCTATAGTACTTCAGGCAATCCGCCGCCAGCTCCAAAGGCACCCACCTTACATTCGGCGACACCAATATCTCTGCGACTTGCCTGGGAGCGACGCACGCAAGACGGTGAATTTGTCCTCCAAATGCTAGATCGTGAGTCTGGCCACGGCTACTTGAACATGTACAATGGTCCCGAGACGATCTACGAGTGTTGCGACTTGCGTCGCTCCACATCGTATCAGTTCCGCCTGCGGTCGGACAACGAAGCTGGTTCCTCACCCTGGTCCTCAGAGGTTGCCTATAAAACACATCCAGAGCGGCCTGGACGTCCAGCCAAGCCGCAGGTCAAAGGCAAAATACACGGCAACTATTTCAAAGCGAAGTGGGATCCGCCCAATGATCGAGGCGGAGCTGATATATCGCGATACTTCTTGGAGATCAGCTCTGGACCTAAATTTGAGCGTGTATATGCTGGTCGCGAGCCAGAGACTGTGTGCGATCGCCTCAGCCCAGGCACAACCTACCAGATTCGAGCGGCTTGCGAAGGCCCCGGCGGTATGAGTGGTTACTCAGACGTATGCACTGTCACGACTGAGGCTATTGTACCTGGAACTCCAGAGCCACCACGTTGTGATGCCGCACCCGGACCCTATGCGGCTGTATTGCATTTTGACAAACCCGACTATAACGGCGGAGCACCAGTTCTAGAATTCGAAGTGCAAATGAATGGCAACGCGCTCATCTATCGCGGCAAGGAGTCCTATTGCATTGCCAAGGATTTGACACCCGGCGTCGAGTACGAGGCGTGTGTTCGAGCGATAAATCGCATCGGAGCCGGCCCTTGGTCGGGCGCACTTCAATTCTCAGCGGCGGCAGCACCACCATATGCCCCCGATGCACCCGCCGTTGTGGTGCGTTCACCCACACACCTGACTGTCTCATGGAAGGAGCCATTGTGCAATGGCGCTGCCATAGGAGAATACCGCCTGGAGAGCTCCACTGCTGCCAGCGAAACAAACGATAGCTTTAGCATGTGTTACCGCGGTGTCAACACCACCGCCGACATACGCAACCTGTTGCCCTTCACTTTGTACTACTTTCGTGTAAACGCCTCTAATGTAGCCGGGCACAGCCAATGGTCACCGGTAGTATCGACAAAGACCCCAGCGGCCATTCCAACAGCACCGCAGATCAAGAGCTACGAATTCACAGCGAATGAGGTCTCCCTGATCTGGACACAGCCCGAGTGCAACGGTTCCGACATCATCTCCTACACCATTGAGTACGCCGAACGATCGATATCGACGGAAGACAACTCAACGGAATACACCATCACCGACCTGTCGCCCGAGACCAACTATAAGTTCCGTGTTCAGGCCATAAACGGCATCGGCTGCGGTCCCTTTTCGACTTATGTGAAACTCACAACATTGCCACCGCCACCAAAGCCACCACAACTCGAGTGCACCGGTGTGGGCCACAATTTCATCAAGCTCAAGTGGGGTGATGGCAAGAACCTGGACTTCACCAAATACTACGTCGAAATGTATGTGAATCGAGCAAAAGACTTCCAACAGGTGTATTGCGGGACAAACGCCATGTGCAAAGTGAACAAGCTGCAAGAGCAGACATCGTACGTGTTCAGGATATGCGCGGGTAATGATCGCGCCGGCGTCGGCGAATACTCAAAGGAGTACACTTTCCAGACGACAGCCACACTGCCGGCTCCAATTAAGGCGCCACGCATGGCGATGGACAGTGGTTGCATGTTTGGCATGAGCCCGTGCGGCAGCAATGGCACACCGATAGCATCGTCCATGTTGCCTGGCAATCAGAGTCCTTTCGGCATTCCTTTGACACTCGAGTGGCAGAACAGCAAGAACTCGTTCAGTGATTCCGTGGAGTATGCACTGCAGTACTGTGTGGGCAAAGATGGTGATTATAAACAGGTGAGTGGGATGTGTTTATGTAGATTCGTTTATTTTTTTCTATTTCTATGGAAGGTTGCAAAATAATTTACGCAAAGTCGGTAATAGCTGCCTATTAGGGTCGTTTAGGTGCGCTTGTGTGGATGCGGGAAAACCTCAAGATTTGCCTGTCAAGTGAAGCAATGTCTTGAATGCATTGTTGTAGCTATAGACTCTGATATCAATCCCGTCGATATGGATGAAGGCCTTAACTATCTCAAAGTTTTATTGGTCAGAAGTGACCAAAGCTGTAGTCTATAACGATTTGTTGTCCCAAACGCAAGCTATACGAATTTATTATCGCAACAGCGTTAATTGCCACAACTGGATGCTGGTTTTTTTAGCACACTTTCATCCCCATTAAGAGCTCCGATCGATGGATAGTGATCAGACTCACGCTAGTTCTTTCGCTGAAGGGAATTGGACTTGATCTCATTGAATGTATAAAACGATCTTCTGGGTCAGTTGATAAGTTGGGTTGACGGGCTTACTCTGTCTACTTGACTAAAAGACATGTTTCTCGAATTACCTCTGCTGATCGCTTAAACTGAAAAACCGGTCTTCTTCCCTTCTTCTCTGCCTATATAGCTCAATGCCAGCTCTCGTCTTCACCTGTAGCTTAGCCTTGTCGGCCTCGTTCTTGGCTACGAGCATATGTCGGCGTTCCTTATCAAACCAGGGGTTTCATGCTGGTGTGCGCAAGAAACCCAGACATACACGGCTGATCTAATGGCTTGTTGACATCGTTGACATTTCTCTTCTCTACGATTTGTCCAGGAGCTCCTAGAAACAGTTTTTCGAAATCAGCAATATAATCTTTTTTCGTCCGTCGGAACGTGAACGCATATAAGGTTTATGTTGGTGAATATGGCCTTGATGCCAATGCGTTCACTAATATCTTCAAAGCATAAAACTTCTTGCCAATGATTATAAAAAAGCCACATGCGAAAAGTTGCTCATTATAACACGGACCGTAGTAGATGTCACAGCTTTTCAACCTCCTTTTGCCCAGCCCATCACATCGTATTTCCTTGATGGCTGTAGTGTCTGATTTTTAGCAGCTTAGGGCTCCAGCTAGTTGTTCGGTGTCGCCTAGTTGTTTGTTCTTTAAAGATGCAAATTTCATTCTCTTTTTGTTCAGCCCAGCCTATCCATCGTATTTCCTTGGTGGCTGTAATTTTAGATTTGTAACAGCTCACAGCACCCACTAGTTGCTCGGTTCCACCTCTTAATTTTTGCATATTCCAAGTGCAATGAACCTTGTGTTCTCTTTGTGTCAACAGAAAAATTGCTTTTGGTTGCAAATGGTTTTTTCGTGAATGAAAAAAGCACAACCCCAACTTGCAAGGCAAAAGCTCTGTTTTGATCTGAGAACCTTAAGACGGATATTCAGCGCCAGCCATTCTTTTGATAAAAGTTGTAGTTAAGGACAATTGAGTCTAACGGCTGGCCGTTGCCCAACTTAATGCCGCTCATTATTCGTCCTTGTACTGCAGCACTTAACCATCCAAACTCCGCATTTTATGTGTAGAAAAAAAAATCATTCAACTGTAAGTAGTGCAATAATGTTGTGTTTCCCACATTCCTTTATTCAAGATGGTTAGGGTTAATGGGAATTCTTTTTCCCTTGCCTTTGCTGAATGGGGAAAATTCCATGGGAAAAAGATTTCCCGATAGCCCTAAGTATTTATCAGATGTTTTATCGCAATCTTTCAGTCGCAATAGAATTTATAGCCCTTCAAGTTAACTACTTCGCTACTTGTCCTCCTGTAAGGTTAACTGAAAATTGTTTGTTTGTTTATTTTCTACATAAGAGGTACATTATCCTTTACAACATACGTAGGAGTCTCTTCAGTATTTTCGTCAACCTTTCTAGTGCTAAGACACCACTTCTATCGATGATACCCTTGTAAATGCCAACAAATTTGTAACTCGCTAACTTTAATTCTTTTTTTTTTTACAGATTTATCGAGGACCAGATACCAAATTCACAATCGAAAATCTCGAACCTGGCATCGTCTATTTGTTCCGCGTCTGTCCTATTCGTGTGCCCGCCGCAAAGGGTGTCAACGAACTACCTGGCCAATATACAAGTCCCTTCCGTTATCAGGTGCCACCATTCATCGATGCCATCGATGGAAATCTGTTTGCCGCAAGCTCAGCAGCATTTTCAGCTGCCGCCGCCGCAAGTGGTAATCCATTTGCAGCGCATCACGCCCATATGCACCATCATCATCATGCTCATGCGCACTCCCATGCGCATTCGCACATACACCATAGTCGCCATCTACAGGCAGCTACAATGCTGGTCGGCGGTAATGGCAGTACAAATCACCTCCATCATCGTTCGGTAAGCGCTTCAGCTATCGGTTCGAATGCCACGAATGGAATCGATGGTGGTAACGCATTCGGCCTAATACCACTCAGTGCCAATGACTTAGCCAACTTTGATAGTAATTGTGATGAGCTCCTGCTTAAGGGCGCTCTTCACCATCATCATCATCATGCAATGAATCACAGTGGTGGTGGAGGTGTATTGGCCGAAATGGCCAACAACGGTGCTATCCGACGTATAACAGGTAAATTGAGTGCGCTCTACACAAATCGGAAACGGTTCACCGATCAAGAAAAGGCCGTCATCTTTATGGTTTCATTTTTGTTCTTTGCGTTTCTATTTGCCGCTCTAGTGAAAATGCTTATGAGATAAAATAACAAAAACAAAAAAAAAACTACGACAACGGGGTATCCAATAATCAAAAAAAAAAATATATTTTTTTTTATAGAACGAGAGATAAGGAGAGAATTTTTGTCAAAACAAAATAGAGGTAGGGAGTGAGAATAGATTGAGATTATTGTGTTAAAATGTCCTTGATTTCTGTCCACCCCTGCGGAGTTGTTGTTAGACCCTCCACCCCCTGCTCTTTTTACGGCGCCCCCTATTTAATATGTGTGCCCTTTTTCTATGCTCGCTGGCTTTATTTGTCCCACTTCCATTAGAATATTAAATTTACAAAAAAAAAAAAATATATATATATATAAATATATGTATACATAGAAAATAAAGGAATTTATGTAATGTGCATTATTAAGGGGTTTGAGGTATACTTACATACACACTATATACACTTTGTATATGATAAATGAATTTATGTAAAACGTTTTCTCTTCTAAGTTCGATAATTGATTTTTTTTTCTTATAATCATTTTTTTTTAATATTATTTCTCTTGCTCAAAAGGTGAATTTATATATTTTAATTGTAAACTATAATATTATGTTCATTTTTCTCCTTATATATATATAAAAAAAAAATAATAGTATGTATGGTTTATGATTGTAGTTAAAAAAAAACGTGAAAAATGCTTAGGAAAAATTTTAACTAAAAATAAAAACAAAAACGTAAATAAAATTTAAAATAATAAAAATAAATCAAAAAATGATGTTAAAGCGAACTGTCCTAAATGTTAAATAGTTATCTGAATATAATTAACAATTAATTCGATTATATATTTAAATGAAAATATATAACAAATGTAAAAAAAATAACGACAATTAATTAAAAGCAAAAATATATGATATTTGTTGTCGCCAATTCGATTTGAATTGTATTTACTGTTACATGTGCTACAGGTAAAAGTTTAACATAAACTAATAACAAAAAAAAAAAAACTTATTGAGTGTATGTATAAAATATTTTTGTTAAATTAAGTTGGAAGTTTGAAAAAAAAAATAATCCATGACAGCATTGTTGTATTTTGTTGAAAACTTTGCGCAGCCAGCAAAAGGATTGTGGTTTCATACACTGATTTTGTTTACAGTTTTATATTTTTATAATTTTTTTTATTTCACTATAGGTATCTACTGTTATTATTAGTATTTGGTTTAATTTACAGTTTAGGTATTTTGACAAATGCGGTCTATGTGGTGGGTGATTGGAAATGCCATTTCATTATGCGGGTGGTGATATTTTCTTACTAACAAGTATTGGGCTCGTGATGATCTGCCAAATCATTCCAGTAGTATCAATTATAATAAAAAGCTTATTTGAACTAAGCCGTTCGGATTCGGCATAAAACAGGAGGTCCCGCCATCGTTCAATGAAGAACACACGCAAACAGGAATAGTTGTGAGAAAAAAGCAAGGCCCTGGGTACTAATGAGCCTGTTGTTCCATAAATTTATTTTTTTTTTAAACCAACATTGGTCCATCTATATATACAGGCCTATCACGAATAAATTTTCCCGGGAATTTTTTCCTTATCAGCAATGTGAATCAGTTTGCTGAATGGGAAAAGTTTCCGTGGGAAACTCGTTCAACAGTTTTTAATTTTTGCAACCAAATATGAATGAAAATCGGACCCACTCTATATTTCGACAGCTAAAGTCAGTCTAACTACGTTTAGGTGCCTATCGCGAATAAATTTTTCCGATAATTTTCTCCTTGTCATCAATGTAAATCAGATTGCTGCATGGGACAAGTTTCTGTGGAAAACTCGTTCAAAAGTTATGATTTTTGCAACCAAGAGTGTATGAAAATCAGGCCCACTGTATATTTTGACAGCTGAAATCAGGCTGACTGCGTTTAGGCGCCTATCGTGAATAAATTTTCCCTAGAATTTTTTCCTAGTCAGCAATGTAAATCAGACCGATGAACGGGAAAAGTTTCCGTGGAAAACTCGTTCAAAAGTTATGATTTTTTCAATCAAATATGAAAATCGGGCCCACTGTATATTTGACGGATAAAGTCAGGCTGACTGCGTTTAGGCGCCCGCGGATAAATTTTCCAGAGAATTTTCTACTTGTCAGCAATGTAAATCAGACTGCTTGCTGAATGGGAAAAGTTTCTGTGGAAAACTCGTTCAAAAGTTATGATTTTTGCAACCAAGAATGTATGAAAATCAGGCCCACTGTATATTTTGACAGCTAAAATCAGGCTGACTGCGTTTAGTCGCGTATCGTGAATAAATTTTCCCGAGATTTTTTTCCTAGTCAGCAATGTAAATCAGACCGATGAATGGGAAAAGTTTCTGTGGAAAGCTCGTTCAAAAGTTATGATTTTTGCAACCAAGAATGTATGAAAATCAGGCCCACTGTATATTTTGACAGCTAAAATCAGGCTGACTGCGCTTAGGCGCCTATCGCGAATAAACTTGCCAACAATATAAACGCTGAACGGGAAAAGTTTCCGTTGAAAATTTATTCGCGATAGGCCTGATAGTAATAAAAATAAAGTCCCCAAAACTTTTCTGTCTGTATGAATGCGCTAATCCCGAGAACTGCTGAACGGATTTCGATGTGGTTTTCAGTGTTGTGTTATGCTTTTCCCTATGCAGGATATAGTGTATTCTATCACTTACAGGAACTGAGCATTCGAATACCATTCGAGGAAGTGCTGAATTTAAGTGTTTCAACGTTGTTTTGACCTGGAACCTCTTAAGTTTAAAATCCTCCTTACCTCTGGTGGAAGGTAACAAGTTAAAACAAATGACTTCTGAGCGTAAAGTGATTTTCTTTCAATATTCCTATGGCTATTTTTACTAAATTTATAAGCAAAAATTATGAATCTTCTTTAAAATTATTCTTTGGAAATAAGTTTGTAATTGGATCGACAAGCACCTGTAAAGGTGCACGGGTTTTGATGGGAATGAGACACCTGAGAGTGCTGATGATATGGTGATATACTGTGGGAATGCGAATTTTTTTTATTTTGTATAGGATGGCGATGTTTGGAGTCGCCATCACTAACTCGTCAACGGCTGATGGTTTATTGTAAATTCTTCCAAGATTCATTTGAGGTTTAAATGATCCTTCAGTGTTGTCATAAACCTGAGCTATGCTCAAATTAATTAATGAAATCATCGCCAAAAATGTACCATCAGTGGAGACTAATTTTCTATGACCGTTTCTTATAAATATCGCTGAATTTCCTTATTGCATCGCCCAATTTTCTCTTTTAAGTCGTTGTTGGTCGTGGACTTGTTTTCATAGACCTTTGACTTCAAATAAGCCCGAAAAGAAAAAAGTCCATTTCCGTTAAATCGCCAGATCTGGATGGCATTTTCTGATCGCAAAAATTACTCATGCAGTACGTGAATTCTTTCTTTGGCTGTATGGCATGTGGCAGCGTCTTCTTGAAACCACATGTTGGTCACATCCTTACATACTTACTTAAGTCGCGCTACAGTCCGGAATGAACCTGGGTCTCAACCAACATGCTTCTCCAATTAGTTCGGTCCTAAGCTAACTGCCTCCAGCTAACGCACTTTAAGTTGGTGGATATCAGTTTCTACTTGGACGCCACTTAAGGCAAGGTCTTCCTCTAATGCCACCGACGTCTGACAGGGATTCGGAAACGAATGGAAAACGAAGACCGGAGCATTGGTGTACATTCGCTCTACATGTCCTTGTCTTCTTAAACGTCGAATTGGCATTTTTTTGATCAGGGGTATGGTATGTCGCTGTACAGCTCTTATAGCTTTTGATGAACGGGAACGTAGATTTTTCCACTCGCATCGACCAAGCATTTCTTCATCCGCTTTTGATACGGTCCATGCCTCAACGCCGTAAAGCAGGACTGGGATGATCAGGATCTTATATATGATATCCTTAGTAGTTCGAGCGAGGGCTTTACTACTGACTTGCCCGAAAAAACAGCGGTTGGCAAGAGTAATTCTTTGTTTCAAGTAGTTACGTCGATCCTGTCTCTAAGTTTAAAGTTTTGAACGCCACTGTAAACAGCTGCTTTTGCTATGCAAAGAAGTGTGTGGCTATAAGTACTTAGAGGAGATCGTCGCAATTCAACGATACTTTTTTTTAAACGTCTATTTAAACTTTCAAGCAATTGTCCAAATTATGCCATATACGTTGAGTGGGGACTTCCTTTTATCTACATAAAAAAAAAACCTCAAATCCCACACAGACTATATATGTAAAGTATTTCGATGACCCAGCACAAATCTTCAAAAACAAATTTTGCAAGTTGCTTTCTCATGTGATCAATCACCTTTCAAGGTATCGGCGAAGCAAGCAACTTACCACTGACCCTGTCTGTAAATATTGTGGACGAATGGAAACATTTATTCTACGACTGTATATCTGCTGTAGATGATGGACTGTACCAAAGTTGCCTTGATCATCGTCAAGACTAATTTACAGACAGCTTCATTATTTTCTTGGCCCAATTAATTATTTCAACAGCAGATTCTCAGTTGTGGAAATGCTTCTAATCTTTGAAATTCGCACCGATATGCTCGAACTAAATTATAGACCACATAGAAATGATATAGACCCAACATGCAACTTGTGTTACCTCAACCAAAGGGATGATATGTTGCTCTTTGTGGCGGTATGTTCTCAAGGTGGGCCAAAAGAAGTTATCCGATGTTGTCGCCGCCCTTAGAATATCGGTTGTGGCTCGCGCAGTGTGTGCCGTTGCTCCGTCCTGTTGAAACCACATGTCCTCCAGTCCTAATTCGTACAACTGCGAAAGAAAAAACTCGGTTAACATGGCCCTATATCGCGCACCTTCTACTGTTGTCATTTGACCAGCAGCGTTCTCGAAAAAAAAAATGGCCCGCTGACTCCTCCAGCATGAACATCGCACCATGCACAAATTTTTAGCGGGTGTAATGGCTCCTCGTGCATTACTCGTGGATTTTCGGTGGTGCCCCAAAAGCGATAGTTTTGCTTGTTCACATACCCGCTGAGGTGGAAATGAGCCTCATGGCTCATTATGCTTTTGGTCGAAAAATTGTCCCCGAGATTGAGGATGGCTTGGGCGTAGGTTACACGCTTTTGGCGGTCGACAGGCAGCAGCTGATGCACGGACTAAACTTTGTACGGGAACATGCGCAAGTCTTTGACCAAAATTCGGCTTAGGGACGACCGGCTGATGACTAATTGCGAGGCACGACTTCTGGACGATGTTTCCGCCGACAACTCGACATCTTCGGCAACAGCGGCGATATTCTTGGCACAACGTGCGCTCCGTTACCGGCCACTCTTGGCAACGTCTCGTGTGGTCGCATACTCTTCAAGGTTGATGGCGAAACGGCGCAGTGTTTGCGCAGTCGGTGTCGGACGGCCGGGAAATCAGCGATGGAATTCGCGCTGCTCCAACACTATAGACGAACACGACATACGAAAAAATAGACACGATTATTCCGCGTTCTTGGGGAGTGTATCGCTCCATGGCTTGTTCACTTGTATTCTACATCTGTCTAGTCCACAAATGTCAAAACAGATTTGACATTGGCGGCCATTTGCAAATATAAGAGCATCTTCCAATAGGGTGATCTCTTTTGGCATACCTTGTCCTTATAGAAATCCAAAGACTACATTTTGCCAAAAGCTCCTTAACTAACGATGAGTGTTTGCGATTGTTAAATGGTGGTGGTGGTTGGGAATTACTTATTTGCTTTGTCTCACATGCGATGACTTATCGCAATATGTGTACAGACTGACATAATTAAAAGTTGGCTCGAGATGTTGTCTCCCAATGAAATAGGCTCCCATTTTGTGTTTTGTTTTAGCTAAACTTAAAGTCTTTTTACTAATTAGTATGAAATATTGCACCTCCAATAAAATCAAGACCTATTACGTATACGCCTACGGACTTCATAAATTTTTGATTTCCACATTTCCCGAAAAAAAAATAAACTATCGCGTTAATTCCAAGCTCAGTAGATATTGCTGCAGTTATATCCGATAATTGCCAAATCTACTTGTGCAAAGCAAGGTCATTAGCATCATATTAGGCAGACAAAAAATTCAGACACCCAGACGAATAACCGGATTTCACAACACAACACGGAATTTCGACCATATTTTCTGTGCCTAGATTGTTCTGTAAATATTGAGGCACTTAATCGCGATCGCATATCTGTCAAAATATCCAATAATTTGGTATAAATGCCACCGAAGTCTTCACAATTCGGGATTTATTTGTACATAAATAAACACTGCACCATTCCTTAAAAATTTGATTTTATTTTCTTCATCAAAAAAGCAATATTCAACAAATTTTACTTTATTTTTATTTTTTTCTTATTTATGTGTAATACTTTAAATATGTGCAATATATTTTTTTATATTCATTTATTGCTTATTGTGTAGTACCTGAAATAAAAATGTAAATTACCAAAACCATGGTTCTACTCCCCTAATGATAAGCTTGTATAATGCAGAGTTATATCGTCCTTTCAAAGGACAACAATATAATTCTCATCAAACAAACAATTTAGAGGAGAGAAACACTTTCAAGTATTAAATAACAAAAACAATCAATACATTCCACGAGGGACAAAAATTAAAAACAAAAAAAAATTATGCAACGAATTTTTCTATTCTACTGACTACAACTTCCTATAAAACAACCACAATCCCATTGCTAATTAATAACAAAACTCATAACCTAAACCTAGTTATTTAATATTTTATTTGTTTGTTTTATTACCTTTTAATTGCAATATTAAAACAACAGGGGAAAATTATGCAATATGAAGAATTCTTAAAATGTGTATAAATATTCAAATAAAATAGAAATATTTCCACATATGATAAATATTTTATACATTTGATTGTAATTGTGTTTATAGTTATTTTTTTTTATCTCAACTACGATATATATTTAATAAACTATATGCATATAAATCAATTAAACAAACAACTAAACAAATCAATTAATTCTTAATAAAAAAAAATGCTTTAATACATTTTTATGAAGAAAATAAATAAAATTAAGTACACAGAAACAATTAAAAAGAAAAAAAAAGAAAACTGAGCAAAGAAGTATTATTCTCTATCTAACAAAAAAAGGGAAACCTATAACAAATAAAAAAGCTTAAAACAATTTACATAAAGAAAATTTCAAATCAAATGCAAAACATACAATTTTTTTATATAACATAAATAGATTTTTTTTTTCGTTTCTTCTTTCTCTTTTCCCCATTACTATCTCATCGTGAAAATAAAAATAACAAACAAAAAAAAAACAAAAAAAATAACTTTTTTATAATATTACCTAAAACTACATATAAATATTTAAACATTTAATGAAAAAAAAGAAAATACCTATCATTCCACAAAATATAAATAAACTTATGACAAAAAAAAACTAAAAAAAAAAAACACTATTCCGAATTTCTTAAAAATAAATAAAATTTCTTTTTTAATTTCATTTTGTATATGTTCTTCTTTTTGTACTCCACTATGTAAACGTTTATTTATATTTTATATCTGTAAAAAAAAATAAAAATTTGTAAAAAACTACGCAAAATATGAAAAATAAAATTATTTGCTTTGTTGAAGATTTTTTTTTTGTTGCAAATGAATTTATACTGATCATGATAAAACAAAATATAAAATTTAACAAAAAAATCAAATATTTGCCTGCTGTCTATTTTTATTAAATAAAAACAAAATAATTTATATAAATAGCTATTAAACAAACAGAAAAAAAATAAAATAAAAATAAATCCTTATTATTATAAATGTTACGTTATTCTTTTTGTAAATAATTATTAAGAAAAAAAACAACACAGTTAAAAAAAATAAATAAAAACATAAAATCTTAGAAAAAAATTAAACAAAAAAAATCATATATATATTTTTAATAATCATTTATATACAATTAAAAGGAAACAACAAAAAAAAATTATATATGGACAAGATATATATTATTATTACTATATGAAAACAAAAACAAAACAAATTTATATATATTATTAAATGAGAAATAAATAAATGTTATATACATATTAAAAATAAATAAAAGGAAAGTATATATTAAAACAAAGGTTATGCGAGTTTTTATTTAAGGTGGAGTCCGCTGCACAAGTATGCGCTTGGAATCGGTGGACGGTGATTGGCAGGACATCCATTGGCATCCATTCTAAGCCATTAAAGCCATGCCTATGAATTTATGCCTGCATCCAACTTACAGTTATTCCTCTTTAAGGCACTAAAATTTTATTTCCACAAGCTCTGAAGAATTCTAAATAAAGGGTGATCCATTTCGAGGTTTTCTACTTTTTTAAACACAGAAAATTCAAATTCAATGGAGAATGTTTATTATCATTTGAAAGAACATTCTTTGGCATTTATTTTTTGAAGATTATGTCTATCAAATGTTGGCCGTTGCTACGTCGCAGATGGTCCATCCGTTGAGTCCAATTTTCGATCACTCGTTCGAGCATTTCGACTGGTAACTGGCGAATGACACGCGTGATGTTTTCCTCCAAGGCCTGAATCGAAGCGGGTTTGTCGGCATAAGCTTTTGACTTTACATATCACCACAGGAAAAAGTCTAACGGTGTGATATCACACGATCGACCGGCCCAAAACGTGAAATTATGTGCTCACCGAAATGTTCTCTCAATAAGTCCATTGATTGATGCGATGTGTGGGAAGTGGCGCCGTCTTGCTGAAACCAAATGTCGCCGAGATCACGAGCTTCAATTTCAGGCATCAATTAGTCGGTTATCATGGCACGATAACGGTCGCCATTGACGGTTACGTTCGCACCGGCATAATTTTTAAAGAAATATGGACCGATGATTCCACCGGCCCACAAACGACACCAAACCGTTGTTTTTCCTGGATGAAGTGGCAGTTCTTCAATCTCTTCAGGTTGCTCTTCGTCCCAAATGCGGCAATTTTGTTTGTTTACATACCCATTGAGCCAGAAATGGACCTCATCGCCAAACAAAATTTGCCTCGAAAACGTCGGATCTTCTTGGAACTTTTCAAGAGCCCATATAGCGAAGCGATGTTGCTTGGGAAGGTCGAGCGGCTTCAGTTGTTCCACAAGCTGTATTTTGTACGCTTTCAATTTAAGATCTTGACGTAAAATGCGCCAAGTCGTTCCATACGTCAGTCCGAGTTGCTGCGAACGCAGCCGAATCGACTCTTTACGGTCTTCGTGTACACTCTCAGCTACGGCCGCTATATTTTCTTCACAGCGTACTGGACGTGGTCTATTCGGTCGAATATTATCCAATAATGAATGCTGGGTCTCAAAATGGGTGATGGTGTTGCGAATAGTACGCTCAGTAGGCCGATT
This sequence comes from Rhingia rostrata, assembly GCA_949824845.1. NCBI lineage: Eukaryota > Metazoa > Arthropoda > Insecta > Diptera > Syrphidae > Rhingia > Rhingia rostrata. The sequence continues at coordinate 41,272,192 of OX463755.1, read as the reverse complement.
ATGTTGACCATAAGTTGAGCGAAGTGCACGAAACACATTCCTCACAGAACGTGAATTTTCATAATAAAGTTGAACAATTTGTAAACGTTGTTCACGCGTAAGTCTTTCCATTATGAAATGCCAAACAATACTAATCAAAAATAACATGACAGCATGACACGACTCACACGTGATCTGTCAAAAAAGGCTCTTGAAAAAAGTATCTCTACTTGGATCACCCGTTATAGTGCTTATCGAAGCAAAATCGTTAGTTGGGGCACTCCAGTTTCGCAATCCTTGTTGGTTGAGGTCTGTTTCTACTTGTGCGCGCCACTTAAGGCGAGGTATTCCTTTACTGCGTCCGAAGTCTGGCTGGGAATCGAAGACTCTGCGAGTCGGAGTATTGGTGTATATTCGTTCTATATGTCCTAGCCATCTTAAACGTCCAATGGGGAGATTTTTGACCGGGGTAATGTCGCTGTACAGCTCGTATAGTTCGTGTTTGAATCTTCGTCTCCGAACCCCGTCAACGCAAACGGGACCGAACATTTTTCGAAGAATTTTCCTCTCGAATCGACCAAGGATTTCTTCTTTCAATTTCTCAATATAATTTCTTACTTCTTAGTCTTCCCCCTTATTTGCCGCTAGACCCATTTTTGCCGCTTCCATCTCTATACTAGCAAACGTGGATAGTATAGGCATCACGTTGAGTCCTACCATTGATGTCGATATCGTCGGCGTATGCTAGTAGTTGCACCGATTTTTGGAAAATCGTGCCTCTGGTGTTGGCTCGGGAGTTTTGCACAATTTTTTCAAGAATCAAATTGAAGAAGTCACTTGACAGCGTATCGCCTTGCCTAAATCCCTTTTAGGTACCGACTGTTTCGGTGAGGTCGTTTCCGACCCTGATGGAGCAGCGACAATTCTCCATCGTCATCCTACACAAACGGACGAGTTTGGGCGGTATACCAAAACTAGACATGGCTTGGTATAGTTCGTCTCTATAAATGCTGTCGTATGCGGCTTTGAAATCGATGAATAGGTGGTGGGTTTTGGATTTCTTTGTTTTTTTCCAGGATCTACCGAAGTGTGAAAATTTGATCCGTGGATGTTACTTAGAAAGTCATCTCCGCCGGGCTTTTAAAAGCTCAGCAGAAAGGTCGTCATTTCCGGCTGCATTATTAAGCCTGAGCTTAGATATTGCTATCCTCACATCCCTCAGGTCGGGCATTTGGCAGTTTTCGCTGTCGTTGCCAATATTGAATGGTTCGTTCGGCCTGATAGCGGAATAATGTTCGTCATCGCTGTTTAAACGTCTGCAGAAATTGTTCTTTCATATTTCCTTGTTCATCTTTACAGTATTCTGTTCGAGCCTTGTATCCTTGGCTTTGACGTTTTACACTTTGGTAAAACTTGCAAACATCGTTCATGGAGTGGCACCTCTCAATATTCTCGATCGCGCGCTTTTCTTGCTCTTTGGTCTTCTTTTTGAAAACCCGGGTTCTCTCCTTTTTCTCGTCTTCACCTGCAGCTTAGCCTTTTAGTACTCGTTCTTGGCTGCTAGCATCTGTCGGCATTCCCCATCGAACCAGGGTTTTCTTGCTGGTGGGCACGAGAAACCTTGCACATCAGTTGCGGCTGATCTAATGGCTTGTTGACATCGTTGCCATAGTTCTTCGACATTCGATGTTGGTGGTATGGTGTTAATCGAGAGGTTTAGGGATACGCGTTGCGCGAAGGTCTTGGCGATCTCTTGCGATTGCAGTCTTTCGACATTAAATTTTTTTACAGTACTTCTGGATTGTTGTGGCGTAGTGGATATCCGCATTCTAACCTTGGCTGCGACAAGGTAGTGGTCCGAGTCGATGTTAGCTCCTCGTAATGTTAGGACATCCAAAATACTGGATGCGCACCTCTTGTCTATCGCCATGTGATCAATTTGGGTGCTGGCTGTAGTAACATTTCGTTCCACAGCGAAATCAATTAGCGGGAGCACGATTCGCCGCACGACTTTAACGTCGTAATACGGTATTCAAACATAAGTTTTGTCAAGGAGCTCGTAAGTCTTTTACTATATCATCCTTCTCCTTCGTCGGAGCGTGAACGCATAAAAGGCTTATGTTGGCAAATTGGACCTCGATGCGGATTGTTACAATGTGTTAGCTAATGTCTTGGAAACATAAGACTTCTTGCCTTAGTCTGGCAATTATAACAAATCCGCATCCGAACAGTCGCTGTTTCTGCTCACTATAACACGGTCCGTAGTAGATGTTACAGTTTTTCATCCTCTTTTTGCCCGGCCCATCCCATTGTATTTGCCTGGATGGCAGTAATGTCTGCTTTGTAGCAGCTAAGGGCTTCCGTTAGTTATTCGTCTGCAAATCTCCTGTTTAATGTTCTCACATTCGTAGTGCAGATACCAACGTCGTTGTCCTTTTTTCGTTTAGCAGGGTCGTCTACAACAAAATCAGTCCTTTCCGAGGCTATTGGTTGCTTCGTAACAATAATTTTTTCATGGTTGTGCAGTTATACTAAAGCAGAATTATTAACCTGGAGGTTCAGTTCAAATTTATTAGATACCCCTAGGACAAGATGCCATCAGTATCCACTAAGGGATTGAGCGCTGGCGTTGGTCTTTCGGTCATCCGCCACCATCTTTGTTCAAGTGGTCTTACTTACCCTTGATATGCCTAAATGATCATCAATATAAACTAAGGGCTTGAGCCAATATGTCGGGGCAGATCGTCAACGTTCGTCTGAGGACAGAAGGCCGGATATTCCATGCCAGGCTTTCTGAGGAGGCTGTTTATAGTGTTGATGGTTTTTGGTCTTGTTATCAACACTCGCGTTTATAAGTTTAGCAAGTCGAATCCGGTTGGATGAAACCAGTATCCGATAGTTACCACTTGGAGGTATAATAAGCACACTTGATGTGTAGTCAAAGTTACAACGACTGTTCGCTTAGTTAAAGTCAATCAGAGTTTGACCTTGATTTACAACATCCAACCAACACCTCTGTTAGCCTATCGGCAGGTGTTTCATAAATCAGGGCTATCGGGAATCAATTTTCCTGAGAGTTTCTCCATGTCAGCAATGTAAATCAGATTGCTGAATGGGAACAGTTTCCCCGAAAAATTTATTCGCGATAGGACTGAATTACACGAGTTATGTTGGCTGCCAAAGCTTCAATCGTCTTTGGCAATTAGGCCTGACCGATAAATTGAAAAAATTGGATAAGCCGTTCTCTAGTTATATGAGTTGCAAGGTGGAATGGATCAATTCGGCTATATGCTTCGTCGATTAAAAAATACCAACAGCATCTAACAAAGTAATTGTTTGTGAGTTGTAAGCTTCAATTACTAAGCTTCCGAATGAGTTGTCATTTGTTTGAATCTGACTAGCCGTTCTCTCGCAATTGGAGTCTTGAAATACATCACATCTGCCGATTTGTTTTCTGTCGACAGTTAAAAGTAATTCGAACATGGAAGGCAACTTGCTAAAAGCTTTTGTATCTCATTAGTATCATTGAAGTAAACCGCACCGCAACAAGCCATATCCAGGGGGCATATTGAAGCACCCTGTGTACTTACTTTAGGACTTTGTAGGGCGCTGTGTGGAACGATCCCAGCTGTTTCGAGTCTCTGAAAAATGTCATGTCATATGTTATCTTTCCAAAGTCTCATTTCAAACACCATAACCACCCGTGACGAGTCCGAAACCCCCTTAAAGAAAAACCACCGTTCATTACCAATATTCTCGTCTGTATTAATATAATCAAATCAGTTTCCACATCTCCAATAATTAAGTATATAAAGACAATTTAATTATATTTTCATGTTTATGTTTTTTTTTTACAAAAAGAAGCAAATGCAAAACTATACAATAGATTCGTCGCATAAATTTATAATTTTTTTCTGCGAAATAAAAGGTAAATTGAGAAACAAAAACAAAACAACGCTTACAAATATTATATTCCGTCACGTTTTCTCTAAACACATTTCGGATGTGTGGATATATACGAACGGATTCATAAAATTATTGTTTTAACAAAAAATGCGATGTCCCCCCCCCCCCCCCCCCCCCTGGCTGCTGTCACGTCATGAACAACGTATAGCACACACAATCATTTTAAAAAAATAATAACTCGATACAATCGATGAAATAAAAAAAAAATTATTGACGCGCACTCGAACGGAACTACACTACGGATATACGGAACACCCACTCTCACGTCAGCAGACTCTCTCAAAGACCCGTATGGCTAGTCTGTAATTGCTCTATCGATATTGACAACTGTTCCAGTCGTTGCACCAGCTGCAACATGTTCTCTTGCGCTTTGGCTGCATTTAGATCGCTGCCACTGTCCAGCGAGTCCTCTTCAGCTGCGGCCAATTCAAAGTGCAGCTTGGCCAAACTCTCTTGTTGTTCCCGGATTTTCGTCATCTGATCCATTGTGCAACCAGAACCTATGATGAAGAAGAGCGAACCTACATTTAGTACAAGAGAATGGACAGTTGCTATTGAGTTGACTCACCGAACGCCTTCAACTTCCCCGTATGGAAGTCATCGAGAAGACCGAGGAGAGCGCGTTCCATGTGTTTCACGTCCGGAACTTCTGAGACAAAAGAATGATGCTTAATTGGCCGATCATCAAATTTGTCGCTATTGCTTAGGGCCGGAGCTACAACAACACTACTACCGACGGCGTTGTCGTTCTCACCAATTTCTAAATTCGGAGTGTCGCATCGCGTTCGGGGGGTGTTTGTGCGTTTTGTTTCGGTTTCGTTTAGTTGGTTAGTTTGGTTGGTTGGTTTCCGTGTTGGTGTGTGTGTGTGTTTATTAGTTTGGTGGGTGTGCGAGCGAATTTAGTGTTGATGGGGTGCGACAACAGCGGTACAGGTTGCGCGGTGGTGATTCAATTTGAATTAAAAAAAAAAAAATCAAACGAACAAAAATTAAACGAAAAAAATAGAACGAAAATAAAAATAAATCAACAAAAATCGAAGAAATAACAAATCAAAGCGATACCGTTAGGAGGATGGATGATAGCGATTGGATGTTAATATGCGACACTTGGGAGGATTAGGCACTAAATTAGGCAAAGCAAGCGGTTGGCTGTTGTAGTTTTGCAGTGTAGTGTTGGGCAGATGAGATTTCCAATCTGGTTCGGTATGAGTGGCAAGACGACACTAACTTGGAACTAGTCTGCCAAGCAGAGAGAGAGACATCATAACGCTAGCTTCTAATCCAATTAGACCGGAAAAACACTGAAAAGGTGTGTTTGAAAAACGAAACGGACCCAGCATTCCATTTCCTTAGGTAACCAGTGTATGTTGTGAGTCGAAAAAATGTCACGAACATGTCGGTGGAGGAGACAATGATAATGATATCGTGAGTAGGTTCATAAAGGGAAACAACAAATAAAGGGTGTGCACCAACGCGCGAAGGTAGGTTCCTCGGTTCTTTGTCTTTATGGTGTTATTGAGAAATCTAATTCAAATGGGAGCAGGGTGAGAGCTTAGGTGGCACTGGGGTGGTCGTGTTAGTCTGGTTGAAAGGGTGTCAATTCTGACGCAATGCTTAAACGTGATTCATATGCGAGATACGGTTGGTTACGCTGAGGGTTACTATCAGTTGCTTGGATTTAAATGCGGATGACTAATGGGTTCATAGGTGAAACTGAAGGCGAGGATTCTTCAAATTGAGTTGCGGGGTTAGTTTATTTAGTAATCTCACAGACGGTGGATTTCGACGGGAGGAGCTGGCAGTTATAATGCTCAAATTAATTTCTAGTTTCTAGTTATCAGCAAAGCTGTGTTATTGATGGACACTTGGATATAACCGAGGGAAGACTTCAAGCTGTAAATTGCATTTTTTTTTCTCACCAAGAAACTCTACAATACTCGGGCGCCAGCAGTCAGAGGCGTCAACCATAGATAAACTAAAGGCACATGGCTTTTCAGAAGTGGATTGGTGCACACAAACTCAGCTTTAGCACCACTGAACTACATTACGTCGATTCATTTTTATACACGAGCAAGTATTTCGGTGAGGATGAGCTTGCAATAGCGGCCATCACCACCTCCGTCCAATAATCTGTCGTCTGCCTTGAGAAAGGCAGGAGAATAACAAAGAACGTGTTTGCAGTGCACTAGAGTAACCAAGCTCAGTGATTACTAACACCTACCTCTGGTAAGCCCCTTGACCCAACTTATTCCAAGTTAACGGATCATATGTCAGAGTGGGTCAGACAAAAGCATTCGTTCGAGACTATAAGGAGGGACATTTCTAGTGGTAGATGGAATAGAACCATATCTTAGGAACAGTCCTCCAAACTGCAGGTTTTAAATTACAATGTCACTGCCGGCATGTTGACCCATGTAAGCAGCCGGTGGGCCGATAAGATAACCGCTCTTCGAAGAACATGTCTACTGTTTAGACTGAAAGTCACTTGGGACAGAAGCAGACAGACTTTGACTACTGAGAATACTCCAGCGGAACCAAATGCCATGTTGGAGAGAACCATCAATACGAGAAAATAGTGAAGGTGTGTGCAAAGTCATAATTTTGCCCTATTAACAATAGGACCCCCTGTGTGATTACGACTCCGAACGGGTTTGAAAAGCTTCTCATGACACTTTTATGTTCGGGGACATATGTCAGACTTTCGCAAGACATGGAGCAGTGAGAACCCCTAGGTGTTGCTGCTTTCGGGATTTCGGCACAGACTGTCTGCTCATAACAAACACACTCTTCCCAACTGTTCCAGTCCGGCCAGCCGACAATAAACAGCTATATGTTAGAAAACTCCTCTGTTCAGTGGAGAACTAGAACAGTAGACCAAAGGGTGACAGAATACCATCGAGCATGGCCACAATTGTAGTACCGAGTCGAGCTTTGTCACAACCATTCATGTGTGCGTATGTACTTCTTGCACGATGACGGGACCTACTGTTTTATGCTTTTCTTTACAATTGATACTACTCGTATGATTTGTCTGATCTTCACGAGAGGAGGACCAGTGAAAAATCATTTAGGTATTGCTACGGCTGGGAATCGAACTCAGACCTTCTACGCGGCCGTTCATCACACCAACCATCGCGCAACCGAGCCCGTCCGACAGCTGTCTTCGAGAACTGTTCGCACTGAAATGGAGAATGCTGAGCATAGCATGTGACTCAGCAAAGACAATGGAGAAGAAGATTCCCATACTTCCCAGAAGCAGACTTAAGACTGTACAACGCGCTAAAGTTCTTGATGACACAAGAAAACTGATAGCATCGATACAGAGAGCAGGAAGACAGCAATGTTTGAAAATGGGGCACTCGTGATTCGAATCATTTAATGGAGTAGTAAGAACCGTCCAAACACCACAACGGAAAAACCGCAATTGCAGAAATGTTGGCCAATCTCTTTAGAGCATATAAGAGCGGAGATAAGTTGTGTCCTCACACCAATACATATATGTACTCCTTTTCCAACACGGCAGCGGAATCCGTGTAGAGTTGCTAATTTCCCTTATGACACGAACGTGAGGGTAGATAGATGAGTCCTCTGCAGATATGCGGCAAAAAAAATAACACTCGTGGACCAAAACTAGCTGGAAGTAAGGTTCCCTATAAAGAAAATAAAATTCTCAGACGTCAGCGCAAAAATTCCCAAGTTGTAGTCAACAGGGTGGCATCTATAGTCCCAGTTAGGATGGACAAAGTAAACACCCTATTTGAGCTGCTCAGACATATTCAGACATAAGGTCATCTAGGAATCTCAAGGGTTAGTGAGGCACATTGCGCAGAGATTTTGGCGGATACTGATGGCCACGTGTCCTACGTGTCCTACGTGTCGGTGTATCTTATAAATTGGAGCTGACGCACTAGGTTCGGAGTTGTGCTTTGGATTAACAACTTACTCACTGAACAAATCGTTGTAATGAAGCAACTTAGAGCCTCGGAAAGGACTGATTTATTTGTTGATGATCATATTAAACGAACAAAGGACAACGGCGCTCGTATCTGTACCTGGAATGTGAGGACATTAAACAGGAGAGATGCAGGCGAATGATTAGCGGAAGCCCTAAGCTGCTACAAAGCAGACATTACTGCCATTCAGGAGATAAGAAGGTATCGGCTAAGCAAAAAGAGGATGACAAGCTGTGACATCTCTTTCGACCGTCTTAGGCCAGTCGCACAATGGATGCGTTATTGTACGAATTCGACTCGTGCGAACACACACAAACAATCCCGACCTTCCAAGTACTATGGGAGCGCGCACACTGTGTGCGACTTAGCCGTACGTATACGTGTGTGTAGTTGTAGTTGGTTGGGACTTTTGAATAGTTTCGTACGTTGAGACCACTTGAAGTGTTCGATATCACCAGGAGAGTATTGATACGTTTTCGTACGATACAAATTCGTATCGAACTTGCGACTGGCCTTATACTGAGGAGAAGCAGCGACTATTCGGATGTGGATTTGTTCAGGCTTAAGCAAGAAGTTCTGTGTTTTCAAGACACTAGCGAACGCATTGTAATAATCCGCATCAAGACCAAATTCGCCAACATAAGCCTTATATACACTCACGCTCCAAGGGAGGAAAGAGATAGTATAGCTAAGGATTGCTTCTATGAGCTCCATGACAAAACTTATGAGCGACTACCGAAGTACGATGTTAAAATAGTGTTGGGAGATTTCAACGCAAAGGTAGGAAGAGAAGATGTCTTTGGCCGTATTGTCGGGAAACATAGCCTACACGAAAACACGTCTGGTAACGGACTCAGGTTAATTGACTTCGCTAAGGAACGAAATGCCACTATAGCCAGCACACGGTTTCATCACCTCAATATCCATAAGGGGATATGGCGGTCTCCAGATTACCAAACGATCAACCCAATTGAAAACATAGCGATAGACGTGAGGCACGCATCCAGTATTTTGGATGTCCGAACATTCTGAGGAGCTAACATTGAATTGGCCCACTACCTTGTTGCAGCCAAGGTAAGAATGCGGATATCCACAATCCAGAAATACTGTGAAAACATTTTATGTCGAAAGACTGCAATCTCAAGAGACCGCCAAGACTAGGTTTCTCGTGCCCACCAACAAGAAACCGCTGGTTTGATGAGTAATTCCGACAGCCTCTTTCTTGGCTGCGAAAGAACGTTCAGCCCTCACTCGAAGTACTTAGGAGATCCAATATAAGATCCTGATCATCATGCTCTCCGGCGTTGCGGCATGGATCATATGAAAAGTCGATGAAGAGATTCTTCGCCATTTTGAGCGAAAAATTCAATCGGAACTCAATCCAGAACCTTTACGAGCACTACATAGACCTGGTCAAATATAAACCCCCCATTGGACCGTAAAGATGGCTTGGAAATGCAGAGCGAATGGACACCAATACTCCGGCTCGCAGTCTTCGATAGGGGGTAGGGCAGGTGTCAATACGAAAAACAGGTCCCTACAACTGTTGTGATACACAGCCATCGTTTATTAAGCGATCGCGGTGGCATACTTTTTGGACAGAATAACTGGAAGCAGTGTGACCAGGATGACAAGGAATTATTTCCATAAACTGTCCGTTTTGTCCTGAAATCATTTTTTAGGTTTCAAACAAAATTGAAGGGCAACGCTAGCCAAAATGGGTGGTTGTAACCATGTAGAAAGAGACTGGAGTGATTAGGGACTGAGTATAAATCCCCCACCAAGTGCCATCAGAAAGAAGAAACTCATCTTTCCCCACTTATAACGACTACCCTACATGCAAATTCCAAACAAAAGAAAATCATAAAATAATTAAAAAAAACAATCAGAACGAATGAAATGATAAGAGACCCAGCCCGAAACACTATTTTTTGTTGTGAAGACGTCAATTTCTTTACCAAATGCAATACATTACCTTTCAGGAGTTTTCTTGGACGAGATTTGAACTCAAATCTATTTTCATCTGGAGCCTTCTGACGTCGTTCGTTAACGTATGTCACTTTGGCCGATGAAGTATTTTTGTCCGATGTCGTCCGTTCAATGGAACACGAATTCCGACTTCGTGTCGTATCACCGCTTGAAGTGCTCTTTATCTGTTGAAATATGCAACAAATAGCAATTAAAGAAATCAATAATCAATTTAAACTAACAAAAGGCAATTGTTTCACTGAATCTGTGCCTGGGCAAGAAGAAGAACATGTACTCACATTAACCTTTGGAATTGTGACTGGTGAGGCTGGAGTTGGGGCGGACTTGGGGGCACTCTGAGGGGCTGTGGTCACTTGGCTGGTTGGTTCCTCCTCGGTTTCGATGTCGTTTGGGACGAGTTTTTGGCGTTCAACAACCTCATCGTTGGGTTCCATCGTGAGTGTAAAGGCGTATAAACAAAAGTTGTAATAAACGAAATTGGGTTTTGTTTTGAGATCAAACACTGATAAGGAACATTGTATTTCGTTCTATAGCTAAAGTTTTATGTAAAAAAAAAGAAACTAATAGAGAAGACGATTAGTTTTCGTTTTTATTGAGCAAAAAGTAATCACAAAGAATGGAGTTATCGCACACAGCAATCACAAATAGCAATAAACGTCAAAAAATGAAATGATTACAAAGAAGAAGGGCGGAAACAGTTTCGGAAGCTGTGAGTAGCAGTCATTCGAAAAATTGCATGTGCGTTGCCAACACGGTTTGTAAGAGAGATGGGATGATATACTGCTTTAGAGAGGTATCCGTCGGAGCGACAATTTTCCGCAACGCATACTTTGTCGGTGGCTTAACTTCCATTTGAGGTAGTTGTCATCGGAGAAAGATCATTTCAGTACAATTTGTAAATAAATTTTGCAATGAATTTGTGTAGGAGGAAATCGGAAAAAGAATTGCACTTAGCTAGAAAAATGCATCTGAACGAACTTCAACTCAATTCGCCGTGGTGCGTTACAAAATGTCGGAGAAATAATACGAACAGCTTTTCGAAAGAATACGTCGGAGCGATTTGTACGATTCGGAGGATTGTAGCTTCGAGGTATTCTTAGGAAATGGTCGTTGATTTTATGCCTGAAACACACGTGCAGTGGATCCGCATGTAGTGCAGCAAGAAAGACACACGTGCAGAATTTTTAGTTTGACATACATGCAGTGCTGTGGCTCCTGTCATAACATTTATCTTAAGGCTGAACTGGTTGCGGGCGACCACTTCCGTAACTGTGCGAACACTGTATTCGTTCAATTTTCGGTCACTTTTGCTCACTTGCGAAAAAGCGAATTCACTCCACATATACAAAAATTCCACATTTCACTTCAACAGCTGCGTAGATTGAAGTTTGTAAGTTCATAAGCAACGATTTTTTTTTTTGTCAAAACGACTTTTTTGTGAATGGAAGCGATTGTCAGCACTTCCATTCACAAATATATATTATTGGCGACTTAAGTAATTTTCAGTACTAAAGAAAACTTAACATAGAATTTTGACATTAGCTTCCGATTTCTTCTGATTATTTTGATTCTTTACTCTGGTGGTATCTGTTGATTCTCCGGATGTCATGTTAGCCATTGTCATTGCTGGATATGTGGTGATCAATGATCATACTGCCCGACAATTGGACACTAAGGGCCAAATCATTGTTGGGGAATATATGCAAATCATGTCACAGTCTGTCGGCATTGACAGCAACAGCACTGTTTGAGCGTTTAGTGAAATGAATTTTTCATAAGCCTTTGCGAGAAAATATGTTCCAAAACACCATAGGCGTCGTTGTTTCACTGCGGATTAGTAAAGAAAGGCATGCTATCACTAAGCTTGTCAAGAGATTAATTCAACAGCGAGATGTAGCGTCATCTATTCAAAAGTTGAACAACTACAAACAAAGATTTCAAATATATTCTGTAAGAACAACATATTCCCTTACTTAGGCCGTGTTTCAATTGCGTTAAAATGGGGGTTAAACTTTATCCACTGGCTAATTTTTGACATTTCTGCAGGTGCTATCCATCTCTGTCACCCCTCAATAGGTATATAAAATGTCAAAAATTAGCCACTGGATAAATTTTAGCGATCTGTTGAGCAGGCTAAAATTTTTAAGAATCTAGTCACCATACTATTGTCAAAATTTATCCACTGACTAAAATTTTAACTTATTTGACACACGGCCTTATTGACCAATAAACTGAACAAGTCTTGTAAATTTATTTCTTACGAATGTTTTATAATCATTTACATCAATCTTGCTTGCAATGGGATGAATTAAACGATTTTTTTTTGCTAACTTAGATTTCCGCAGTGAAACAGTGGAAACAGCGTGTATGTAATTTTGGGACATACGTGAAGTTGGCTACTAGCAGTCCTTATATAATAAGTCAATGCCACCAATCCATAAAGCATACCAAGCAGTCAGTTTTTTTGTAGATGTAAAGGTGTCTCAACATATACTTGAGGATTACCATCACAAAACTGCCGTAGTTTTGTTTATTGACGTGTCCATTCAACCAAAAGAATTCCCTCATAAAAATTGGGGTCGACGGCAATCTTGTTTTGGACCCATTCACCGAATTCGCGCTTTGCTAGTTGATCCTGTGGCTGAAATTCTTGCATCACCGCTGTTGTTATGAGAGATAATAAGGACTATTTTGAACTTGATAAGAACTAACGGCACAGCCCCCCATCTGGATTGCAAGTTCCAATTTATTAGGCCATAAGTATAACTTGTTGAACAGAAATGTAAAAGCAGTTCAAGTGGGTTGTTCACTTTGTAAATCCTAACTACGAATGTAGACGTTACCCTTGACAACATCGTGGGAATTCTAGAACTGTCGAGTTCAAGATACTAGGCACTCAGGGTTCGACACGAGAATTCTTAGAGTCAGATTTGGTAGGTTTTAGATAGGTGAAAGCTCAAGAGGTTTCATATAATCCACTTCCTTTCTTTTGACTGTCCATCTAACAATGACACGAACAACACGACACCAATATTTTTATTAATACAGTCAAACATGCAAGCAATGGAATGAACTTTCAGAAGAAGTTCCTCCACAAATATACAATCTACAACAGTTCTACAGCAGAGGCAATAAGCATCTGCAAGCATAGTTTTAAGGCGCTCTTTGAGCGTATTAGGCTCGCCTAACCTGAGGTTATTTATAAAATTTATCTGGAATGAACATTCTTAAGTAAATATTTGTGTTGCATTTAACATGTTTTATGTTGATAAGTAGTACAATTTTGCTAAATTTTGAAAACAGCATAGTTGCGCCTTTGGAATCAGTAAGGGTGTATTTTTGCTTAAGAATACCTTAATCATTTTAATAACCCTTAGTTCAAGAGTCACCACATTCAATTCTGAAATCGATTACAAGTCTACTTCTTCTAATAAACCATTACCACCCCAACTAACAATTATTCCTCTGTAAGGCAATAACATTTAATCTACACAAGCAATTATTTTTGTAGGCCTTATATAGTACTTGTGCGCGGAGACTGAGCATTTTTGCAGTCGATTGCTTGGGTAGAAGCCTGTTTAAGACATTATGCAGGTTAGTTGGGAGAAACAATGGTTGAGCCATCAATAAATTAAAATCATTGCAATTTCAATACAACTATACTTTAATATTTAAAGACTAGTCTGTCATTTACAATTCATCCATTTCACGTGAACCTATTCTTAATAAGGAATTACGCCTTCTTCTTCTTGAAGCCCAGTTCGTATACCATTTGTGCAATACCCAAAAGTCCCGCTCCGCAAAGAGCTACAGTAATTCCAAACAGAACTTTATCCATAGGACCACCTTTCAGGAAGACGGGTATATTATTAGGCTCCTTAAATAAAAAATAAAAACATTATTACAGGAAACAATTTTTTACATTTAAAATGACAATTAACCTGGAATTTTTTATAATTAGCCAGTAGTTTTTCAGGAAGAGCCATATTAACAATTATATAAATCTGTAGGAAATTCGAAAAAATAAGTTTAAAAAAAAAACTAAAAATAGTTTAAAAAGATTTTTCTTGAGTTTTATATTTATATAATCAGTTTTACAACTTACATGACGTGCAGCACTAAATGACAAGAAGTGCAACTGCAACTGAGATTCACTTGACTGATCTAAAAATACGCAACGACATGCGAAAATAGAAATTGCTTTTCCGTGCAGTTTCCATGTGCGGAATTTCAGATGATCTGTTCGCTTAAAGGTGCGACTATACTTTTATTTATTCTTCCATGTTCTTTTATATTTACTTGCCAAGCACTTACGCCTGAAACACACGTGCTGAATTCTCCTTGCATAAAGGATAGAATAAACAGATTTTAATGGGATTGAACACATGTAAAATATGCAAGCGCTGCAGTTCTGCAAGTTGTCTCTATTTCTAAACCCACAGCAAAAATTCAAGGGCAACACAACACAAAAGAAAAAAACGTTATTTAAAAAAATTTGGCATGATCGAATTATGACGTTTATTCCGCATAAAAAAACAAATCAAACAAAAACGCCAAAGCAAAACGAAATTATCAAAAGTGATAGAATTTTTTTTTCAACTTAACCAAATCTTTTACTTTGCGGCGAAATTTATCACGAATGTCTATATTACGAGTCACAAGACGTTGACATATAGAAATATAAAGTATATACATCCAATATATAACACCAAACACCACCACAGTAAGCTGCAGTGACAGGAGCCACTGCACTGCATGTACATATGTCAAACTAAAAAAATATGCACGTGTGTCTTCCTTGCTGAACTGCGTGCCGCACTGCAAGCAGAACCACTGCACGTGTGTTTCGGGCATTACATGTAGTTTTAAATTTTTAAATTTGGAATCACTGATTTTTGTGATAGCAAAAGTCTTCGAGATGTGTAAAGCACCCGTGAACGAATTCTCCTTAGAAAAGAGACAGTTTTCAATGAGTAGGAACCCAAGTAAAATCTGCAAGCGTTGTAGTTCTGCAAGCTCTCTCTATTTCTAATGCCGACACAAACGTGCAGTATTCTCCTTGCAGAAAAATAAGAACGTTCTGCAAGTTGTCTCTATTTCTTAAACCAAAGAACGTAATTTTAAGATATTTGGCATTATTGAATCATGACGTCTACTCCGCAAAAAAAAAAAACAAAAGTATCAAAAATGAAAGAGCTACTTTTTCTCAACTCAAACAAAACATTTATCTTGCAAAATTTCTTAATAGTGCTTTCACACCGAACCAAAAACGGAGTTTTCAAAAAAAATACTTGAAAACTTTATCGAAAACCGGAGTTTTCCCATACTTTTGCAGTTTTAAAAAACTAGTAGGTTACACCGTAACCGTCTCGCAAACACTTCACAGACGTCATCTCGTTGAAGGTTATTGAAACGACACACCTTTTCATACGTTCTATATGTATTCCATACGTCCCATAAAAAAACAGCTGATGAACTCGCTGTCAAAACAAATTTTTGCATTTCATTTCAACAAAGGGAATTGCAAAAAATACAAAATGAAGAAGATTTGGTTTGTGGCAGACGAGGAATACCTGGTGGAGCTATGGGCAGACAAAAATGACGAGCTCCGAGGATCTTGTTCAATTATTATAATTTCACACACAAATTTTGCAGCTACTGTTGCATCTGAGCTGATTTAAATGTCAAACGAAACCTGGCCAAAGTTCGGTCCGAAAGCACAACTGGTTTTCGAAACCTTTTTGTCGAAAACACAGTTTTCGATTCGGTTTTTAACCACTTGAATACTTGAAACACAATACGTTTGCATATCCAACGATAGTTATTATTTGTGCTAAATGCGGACATTAATAGTTAGTCTGGTGGTTTTTTACAAAATTTATATTAGGACAGCTAAGTTGACAAGTTGACAGACACACACACAATCATAATGCGAAATCTAAAAATGATATCTGAATGGTACACGACATCCAGATTTCATAAATGGACTGCGAATGAAGCCATAACAGCAATATTACTAGGCCTAATTCCAGGACACTGGCAACACCAATTTTTAAAAGTGTAACAAACCACTGATCGAAGTTTTATTTCCAACGGATAGGGCTCGTTTTGGAAAATTTTCAACGTTGTCGGATGTGATGAGAAATGACCATATGGTTATCCATTATCTAAATCCAAACAAATCCTTAACGGCCCTGGCAATTCATCATTCTGCACATTCACCGACAGAAGCATTGCATATTCATCATGCACTCCTGCATAGTCATTTTGTACAGTGTGAATCAGTTGAGGATAGATAAGTGACCTACATTTGTCCCCTTCGTTGATCGGATGGGCCCGATAGTAGCTAAAATCGGAAGTGTTTTGTGTTAGCCCTTGCGAAACTGTCACATTACCCTTCCGATGTAATGGTCATCGTTGGGACAGTCAGTCATGAGAAGAACACTCGTTTGTGGTGCAGTTGCTTGCATTTCGCTATTTAATTTGATTGCGCCTTCTTTGTTAAATCCCTTGGTGACATTTATATCCAACCGCGGATACAAAATAGCCAATTGATTCTCATCTACGATATTCTTAACTTTTTAGCCCAAGTATTTGTTGTACCTTGGCTGCGCATCGAACTTTCGAAAAGTGTCAATGCCCACCGTATCGGCTTGGAACTAGCACTTTCACGCTTTTTCAAAAAACTTTCAATTCTTTGAGAGCTTGATCCTCCAACATAACATAGGTTCAATGATTTTAAACGCAAGTTTTTATCAACAATTACCGCTCGAAGCATGTATTGCTGTCAATACTGACAGACTGTGATACGATTTGCATATCCCCAACAGCTGTTCGTTCTTTGATGTCCAAATGTCGGGCAGTATGATTATTGATCACATATCCAGCAATGGCATTAGCAAGGTTATGACGGAAGCCCTTGCACTGCATGTATGTCAAACTAAACATTCTGAACGTCTTGCTTGCTGTACTGCTCGTGTCTTGCTTGCTACACTGTTTCGGTCACAATGCGCCCGAACTTAACTAAAAGGCACGAAAGTTAATTGCTCATATCAACCAGGCTATAGAACAAACAGATCAGAACAAAAATCATGAAAAATTGCACTCTTTTGTTAAAAAAAAGGGTCCATAGTTCAATTTCACTGGCAACAGTGTAGCAGAAGACCTTTTAACGTACCCAGAAATGACAACGAGAGACTTTAAAGCTTTCCACAAGAAAACACTGGGGCCAACACCAGAGGTACCTTTTTCCATTAATCCAATTGAACCATTGAAATGGGCTTAACAACACTAAAGTTGCGTTACAGTCCGTAATAAACCTGTGCGACAGCCAAAATATCTCTCCAATTAGCCCAGTCCTTAGCTAATCGCCTCTAGTTGCGCACTTCATGTTGGTTGAGGACGGTTAATGCGAGGTCTTACTCTACTGCGTCCGACGTCTGGCTGTGAGTTGAAGACTCTTTTTTTTTCGGGCTGGTGGAAATCTTTATAGACACGATGAGCACGTGCCCAAAGTAGTGTGAGACTTTAACCCACTAAAACCACCACCCTTTTTGTATTTGTATTGCACCTAAGTATGCAGTTTATATTGCAATTTTTTTATCACGAGTAATGAATGTTTGGCACGTAACTTCCCTTTAAGAGCTTTTTTCGCAATTTATAGCGCGGTTTGTTATAATCGGGCCAAATCTAAGGGATTAGTTCTTAGTAGACGCCGCAATAATTTTGTTTTGTCAAGAATTTGGAGGACTGTTGTCAATAAACGTTTTTTATGTTTATGTACAACATTTTTCGTTTTAACCGCGGGAACACCCAGATCGCTGCGTACATTTTCATTCCTTATAACCACGGCGCATTGACGAATGATCTTAACATTTTGTTTTCAAAAGTTTTTATGTTTAGATTCGTTCCATAGTTGTATACCATATGTCAATACCGGCTTTAGCACTTGCTTGTATAATAGCAGCTTGTTATCAAGATTAAGCTTCGAATATTTTCCAAGTAACCAGTTTAGTTCTCTGATTATATTTTTAAGTTCCTCGCATTTCTGCCTTGCATGAGTCTTCCATTTAAATTTTGCATCAAGTGTCATTCCGAGATATTTCGCATCATTTGCAAAAGGTACTCCAACCGTATTGAGAAATACTGGCAATTGTTTGTCCGTTTATACGAAAAGTCTACATGAATCGATTTGCTCTCGTCAAGTGTACCGTCAGTCGTTTTGTAATTTCATATTTGTTTCCTCTATTGTTATGCCAACTGCTAGAATAGCTGTATCGTCTGCAAACGTGGCAACTATTGTATCGTTTGTTTGTGGGATATCACGTGTAAATAGGAGGTACAAGAGTGGTCCAAGGACGCTTCCTATTAGCAGGGGTGCTCCTGCTAATATTTCTTTGAAATCCAAATATTTGTTATCAAGTTTCACACGGAAGAGTCTATGTTCAAGGTATGAGACAAGGATTTCATATAATTTTTCAGCAGAGCTTGTCTTAATTTGGATTGAAGGCCTGTATGCCAGACCTTGTCAAAAGCTTGCGACACGTCAAGAAATACGGCTAAGCCAATTTTCTTTTCTTCGAAAGCTTTCTCAATTACATCAGTAATTCGTTGAACTTGGTCCAGTCGAATGTTTACTTCTAAGCCCAAATTGATGGTCAGGTAAAAGGCGTTTTGACACCAACTCGCCCAGAAGAGTTCCGGTAAGGGTTTTTAATGATAGCTATAACTGGACTAACACATATAAATACTAGGAATGTTAAGTTAATACTCCTTAATATAAGCCCCGGGTGATAAAGAAACAATAGCGTTTTGAAAAATGTGTAATAAATCACAATTCGAACAAACAATTTAATTTCGATTTTTTATGAGAATTCTCGTATGAACAATTCCCATTCGAACTGCAATTGAAATGTAAAAACAAACGCACCCAATTGGAGGTAAAAGGCGTCTTGACACCAACTCGCCCAGAAGAGTTCCGGTAAGGGTTTTTAATGATAGCTATAACTGGACTAACACATATAAATACTAGGAATGTTAAGTTAATACTCCTTAATATAAGGTGATAAAGAAACAATAGCGTTTTGAAAAATGTGTAATAAATCACAATTCGAACAAACAATTTAATTTCGATTTTTTATGAGAATTCTCGTATGAACAATTCCCATTCGAACTGCAATTGAAATGTAAAAACAAACGCACCCAATTGGAAAACAAAACAAACAACCAACTGTCAGTTGGCAAATTTGCCAAAATGTCAACGCATAACAAACGAACCGATACAAAATGCAACAGCAAATTTCGAAGAACATCGAAACCAAAACGGACTGCGCAATAATAAATTCGAAGTGTCAAAAATACGTGCACCACAAAAATTCGTTAGTCCGCAGAGAGAATTTTTCATTCGCAAAAAATTTCCCTTAAAACGAAAAAAAAAGCCTCACGCTCGCCCAAACATTGAAATAAATAAAAAAAAGCAGTCGAATCCCTCCGAATACCGCAAAAGAATTTATCCAACCACCATTGAATGCAATTCCCTGTGCGAGTGTGCTGAAAGTCCTTCAAGAACCCTGCACAACTTTGCATCAGGACAGAAGCCAAATCACCCTCTGACGGCAACGGCGAAGGAGGACGAGAAGGTCGAACCGCATCAGCAGCAATATAGCAGGAGGAGGTGAAAACCATCGAATTTTGATCATCTGTAGCCACACAGTGATTGAACAATGGAAGCGGTCGCCCTTACCGAGACCGAGTCCCGGTACTTTGGGGACTTGTTTCTATGCTGTGACATCGAGAAGACGGGCAAAATTCCCATGCTGAAGGCGACCGAACTCTACCGATCGGCGAATCTCTCCAATGACGTTATCCGCGAGGTGGGTTGTAGTGATGATAGATTGTTATTAATTTTTTTTTTTTTTTCATTTTTTTGTATATCGCTGCTGCGGATGTGGCATCATTTATATTTGTTTTCCGTGTTATCGCATAACACTAATACGCTTTTGTTTACCATGTCGCGTGTGGTGCATTGTTTTGTCTCTACAGATAACATCTTTATCGGGAATTCCGCAAACAGCTCTTCACATCTCTAGATCACAGTTCTATTCGTGTCTGAAGCTGATCGCCGCCTACCAGGCATCGATGCCGTTGCGAACCGAGTTGATATCATCGTCGGTGAACTTGCCGTTGCCGAGGTTTAGCTGGAAATTGGATTCATCATCGCCGACATCATCAGCTATATCGGCTATGGGTAGGGTCGATGCACTGCAGACAAATGGCTTGACAATGGCAATGAGCGGCAGCACCAAGGGAGTTGCAGTACCCCGACGTGGATCGTGGTTTGATAGTACAAGCTCACAGCTGGTTGATCCAACAAATTCGGATGTGCCGAGTACTGATTCGGAGGTGGAACACAATGAGTCGAGTAGTGGCAGGGAACCGGTAAGTGATGAGATTTTTGTTTATTTCGTTTGCGTTTGCGATTCTGATGTACAAGCTGTGCGGGTTATTGGTGGATGGTCATCGTTATGCATATAGAACTGCGGGAAATTCATGCATTCGTGCGTCAACAACAACCTAGTGACGTAAATCCGTCTCGGTCGTAATGTGAGATTGACCTAGTAACTGTATTTTCCTCCTCCTGAACATAACAAGCTTTCGGGATTGCGGTTTGAACTTTAGCTTTCGTCTTTTGATTTCTATGAAACGTCGTTGGTCTTTGTTTTACAAAGACAAAATCGATGTCGATAGACACAGTGGGTGTCCTATGCGCTTTTCTACTGTGGAGTAATGATTTACCTTTGTGCTTCTTAGTATCGAAAGTGATAACCCGATAAGTATGGCGAAGAGCTTCTTCATCCGCCCTGTTTTGATATAAAAAATGGAAATTAGCCGTGCTCTTCATTGTGTCTCCATTGGCCTGTAAGTTTGCAGCATATGAGACTGAAATCGTAGCCATGTGGGATTTTCTAACGCTAGGAAGACTCATACTGGAACTATGGTTAGGTCTAAGCAGATCTAATCGAAGTGCAGAACATGTGCGAAGCTGAATCCTATTAGTAGGTACCAATGAACCTCTTAGAAATGGATAATCACACGACCATCGTAGGAAGGCTCATGGAAGTTGCACTGTCATACCTGCTGAGCATCAGCTCAAGTCTATTTCACAATATTACTGCCGAAAAAAGTTATTAAAGTTGCCCTACTGGAAGCAACGACTGTCCTAGTCCCACTGACTTATTTAATTTGTTGGAATGTACAGAAAATGTCTGGGTTCCAGTATGAACCTGGGTTCTTCGGCTAACAGCCTTCAGTTGCGCACTCCAAGGTCATTCGGGTCGTTTTCTGTTTGTGCTCTACACGACTATTTTTTCATTTGCTGCTGGGTATCAAATACTTTGTGGCATGTAAATTTGGAATCCATTCGCTCTGTATGTCGCAGCTTCTCAGAAACCTTATGCAAAGGTATTTGATCTTATAAAGTTCATTGCTCAGGTTCATGTCTTTAGCGTGTGTTCAACGAACGAGTATTCCATGTTCCGCTTTTAGTGATGTCCTTCCTTCGGCGCACAGGGAAGGGAAAAGCTAGGTTTGAGGACCTGTACAAGCTGTTTATGC
This sequence comes from Rhingia rostrata, assembly GCA_949824845.1. Taxonomy (NCBI): domain Eukaryota; kingdom Metazoa; phylum Arthropoda; class Insecta; order Diptera; family Syrphidae; genus Rhingia; species Rhingia rostrata. The sequence goes on along the minus strand of OX463755.1, from coordinate 41,250,692 downwards.
CAGATATTTCATTTCATGCGTCGGTGCCGTATAGATGATCAGAGTATTATACACTCTATCTCCGTAGTATTGAGAGTTCGGGAACAGAACAATCCACGTAAGGTCGTTGTCAATGTCAAGCCGAGGTAGGCAAAGTCACTTTTACTACCTCAAACTGTAGCTACCTCTACGTGTTACCATCATTTATCTGGTTTTGAAAGAGTAGGGTTTTCTTCTCTTCTTTGTTGCTATAGGGGAGTGGGGAATCGGACTTAGGTGCAAGTATCACATTCGCATGGACGAACTATATACCTGGTCCCGATGTAGAATCGTCAGCCGATGTATACCTACCTACTAAACCTCACCTCCGTAGACAGACTTCGACCGTTTCCCCCGCGGCATTGTCCGTAAGGTATTACTTAGCGGAATTCGTTAGCAAATTATGCTATGCGTCTTGTGTCAGCTGCTTCAGCTGCTCTTCTTAGCTTTTCCGTTCCCCACGGCTTAGTTTGTAATGTGGGCAATGTGTCATACTGCCCCCTGACGCAACACTTGCTTATTTACATAGGTGGCGCTAAAGTCGGAATGAATCATCAACCAAACGGCCTTTCTAAGTACCAATTAGCCCGGTAATTAGCAGACTGCCTCCAGTTGCGCACTTTAAGTTGGTTGAGGTCGATTTCTACTTGTGCGCTCCACTTAGGGCGAGGTCTTCCCCTACTGCGTCCGACGTCTGGCTGGGAATCGAAGACTACATGTAGGAATTTGTCGGTGAGGTCGTTTCCGACACGGATAGGGCGGTGTACTCTGTATAGCTCGTCTCTTTAAATGCTCTTGTATGCGGCTGGTCAAATTGATGAATGTGGGTATCAATTTGGACTTATTGGGTTTTTTCCAGGATCTGCCCTAGTGAACCGGAGATAGCCACACTCTTAAATGAACAAAAAGGTTTGAGAAGTGCACTTTCCAGGCCTAAGACCACACTGATAAGGGCGGATCAGGTTGTTGGTAAACGGTTTCACGCGTTCAAATATTACCACAGATAGGATCTTGTATGCGATGTTGAAAAGATGTATACATCTGTTGTTGGCGCTATTCAGAGCATCTCCTGTTTTTGTGGATCGGGCAAACGATGCTGATTCAATTCTCCAGTCACTATGCGAGCCGGAATATTGGTGTCCATTCGTTCTACATGCCATAGCCATCTTAAACGTCCAATGCGGAGTTTTTTTTTACCACGGGCATGTCGCTGTATAGCTTGTATAGTTCTTAGTTGAATCTTCGTCTCAATAATTTTCCCCTCGTATCGACCAAGGATTTCTTTATCCGCTTTTGATACGGTCCATGCTTCAGCGCCATAGAGCAGGACTGGGGGATGATCAGGGTCTTATATAGGATCTCCTTAGTAGTTCGAGTGAGGGTTTTACTACTAAATTCCCATATTAGCCCAAAGCAACACAAGGTCGAGAAATAGGGACGGACAGAATGAACAGAATAATGAGGTATCCTGTTCAAATCGGTGAAGGTACTTGCGATAACCACAGAAACTACGTGATATGGTACTTGCAGTCTCCGTGTTCACTATTAATCCGGTCTTGGTTTGTCGGTATCGGCCATTCGTTGTATCGGCCAAGCTGCTGATGCTGCCTTCACTTCCAGTTTCTTTATGTCATTGGCATCGTTCTGGATCAGAACTCTTCTTTTGTATATTTTGCACATCTCGTCTCCCAGGTTTTCGATAGGGACAAGGCGTTCGAAAGCCGCTGATTTTCCGTAGCGCACAAAGTCTGTATGTTCAGATTAGACATCTTTTGAGCTCTTTCTTCATGTGCCCACATTGTAGCGGCAGATGAAAGAACTCTGAAAAGTAGAATCCTTCTAGAATATCCAAGTCCAGGCAATATACGCGAGGAAGCTCCCTGTATTCTACATGCCTTTTTGAATTGATAATCTTCATTTTTTTAAAAATGCAATTCGTTGTCCAACATTCCTCCAAGGTGTTCAACTGCTTCTTTTGACTTTATCTCCCAGCACGATTTTAACATCGTACTTCGGCAGTCGCTCATAGGTTTTGTCAAGAAGCTCATAGAAGCAATCCTTAGCTACATCATCATTTTCCTCCGTCGGGGCGTGAGCGCGTATTAGGCCTATGTTGGCGAATTTGGCCATGATGCGGATTGTTACAATGCGGTCGCTAATGTCTTGGAAACATGAGACTTCTTGCCTAAGTCTGTGTATTTAACCCAAAGCACAACCCCCCAGAACACGGGGCCATCAGTATTCACTACGCGAATAAGCGCTGCCGTTGGTCTCTCAGCTCTTCATCGCACTTACCATCGCGCCACACTAATTATTTTACTTAATCGCCGTAAAATTTGCTCTCTATAAGGCGTGAGCTGATCAAGTTTTGAGCTGAACCCAGGGGATAACTATATGTATTCCATGTGCATATTCGTACGTCATTCTCTGCGACACGACTACCAATCCCTAGGACACTAGCCTTTCCAGTGCAGGACTCGGAGCTGCTTTTAGTCTTTTGGCTTCTCCAGTATCTAGTTAAATGGCCTGACTAACCCGTTAAATCCCTTGACCTCTAATACATCTTTACATATGTAGTTTGTCCAGCCTAGCAAGACTGTAGGCGCTACGCTTGACTCTAACTTGAGAATTCTTTCGCAGCCGACTGAGAAAAGGAAGGGATGCAGCAGAGTGTACGTCATCTCATCGTGTTCGTAATCAAGTTTCTTGGGGCCCAGAAATTATGGTTTCATGTAATCGCATTGCCTTTGCCTATCAAACAAACAGCTTTGAGTTGTTCTCTGGACATACGATCCAACCAATCGCTAGTGTTCATGGGTTACTTGATTTTTTGTCCAGTACGTGCTATTAGCTGAACGGTCACTCTGACAGAGATGCTAGAAAGATCAATAAAGTCGCAAATCCAACCTCTTACACAATAAGCGTGCTAATAAAATTTTATTTTCAGCACCGACATCGCGGAGGTGGTGCCGCTGGCGGTGGCTCTCCCGAAGCCTGGAGTACAAACAGTGACAGTCCAACGCCAACCAACAGTGTCGCAGAGCGTCCATGGGCAAAAGAATCCCTTTGGCAGGGATTACTTGGCGATGAACATCGTCAGCTACTCGGAACCGAAGAAGAATCCTCAGATCGTCATAGCTCGGACGACGACAATGACGGTGAACCATTCTACTTTCAAATAACCCCCGAACAACGGGAATACTATCAAAAACAATTCAAGGCTGTGCAACATGATCCGAATGGGCTACTATCTGGTCATATTGCAAGGTAACGTCCCCTCCCCCTCCCGCAAACACTACCACTGTGGTAACTAAAACATTTGTCCAATTTTAGGGTATTTTTCGAAAAGTCCCAAATTCCGGTTAAGGAACTCCGTCACATTTGGCAGCTATGCGATGTAACACGTGACGGTGCGTTGAGCTTAGCTGAATTTACTGCAGCAATGCATTTGGTAGTACTACGACGCCATAACCTACCATTGCCTGCTGTTTTGCCATCGTGCTTACATCCGAATATGCTGGTACAATCGAATCAAACGCAGCAGCCACCAATCGCGGAACCGCCAGAGGCAGATCTTTTACATCTCAATGACGATGACGAGGATGACAATACGGACAACACTATAAAGCAAGTAGTGGCTCCAACCGCAATAGCCTCGGCGGCAGCAGTTGCTGGCAGTGAACCAGACCACAAGCGAGCTGCGCCACAATTGGAGAAGAACGTTATGAACATGAGTACATTATCGACCTCCTCACAGGTTTGTCACTCCCCGCAAATCAACGTGCCTGTCGGTTTCTAACATGAAATTGTATATTCCAGGCTAGTACAGGCTCGAAACAGGCAACCACAAATGCGGCTACAGGTCAGGTAGCATCATTGAGCCCACCACCAGTGAGGAACCGCAGTATATCGAATTCGCCAAGTGTTGCCGAACCGACAACGACACCACCCCCACTGGCAGCTAATCTATGGAAAGTCTCACTCGACGAATGGACCAAGTACATGGAATCGCCCGTATCGGATAGTCCTGGTCCGAAGCCAGTCAATTTCGATATGAAACGAACCGCCCAGGCAGTCGTCTCAGATCCTCAAATTCTCCATCCAGTTCCACTGCGCGTAACACCTGTTGCAGGTAAGAATAAGAATTGACACGTCTGTATGGATGGAAATTTATTTACTTGAACTGTTTAGGTACCGAAGTGGGTGCGCTTGCTGCGGATGAGGAGGTAGCACAACGTCTAGCACGTAAATCAGAAAATCTAGTCTACGATATCAGTTCGGGTGTGTTACGTGAAAACAACGACACCAGTCCCAAACCATCGCAGCCACCACCAACGACTCAAGTTCCACCTCTGCCAGCTTCGATGACCTCATCCCATCATCGTGATTCATTACAAAACAATGACTTGCGAGCGATTCAGCGTCCTCAAGCTAAAAAACTGCCGGCTAAAAATATTGGAGCCATACCTCCACCGCCGCAGCGTGAGCCCAGCATCGGTACAAATAATGCGGTTGGAAGTGACACAACACTGGCAACGGCGACTGGTGGCGACGTGTCTGGTGGTTCAAACCATTTGGTGAAAAAAGATCCACCGCCATTGCCACCACCGCGACCACATCGACACGGCCGCAGTAGCAGCTTGGACTTAAATAAATTCAAATTGGGTGGACAGTCATCGCAGCCTGAGGTGAGTTTAAATCTGTGACTCAGTGATTCTTCATAGATTTCACTCTCGACGACATCGTTTCAGATAACAGCTCAGGCTAGTTTTGACCTACAGTCGACTGGCTTTGCCGATTTCGCTCATTTTCCAGTAAGCATGTCAGTCTACCTTAGTCCGCATTATTTTTTAAATTTTGTCCTTTGCTCACCTCTAGGCAACAACCGAACAGCCATCATCAGCTACGGAACAGTCGGGAAGTGCAACACTTGCAACGAGTGCCCAACCACCACGATATAACGCAATCTCAGGCCTGCAATCAACACAACGAGTTAGCGCCTTTGAAGTCTATCGCAAGCCGAACACACCACGAAACTCACAATCGCCAGATTTCATTCAACACAACATCACACCACTGCCACCGCCTCCTCTACATCAGCCAATCGCTGCTGTCTCTAACAACAGCATCGTCGATGTAGATACAACGCGTCATGTTTCCTTCAAGCACGACAATAAGAACATGCCCGATGTCCTGCGTCATCTACGCGAACAAAACTCACTACTCTTGCGATTATGCAGCGATCTCAGTGAGGAGTTGTTGGGCGTGCAACGACGCAAAGAAGAGATGAAAACTAAACTTGAAGTCAGCAATACTGCTGCGGTTGCAATTGCTACCCCAGCTGCAACAGCAGCGGTAGTAACAGCGAGCGTTACATCAGCATCGGTGCAGCAACCTGTTACCGCCAACATAACCGGAGGCTCTGGCAGCAGTGGTGTGCACTCAAATGTTTAAATTCGCACGGTGTTTGGCAAAACTTACTTTTCCTTGTGATGGTTTCCTCGATGCTGGATCATGCAGCATATCAGGTAATTGTTTCTAATTCCCCCAATGGCCCTCTTCTCATGGTCTTGGAGTGTAAGAATAAAATTAAAAAAAAAAAAAAATGTAAAGCTATATGTGAGAACGTAAACGAATGGAGAAAGGAATAAAATTCTTTTGTTGTTGTTTTACCTTCCACGGAAATGCCCACTCATTTACACAAACACTAGACACATGCATATGTTTTTTGCACACTCTATGGACAGTTTTTCTTCAGTCAGAACTCCTGTAACAGGATTCAAATAAGGGAAACGATCACTTTCGTTGCCAATAGGGATACAAAGGCAATACAAAACCAAGTACGAGGACGATGGGTGTGTAGTAAAATCCAATCAAGGATTTTCGATTTGTTGCTGTCGTGTTGTTTTGTAGGGACGTTTTCAAATGGTTTCCCCACCTCAAAATCTCATTTTTTAATTTATTTAGTGGCGTGGTGATATCAGATTAATGGCCAAGGAATTACATGGCATAGTGACTTGTTTTGACTGAAACCCCCTCTCCGTTTTCATTCTTTGGTCATGAGCCAATATTTTGCAAGCCTGCATTTCTTGATCTCTTATTTTGTCTGGTTTCCGTTGAAAATAATTATTATCTCGACTTAGCCGGTGTCGAGAACGACGTTCTGTCCAGTTTGCAGCTTTTGTTAGTCCCAGACATTCGCCGTTTACTGCTTTACCCACTTTGTAGTGGGTTGTAGCTTCTCGTAAAGTCTGACTAACGGTGGTAATATATTCGGCGTATGCCAAAAGTTGCACAGGGTTATGAAAGACTGAGCCACTGGGGTTGGCTCGGGAGTTTAACACAATCCTCTCATGCACAATATGAAAGAAATGGAATGTCGGTACATTACCTTATCTAAATCCTTTTTTGGTATCGAACGTTTCGGTAATGTGGTCGACAACGTCCACAGACGGAAGAGTTTGGGTGGTATACCAATACAACAGATGGGTCTGTTTCGTGAGTTCGCTGTAATAGAAAAAACTAGAATAGCTGGTTGGTAGGATAGGATCGGTTTAATGGGTTGTTGTCCAGGTGCTCCGGATATCCAAATTAGATATTTACTGTAACCTGAGTTAGATCCTGTAGATCTTTGTAGTATTGACTTCCAAAAAAATCTTCTTAGTCTCATGCTTATCGTAGGTCAGTTACACAGCGGGTGTGTCATATCATATTTTCCTTCTGTCTGTTCATTCAACAAGAATGCTTACCCAACATGTTGAGATCTGTTATTATAACTCTTACCTTACAAACCAACAGAAGAAAACCGACCAACTTTCAAAAAAGCCAGAAATTACTGTAATAGCCATTTAAAGCGTGTCAAATATTTCGAATGACCAACAGTTAAGGCAAACAACTCTACAATGTCCCAGAGGTAGTAAACACGTTTGGTCATCTGTCAAAAATATCAAAAAATCAACCTCATCATCAGTTTCGACGCTCAATCACAATGACATTCCAGCTGTCAGCTCTCTAGACAAAGCCAATTAGCTTGTTGCGCATTTCGCAGCCAATTCTACATTGACGGATTGTGCCCAGTCTCATCCTGTACTTCAGATATACTACGTTGATATACGTTCTCAAGTACTGAGACTGGGAACAATCTAGCAATGTAGAACTGTCTGCGAAATGCAAGCAAATTGGTTTTGTTCCATGGGACAAAATTCACTTTCGTACTCGTGCAGTTGCAGAAGTTTCATTTGATCCCCATGATTCTGAAGAGGTGTTCTTCCACTGTAGCAAAACCACTGCGTAAGCTTTTCTATCTACCCTACACATCATGACTCTTTCCGAGTAGATGGTCCACTGGTGATTTGATGACACACCTCACCGAAAAGTGGAACCAATCAATCCACCAAGGAGGAGAAAGCTAGATTCTTGCACTTGCACTTGATTTGACAGGGTTTGGCTTACTTACTAACTTAAGTGACGCTACAATGACGAACCTGGGCCTCAACCAAAATGCCTCTCCAATTAGCCCGGTCCTTAGCTAACTGCCTCCAGTTGCGCACTACAAGTTGGTTTAAGTCGGTTTCTACTTGTGCGCGCCACTTAAGGCGAGGTCTTCCTGTACTGCGTCCGACGTCTTGCTGGGAATCGAAGACTCTGCGAGCCGGAGTATTGGTGTCCATTCGTTCTACATGTCCTAGCCATCTTAAACGTCCAATGCGGAGTTTTTTGACCAGGGGCATGTCGCTGTGCAGCTCGTACAGTTCTTGGTTGAATCTTCGCCACCATAGCCCGTCAACGCAAATGGGACTAACGATTTTTTGAAGAATTTTCCTGTCAAATCGACCAAGGATTTCTTCATACGCTTTTGAGACGGTCGATGCTTCAGCGCCGTAGAGTATTACTGGGATGAGCGGGGTCTAATATAGGATGTCCTTAGTAGTTCGAGTGAGGGCTTTACTACTGAATTGCCGTCTTAGCCCGAAGAAACAGCGCTTGGCAAGAGTAATTCTTCGTTTAACTTCTGACGAGATGTTGTTGTCAGAGTTAATAGCGGAGCCGAGATAGATAAAGTCAAATACTACCTCAAAGTTATATCTGTCAGTGGTGACGTTCTGTCCAATTCGTCGATGTTGCGTGTCCTTACGTGTTGACAACATATACTTAGTCTTGCCCCCATTTGCTGCTAAACTCATTTTTGTCGCTTCCTTCTCTATACTAGGAAACGCGGCTAAGACATCACGTTGGGTCTTACCAATGATGTCAATTTCGTCGGCGTATGCTAGTAGTTTTACCGATTTTTGGAAAATTGTGCCTCGGGTGTTGGCTCGTGAGTTTTGCACAATCCTCTCAAGGATCAGATTGAAGAAGTCACATGACAGGGCATCGCCTTGCCTAAATCCATTTTTTGGATCGAATGTGTCGGTGAGGTCGTTTCCGACACTGATATAGCAGCGAGAGTTCTCCATCGTCATCCTGCACAAACGGATGAGTTTGGGCGGTATACCAAAACAAGACATGGCTCTGTATAGTTTGTCTCTATAAACGCTGGCTTTGAAATCGATGAATAGGTGGTGGGTATCGATCGATTTATACTTCTTGGGTTTTTTCCACGATCGGCCGAAGTGTGAAGATTTGATCGGTTGTGGACTTTGCTGGCCTAAAACCACACTGATAAGGGCCGATCAGGTTGTTGGTAAACGGTTTCTGGCGTTCACATATTACGGCAGATAGGATCTTGTAGGCGATGTCGAGGAGACTTATGCCTCTGTAGTTGGCGCAGTTCAGAGGATCTCGATTTCGTGGATCTGGCAAACTATTCTGAGGTTCCATTCTTCAGGAATACTTTCTTCCGACCAGATTCGGCTTATGATGAGTTGGTGGATGCTATTTACCAAGACATCTCTGATGGCTTTATAAAGCCCGGCGGGAAGGCCGTCATTTCCGACAGCCTTATTAAGCTTCAGTTTGGATATTACTATCCTCACTTCACTCAGGTCGGGTGGTTTGCTGTTTTCGCTATCGTTGCGTATATTGAATGACTCGTTCTGCCTTACAGCGGGATGTTGTTCGTCCTCGCCGTTTAACAGTCTGCCAAAATGGTTCTTCCATATCCTCAGCATCGACTTTGTCTCAACTACGATATTTCTTTGCTCATCTCGTAAGGATTCTGTTCGAGCCTTGTATCCTTGGCTTTGGCGTTTTACACTCTGGTAAAACTTCCGAACATCGTTTCTGCAGTGGCACCTCTCTATATCCTCGATCGCGCGCTTTTCTTGCTCATTTGTCTTCTTTCTGAAAAGCCCGTGTTCTTCCCTTCTTCTCAGCCTATTGAGCTCAATGGAGCTCTCGTCTTCACCTGCAGCTTAGCCTTGTAGGCCTCGTTCTTTGCAGCAATCATCTTTCAGCATTCCTCATCAAACCAGGGGTTTCTTGCTGGTGGGTGCGAAAGACCTAGCCTATCAGTTGCCGCTGATTTAATGGCTTTTTGGCATCGTTGTCATTGTTCTTCGACATTAGATGCTAGTATGCTGTTAATGGAGATTTTTTTGGGATACACTTTCTGCAAAGGACTTGGCGGTCTCTTAAAATTGCAGTCCATTGACACTAAATTTTATAACAGTATTTCTGGTTTATTGTTACGTGGGGCTGCTACAAGGTATTGGACCGTCCATATTAGCCCCTCGGAACGCTCGGATATCCAAAATACTGGATGCGTGCCTGTTGTCTATCGCATTGTTAACAATTTGATTGACCGTTCTTTGATCTGAATACCGCTATACCCCCTTATGGATATCGACGCAAGGAAACCCTGTGCTGGCTATAGGGGCATTTCGTTCCGTAACGAAGTCAATTAGCCTTAGTCCGTTACCAGACGTGTTGTCGTGTAGGCTATGTTTTCCGACAATACGCCTAAAAATGTCTTCTCTTCCTACCTTTGCGTTAAAAACTCCCAGCACGATTTTAACATCGTACTTCGGTAGCAGCTCATTGGTTTTTTCAAGGAGCTCATAGATGCGGTCCTTAGCTATTTCCGTGTCGAATATTATTTTCTAAATTGTTTTTGAAGGTTAATCTGGGTGGTTTTTCATTTCTAATGTTTGACTCTCTTTTAGAATGATTGGAGAAAAAAAAATCAAAGCATTCTTCATCATATCATTGTCTGCTATCCTTATCTAACACTTCCGAATTACACAATAAATTGTTTGATATCACCAAACCACTGAAATCGTTTTATCTCTTCTCTTCTTTTACATCTAGGATTACCATACATTCCTCAAGTTTTCGTTTATTTTTTGTGTTTATCCCGAAGGCAGCTCACTCGAAGAGTATTAAAAAAATGGTTGATACCTTGGATAGCATTTTTTTTTCCTTAATATACATTTTTCTACATGTATAGATTTTTAAAAATCTTATTATTTGTTTTTTTTATTTTCTTTTGCGATAGAATCGCATTATTTTATTTTTTTTATTTAAAATCGAATTTATGTTTATATAACCAATGTCCTAGCCATTCGATAAATACGAGACAAATATGTAATTTTCTAGAAATGAAAGAAAATCCAAACAAGTGATATGAAATAATATTAATTATACGAATATATAAACGTGAATAATATAGAATGATATAATTAAAAATAAAATATTGAAAGGAGAAATAATATTTTTTATTTAAATAATTGCCATCATTAAATAGTTGCTTTTGTGTTAAAAAAAATAAGAATTATTATGTATTAAGTGAAATAATTATTAAATTTACATTCGTATTCATATAAATATATTTTTTTAACTTAACTACAAAGATGTGTCGCACATAAATTAAAATAAACTATAATCATCGATCATACTTAAATATAAAACATAATTTATCTATTTTTTGTTTTCTTTTAAATGTATGAAGAAACATTTTAAAAAAGAGAGTTAAAATTTTTTTTAAATCAGAGAGTTAATTTGGATTTATAATTTAAAAAAAAAATTGTGTATTGGGTTTTTGGTCTAAATGGGTTTGAATGACCAAAGTTTAGAATCTCTTGAAGTTGCAGTAATATAGTTTGTTGGTCCTCATGTTGGGCGTCAATTTTCAATATTTTTTTAATTTGTTTCCCCACTATTTGGTTTATTTGGAGGTCTTAAACACAAGTGCGGTAAAATAAGTTTTATAAAATAAAATTAGACTCAAGTTGTCTCAAAATGAATTAATATTTCCATTAATTTTTTTAGATCCTCATGTTGGGCGCCAATTAAAAAAATATACATTTTTATACATCTACCGGTTTCAAATATAAGTTTCCTTTTAACAATATAATAAAATGAACAAAAATCAATTATTTTCGATATGTTATGGTCTTAATGTCGGGCATGCATTATTGAAACACGAGCATACAAAATACGTGAACCGACCTAATATTTATTGATACGTGAAAAATAACGAGCTTTACCCTTTAGAAGAAATGGTGCGGATATGGATCCAACAAATTTCAGTCTTAGCAAACTGAAAAGTCTCATGTCCCTCAGGTGGGGATGGAATCACATTTAATGTACAGATTTTTCGTAGATCTCCGATATAAAATAACAACGCCTTTTGGTTAGATTCATTGGGGAACTTCTGACGCCAATTATTCTCCTGTTAATATACGTCTTGTTTGTGCAGATTGATAGCTTTCCGTTTCTGATATCTCACAATCTGTGAAATAACAAAAAAATTAACTAATTTCAACCTCAAAAACCTACACACTGTGTACCTTGAACAAACTCATTACCAAAATTCACGTTGGGTAGCAACTGAGATTACAAAGCCACATAGATGACGCACTGCATACAATACAAATTTTCTATGGCGGGTCGTACTGGCACAGCCCGCCATATATTTGGATCTCGTTTCACATGTTTCTGTTTTTTTATTCTCCATGCGTCATCTGTATGGCTTTATAATCTTTGGTAGCAATGAAGGCTTAGGTAAAGTTAGGCGCCTATATTTATATTTCAGATTTCTATGTGTCGAAAAAATTACAAATTAATTTTCTCTAAAAGTCGATTTCTTTGTTATTGAATCCTCGTGTCGGGCGCCAATTTGTCATTTTGTAAATTGTTTACTAAACTTTCCCTACATTTTTGACGATGTCAGTTGGGAATCACTATTATCAGCTGATGAGTTGAACTTCTTCTTCTTAGAGAAATCCTGAAAATTCTTTAACTGTGTCCCTAACGTTGGTCGCCATTTTTACGTCATTCACTAAGGCCGGCCCGGTTTTTCAGTGATGAGTTAACTAACACCGGACTAAATTTAATCCAGAGTCAAATCGTGAAGCAGTTTTTCATTGCACGATTAAGTTTGACTCCGTGTGTGGTGATTTTACTTGGTGGCACTCAAGATTCATCGATTTTGCTGTCAAAAAGTAATTGAAATGTATAAAATCTTCAACAGGTAATTGAACTGCTTTTTTCGCGATCTTACAAGTCTTTTCCTTCTTAAAACAGCCAAACTCAATATTTAAAACAGTTTCGAGTGCATAAAAAATTGATAAAATGTCCACAGAAAAGGGAAAATAATTGAAGTTTTGAGATGAAGAAGGAGTTAAGTGATATTGGCATAGTTTTGACATACTTGAGCTTGAAGTTTTTGAACTGTTACTTGAGGATACCTGAGGATCACCATAAAGTATAAATATACGGTTTTATAAGAGTGACGTTTTTATTTAATTAAAATTAAAACTTTTTTATGGATTAAAAAAAATCCTAAAAATATCGTTCAACCCCTTCTTCACCTAAGCACTTCAATTGTTTGTTTGGTATTTTATCATCTGTCAAAAAAGATCTGATAATTTAGTCCCAAGGTTAACTTACCGAACTTGCTGGGTTAACTAGAAGGTAACTCTGGATTTAAAATGACTGAAAAACTAATTTCTCGAGAGTAAGCCCAATGGTAAATCCTTCTACCTGTGGAATGCCATTCTTGTACTCCCTCAAATAACGCCGTTAGATGTTGTTGACAGATTGCAACTGAATGTTGTAAGGGGGTTTTCAACGCCTTGCATCGGTAAACTCGAGTTTAACCTCAAAACTAGGATGATCTTGAACTGAAAAACCGGGCCTTAAGTTCCTCATTTAACTCGTCAATAGATTTCAGGCTTTGAGTATTTAATTGGATTCATCTCCGGGCATGATATTTTTGATCATTTCTCCTTCAAACAAGAATCATAATTGTGCAAGCCACTGCGTCGGTGACTTCGGTAAGAAGTCTTTGAGTCAATTCGCTGTACATGGTTTAGCCATATTTCACGTCTTAGCTATTCGAATTTTTGTTTGACTACGTCAAGTTCCCTGCAGAAAATTTACGGCTGTGAAATTGTTGTCGAAGAGCATCTTTCACCCAAACGTCTGCATAATCTCCATAGTCATTCCGGTGAAAATGACGGAAAAAATTCAGACTCAGAGTCAAAAGTCAAAACAACTTTAGCTTCGTCGACCTTGGTGCAATCTTAGTGAAGACGAGCTAATTTCACTCGACAATGTGCTATACTGTGAGCCTGTATATACAACTGCCTCTCTAACTCATATAAGACCGACCAATGTTTGGTGACGACTTTGGTTGGTTTGAGGTTGCTTTGGGTCGATCTAACTCTTGACACCAGCAGTAGGAGTTGCTGTCCTTTGTATATACAAGGTGTTAAATTTTAAGGGCCGTTGATTTTGAATAAAAGAGAAATTATTTAGGAAATTATTGGCATTTTCTTTTATTTTAACATTAACATGATAACATTGGTATGGCTCAATTATGTATGAAACAAAATATTAGCCAAATGACCGCCGTGACCCCGGCGGCACACCTCCATCTGATGGTCCTAATTTTCGACGACGTTGAGACGTAATTGAGGTTCAATGCTGTAAATGTGCCGCATTATCTCATCCTTTAGATCTTGAATTGTTGCTTACTTTTGGACGTGCACCTTTTCTTTCAAATAACCCCAAAGAAAGAAGTCCAACGGTGTCAAATCACATGATCTTGGCGGCCAATTGACATCGCCACCACGTGAGATAACACGGCCATTCAATTTGTCGCGCAAAAGAGTCATTGTTTCGTTAGCAGTGTGTCAAGTGGCACCGTCCTGTAGAAACCACATATCGTCCACATCCATATCTTCCAATTCGGGCCATAAAATGTTCATCTCACGATAGCGAACACAATTCACAGTAACTGCCTGACCGGCTTCATTTAAAAAAAAAATACGGCCCGGTGATGCAGCCAGCCCATAAACCGCACCTAACAGTCACTCTTTGTGGGTGCATTGGTTTTTCGACAATCACTCTTGGATTATCAATCGCCCAAATGCGGCAATTCTGCTTATTGACAAATCCACTGAGGTGAAAATGTGCCTCATCACTGAAGATGATTTTCTTCCAAAAATTTATCATCCACTGTTGCCATTTCTTGTCACCATTTTGACCATTGACGACGCTTGAAATTGTCAAGAGGCTTTACTTCTTGAGTCATTTGCTCCTTGTAAGGGTGTAAATGCAAGTCTTTATGCATAAAGTTCATCAACGACGAGCGTGCGAGGTGTAACTGTTAAGCACGACGACGAGTTGAGGTGGACGGCTCTTCAGCCAGACTATCGCGAACAGCAGCAATATTTTCTGTAGTACGAGCTGTACGAGCATGCACTGGTGTTTTCAGATCTCCAACAGACCCGGTTTGCTCAAATGTTTGCACGATTTTTTCGATTGTACGCACATTTGGACGATTGAATTGACCGAAAAAATCACGAAGTGCACGAATGTATTTTGATTTGAACGCCCATTTTCATAGTAAGCCTGAATAACTTTAACTCGTTGCTCGATTGTGTACCTTTCCATGGTTCAAATTGAGTCTGAAATGGAGAAATGTCAAATAAAATGCAGAAAAAACTTGACGTTAAGGTGCGGTTCGCATTGAAAATCGACCCTTAAAATTTAACCACCCGTTACTTTATCGAGTTTAATCCGGAAACTAGGATGATCTCGCACTGAAAAACCGGGTCTAAGACCTGTTGGAATCTATTGGTGACCAAATGATGCCGGACTTTGATGATTACAAGTTAAAAGATTAAACAAAACACTTATTTGAATTCGGTGCCAGAAACCAGAGATATCTGTGCCAGAAACTACTAACCATCACGTTGATTGGTATGGGATCCTCGTGTTGGGCGCCAATTTTGCAAATTCCTCATTTTCTTGTGGATGATATAGTTATCAATCTCGAAACCGATTATAATCAAAGTATGTTTTTCTAAAGTAAAACTATGCCCCACCATGGAATCCACTCTAAAAGTCAATTCTAATATTTTTGAAGTCTCAAGTTGGGCGCCAATTTTTTAAATACTTGTAAAGTTTGATTTCCCACTTTTTGTATTGTCGCATATCTAGTTCTTCATAACAGTATGAAAACAAAACAAAGTCGTAAAACAATCGCACATGCAAGGACCGTGTTGAAGTGGTTAGCATAACTGACTGTTATATGATTTTTGCTGATTCCTACATAAATGGGAATCAGCATTCATGACTACCAAACAAACTTAAAATTTAATGGAAATTTCAAATTATTTAAGGCCCTTTACAATAAAGCATGCTAATTTTTTTTAATAAACGAGTTGTTGAGCCTCAAAAAATTTTTTTTTAAAAGGTTTCTACATCTTATGAAGTATAGACCTCAGATTAACACAAAGTCATCCCCAGTTTCTAACAAAACTCTCCACTATTATTTGTTAAATTTTTTTTTCAAACCAACATATCTTCACTCACACATTTCTTATTAAAAATGTTATTTGTTGTTATATTATATAAATAAATAAAAAACCCAAAATGGCGACTGTTAAAATAATTAAATAAAAATCTCACTGTTTACTTGTGTAATCGATAGAAATAAAAGAAAATATATATATAAAAAAGAATGCAAAAAAAAGTATATATATTTATGTCCTAATTGTGATTATAAATAAAAAGTAATAAAAAAAAAACAATAATTAAAAATTATTTATAACAAAAAGGATCGGATAAAAAAAAACCACTGAATGTTAAAAGAAAATATTAATATTGTAACTTTGGTTTAAATGTGAAATGTAGGATATATCATGTGTCCTTAGCTTGTTTACCTGAAGAAAATAAAATGAAAATATATTAAAAAAAAAAAAACTATAAAAAGGAAAACAAAAACAAAGAAAGATAATAAAAAAATAAAATAAATTTAATGTAAATAAACAATTTTAAGCTCACTTTTTCATAAAGCAAACAAAAAACAACAACAAAACGTTAGATTAAAACAAAACAAAAATATTTTATAGACTGTCTTAGTTAAAAAAAAAAATAAAAACAAAATCAAAAAACTATATATATGTATAAAACGCAGAAATTTATATTATTACAAACAAAAAGAAACTCTTACTATATGCATAACAATCTCTTTTTAATTTTCTGATGAAAATCAACTAAACAAAAAGTATTACACAGTTACGGGCAAAAAATTAAAAAAAAAAAACAAAAAAAAAAATACTTTGAAACTCCATTTTTTGGTTTCCTCACATGTTTTCCTACAGAGTCCTAAATCCTATGAGCAAAATGTAAAAAAAATTATTGTGAAATGAAATGAAAACTGTGCGAGAGTGAATGTTTATAAGAATAAAAAATAAAACAAAAAAAAAGCTTTATAATGGATCATTAATGTTTATAAGTTTTATATGCGATGATTAAGATGTAGTACTTGCAGTTCTGTTTATTTTTATAAATTCTATAATATGAGTTGTTTTTGCAAACATTTCGTCCTTGTTATAGTTGAATAAATTAAACAAACAAATGTTTAGAGTTTCTACAGTATGCAGCTTATCTTGTTTTTTTTTTATATTACAGTTCAAAAGAAATAATTTCTTAATTATTCAACTAAATGTTTATTCAGTAAAATATTAATTACAATTGAATTTTAATTAAAAGAAAACAAAAAGGAAAATAAAAAAAATTATTAAAAAAATAAATCAAACGATGTCGATGTAGAATGAACATGAAATAAAAACACTTAAAAAAATAATGCTTTGGTTTTGTCGATTAATGGATAGTTGAGCGGGCATACATGTAAATATTTAATTTAGTAAAATCGCAGGTAGACTAAGGATTGTAACAATCTGAATCGAGGCCAAATTCAAGTTTTATATCCACTCATGCTCCGACTGAGGTAAAGGTTTGATTGCGAAGGATTGTTTTTACGAGCTCCTGGATAAAACTGAACTTGACGGGCTCAGTGGCGGGATGGTTAGTGTGATGAACTGCCGCGCAGAAGTTCTGGGTTCGATTCCGAGACGTAGCAACACCTAAATGATTTTTCACTGGCCCTCCTCTCGTGATGATCTGACAAATCATCCGAGTAGTATCAATTGTCAAGAAAAGCTTATCTCAGCTTAGCCGTTCGGATTCGGCACAAAACAGGAGGTCCCACCATCGTGCTAAGAAGTTCACACGTACACATGAATGGTTGTGAGAAAAAAGCTAGGCCCTGGGTACTAACGAGCCTGTTGCACCATAAAATTATTTTTTTATTTATTTTAGATAAAACTAATGAGCGACTGCGAAGTACGAGTTAAAGGGTATTTATAGTCCCTTGAGTGCACGTATGTAACAACAAAAATCGCACTGAGAAATTGAACTCAAATATAAGATGAGGGGTAATCTTAAGCGATATTGCAGGAAAACACAGCCTATACGACACCATGTCAGGCAACGGACTTCGGAACTAAGTGCCACTAAAACCAGCACAAGATTTCCTCACGTAGATATCAACGAACGGTCAACCAAATTGATAACATTAGATGTCCGAACATTCCGGCGAGCTAACATCAACTCGGACCACTACCTTGTTGCTGCCAAGGTAAGAATGGCGATGTCGATCACGCCACAATAATTCAGAAATACTGTGACAAAAGTAATATCTAATGACTGCAATCGCAAGACACCTTCGCGTAACGCGTATCCCTTAACCTCTCGATTAACACCATACCACCAGGCATCGAGTGTCGAAGAACAATGGCAACGATGTCAACAAGCCATTAGATCAGTTGCAACTGATGTGTTAGGTTTCTCGCGCTCACCAGCAAGAAACCCATATTTTGATGAGGAATGCTGACAGAAGCTCTTAGCCAATATCAAGCCGCAGGTGAAAAAGAGAGCTGCCATTGAGCTCTATAGGTAAAGAAGAAGAAGAACATCGGCTGTTCATAAAGAAGGAAAAAAGAGCAAGCAAATCACACGATCGAAGACATAGAGTATTGCCCCTACAGGAACGATGCTCGCAAGTCTTACCAAAGTGTAAAACATCAAAGCCAAGGATACAAGAATCAAACAGAGTCTTGTCGAGATGAATCAGGAAATATAGTAGTTGAGACACAGTCGATGCTGAGGATATGGAAGAAAAACTTCTGCAGACTGTTAAACGGCGATGACGAACAACATTTCGCTGTCAGGCAGACAGAACCATTTAATATTGCCACCGACAGCGAAAACTGTCAACCACCCGACCTGAGTGAAGAGCTTAACAAGTAGCCGGAAATGACAGCCTCCCCGCTGAGATTTATAAAGCCGGCGGAGATGACTTGGTAAGTTACGTCCACCAACTAGTAAGCCAAATCTGGTCGGATGAAAATGTGCATGAAAAATGGAACCTCAGCATCGTTTGCCTCTAAACGGCGGCAACTACAGAGGCATAAGCCTCCTCAACATCGCCTTCAAGCTCCTATCTGGTGCAATATGGGAACGCATGAAACCGTTTACCAACAACCTGATCGGCCCTTATCAGTGTGGTTTTAAGCCAGGAAAGTCCACAACCAATCAAATTATCACACTTCGGCAGATCCTGAAAAAAACCCAAGAAGTCCAAATCGATACCCACCACCTATTTATCGATTTAAAGCCGCATACGACAGCATTTATAGAGAGCAATGTCTAGTTTTGGTATACAGCCCAAAACTCTTCCGTTTGTGTAGGATGACGATGGAGAATTGTCACTGATCAATCAGGGTCGGAAACGACCTCACCGACACATTCGATACCAAAAAAGGATTTAGGCAAGGCGATGCGCTGTCATGTGCTTCTTTAATGTGATTCTGGAGAGGATTGTGCAAAACTCCCGAAGCACAATCTTCCTAAAATCGGTGCAACTACTAACATACGCCACATTTGCTAGTATAAAGAAGTATGCGGCAAAAATGGGTTTAGCAGTAAATGAGGGCAAGACGAAGTATATGCTGTCAACACGAAAGGACACACAACATCGACGAATTGTACAGAACGTCACCATTGGCAGATCTAATTTTGAGGTAGGACGTGACACTGTCTATCTCGGATCCGCTATTAACTCGTTAGAAATTAAACGAAGAATTACTCTTGCCAACCGCTGTTTCTTCGGACTAAGAGTGCAATTTAGTTGTTAAGCCCTCACTCGAACTACTAAGGAGATCCTATATAAGACCCTGATCATCCCAGTCCTACTCTACGGCGCTGAAGCATGGACCGTATCAAAAATGGATGAAGAAATCCTTGGTCGATTCGAGAGGAACATTCTTCGAAAAATCTTTGGTTCCGGTTGAGTTGACGGGATATGGAGACGAAGATTCAACCAAGAACTATACGAGCTGTACAGCGATATGCCCTCAAGAAACTCCGCATTTCACGTTTAAAATGGTTGGGACATGTAGAACGAATGCACATCATTACTCCGGCTCGGAGAGTCGTCGATTCAGTAGAGTAAGACCTCACCCTAAGTGGCGCGCACAATTAGAAGCCGACTTCATCAAACTGGAGTGCGCTACTGGAGCCAGTTAGCTAAGGACCGGGCTAATTGGAGAGGCATGTTGGTTGAGACTTAAGTTCATTCCGGACTGTAGCGCGACTTAGGTAAGTAAGTAAGAAATTTGCAATCGTTGATCGTTTGCCTTTCCATGATTAAATGGCAGAGTATAGTGAAAACCTTTCCATTTGACAGATGGCGTTTGGACGCTATTACTAACCAGTGATACCATTCCGAAAATCTTAACTCTTAAAAAACACCCGTTATAACTGGGCCCTAAAGGTGTCGTGTTACGTACCTACGAATACCATTTGGGTAATAATCGTTTTCAAAGTGACGGAAAGAGCCCCCTGAGTAAAAATAGAACACATTTATCTAATATATTTGCCTTAATCTGAGCTCCGCATCCGCAGCCAATATCATTTCCAATAATTTTTGAAATTGAAATGATCATCTGCTGATTTAAAATGTCTGCCAAATCTGACACTCAGAAAGCTGCTATTTAAGAAAATAAAAAACCGCAAACTCACTACTAAAATTATAAGTTTTGGTGTGTGTGCTTTTCCTGTCTAATATTGACAACATCGGCGAAATTATTAATATTTTGAACTTTCACAATATCCACACATACTTTGGATCAGTAGTGGTCATGTAGTATGTTATTGTATTGATAAAATGCTGAATAAAATTATTTCAACCAAATGCTAATTCTATTTAAAATCCATTATCGTAAATATTTGTTGAATTGTCCATCAATACATTTTTGACAAGCGAGTTTTAACAATGGCAACGTTAATTAATTTTCAACAGCGATAAGATTCACGATATCAGGAGACACTATCAAAATGCGTGGAGTTCAAGTGATTCTAGAACCTTATATATGCGAAAGGATCAATTACAAATGTCTGTGCTACAATTTTGTGTATATGGTCACATTGTAAAATGTCATTTTCTTACTTTTAATAACTGTGTATGCTTAAATTTAAATAATACAAGGTTTGTGTGTGGTACCATCAAAATTTATTCGCTTTAAAGGCCTTTCGATGCCATTACTGTATTGAATATAACGGGTGATCCAAGTAGAGATACTTTTTTCAATAGCCTTTTTTGACAGATCACGTGTGAGTCGTGTCATGCTGTCATGTTATTTTTGTTTAGTATTGTTTGGCATTTCATAATGGAACGACTTACGCGTGAACAACGTTTACAAATTGTTCAACTTTATTATGAAAATTCACGTTCTGTGAGGAATGTGTTTCGTGCACTTCGCTCAACTTATGGTCAACATAATCGGCCTACTGAGCGTCCTATTCGCAACACCATCACCCATTTTGAGACCCAGCATTCATTATTGGATAATATTCGACCGAATAGACCACGTCCAGCACGCTGTGAAGAAAATATAGCGGCCGTAGCTGAGAGTGTACACGAAGACCGTAGAGAGTCGATCCGTTCGCAGCAACTCGGACTGACGTATGGGAAGACTTGGCGCATTTTACGTCAAGATCTTAAATTGAAAGCATACAAAATACAGCTTGTGCAACAACTGAAGCCGCTCGACCTTCCCAAGCGACATCGCTTCGCTCTATGGGCTCTTGAAAAGTTCCAAGAAGATCCGACGTTTTCGAGGCAAATTTTGTTTAGCGATGAGGACCATTTCTGGCTCAATGGGTATGTAAACAAACAAAATTGCCGCATTTGGGACGAAGAGCAACCTGAAGAGATTGAAGAACTGCCACTTCATCCAGAAAAAACAACGGTTTGGTGTGGTTTGTGGGCCGGTGGAATCATCGGTCCATATTTCTTTAAAAATTATGCCGGTGCGAACGTAACCGTCAATGGCGACCGTTATCGTGCCATGATAACTGACTATTTGATGCCCGAAATTGAAGCTCGTGATCTCGGCGACATTTGGTATCAGCAAGACGGCGCCACTTCCCACACATCGCATCAATCAATGGACTTATTGAGAGAACATTTCGATGAGCACATAATTTCACGTTTTGGGCCGGTCGATTGGCCACCAAGATCGTGTGATATCACATCGTTAGACTTTTTCCTGTGGGGATATGTAAAGTCAAAAGCCTATGCCGACAAACCCGCTTCGATTCAGGCCTTGGAGGAAAACATCACGCGTGTCATTCGCCAGTTACCAGTCGAAATGCTCGAACGAGTGATCGAAAATTGGACTCAACGGATGGACCATCTGCGACGTAGCAACGGCCAACATTTGATAGACATAATCTCCAAAAAATAAATGCCAAAGAATGTTCTTTCAAATGATAACAAACATTCTCCATTAAATTTGAATTTTCTGTGTTTTTTTCTTTAAAAAAGTAGGGAACCTCGAAATGGATCACCCTTTACCATCGTTCAAATGTCCGCCGAAGCTTATATCCCTGCGGCTTCAGAAAACCCCCCACAAGAAAAAAATCAAACGGGGAAAAATTTCACGATTTTGGTGGACAGTTCACATGACTTCCACGTCAGATTCCATGCCTTCGAATCGCTCGTGCAGAATTTCCAATGTGGCGTGAGTTGTATGGCACGTAGCGCCGTCCTATTGAAACCACAGGTTGTTGGTCTCCATATTATCCTTTTCAGGCCAAAATAAATTGGTAATCATCTACCTATAGCGTTCGCCGTAGACGGCCTGGCTAACGTCGTTGTTAAAGATATATGGACCGATGACGCCAGCCCAAAATCCACACCACAGTGACTTTTTCGGAATGCATTGGACGCTCTTGAATTTCATGTGGATTAGGTATCGCCCCAAATTCGACAATTTTGTTAGTGCAAGTACGCATTCATTCAGAAATATGCCTCATAGCTGAAATTGATTTTTCGATGGAAATTAGGGTCAGTTTCCAACTGCTCCAGACACCAATCAGCGAACACACGTCGTTGTCTATGGTCCTGGGTCGGCTAAATTTTGTACGGGTGCTGACTCAAGTCACGACGTAAGAAGTTGTGGTCTGCGAAAATCGAGTTCTTGTGAGCGACGCGAAACCGAATGCCTCGGATTCTCCTGCACACTTTCATAGACAGCGGCGATGTTTTCATCAGATCTCGCATTTCGTCTACTTAATTGTGTTTGTTAAGAAAAGCACAATGGAGTAGGTTATAAATTAGAAAAAATGTTCATTATGACAGAATTCATAAGTTGACGTGTTACAAATGTGAACGTAGTTTGATGAACGTATTCAGTGATCGTTTTCTTGTTTCAACAGTTTTGGTTTATCGTTTGCTGAGCCAGTGAAGTTATTCATTTATTCAGTAATTTATCCACCACACTGTGAATAGTCCTCTCGGTATTACATTTATGGCGACCGTAAAAATTGTCAAAGCGCACGTACAGGCCCGAACGGAAGGCCCAATTTATAAAACAATTTAATAATTTGTACGTGTTGTTAAACGCTGTCATGGTGATTTTAAAAAATAAACAATATGGCCGCTATCAACTGTCAAAGCTTAGAAGTGCTTATTATAAAACTTAAGATCCTAAGTAGGGTCTTCAACCAAAAATAACTTCACTGGATCTATAAGATCAACAGTTTTCAGGCCGACAATTATCCACGGCGTGATGGTGGATAGCCATAATGAATACGAACATCTCCAGGAAATTCGAAAAAAAAACTGAACGAGCGATTTATAACAGGAACAGTCTTAAATGGATTTAGCACGATAGCATTCCGATGTTTATTTCCTAGAAAATTTGATTTTGTGAAAGTACTAAACCTATCTGAACGGACCGGCTTATTGTAGGAGCCCATGGACTGAATTGAACTCACTATCGTAACAGAAAGAAGCTAGTTCTGCTTTTACCTCGACAAAGTTTATCCAATAAACGTTGAGAAATCGATGTATGTAGCCGACACTTACTTACTTTTTAATTAATTTTTTATTTACTTAAAATATTACCTTAATATTAGACAAAAATGCTTAAATCTAACTTATCAATAACTTATCTACTTAATCTAACTTATCGGCCCATAGCGGGCGCTGTAAGCTTATAACTAACATTTTTCTTTTGCTTTTCAGCCTAAATTTGTCATTTGTTTTTTATTATTAATATTAAGACATTTAATTAATTTTTCAAAGAAAAAATTAAAACTTTAAACAGTAACCATTTTTTTTGTTTTATATAAAAACTTAATCTAGACTTAAACTAACTTAAACTACTTCAGACTAGTTAAACCTAACTAACACTACTTAAGACTACTTAACTACTTAAACCTAACTTAATTATAATCGGGGTGGCAAGCACTCGTTGCATATGCCCCGAGGGTTTGCCATCCCGATTGCGTCATTGGGTCCAGCAAGCATTTATGCAACCATATTAAATAAAATATGGTGCATAAGCCCAGCCCCAGACCTTGTACCTAAATTTAATTTACTTAAGTACTAAGGAGTGGATTAAAAGTCCGCAAAGACCTGAGGAAGTGCAGAAATACTTTCCTCGTTTAGCCACCAAAACTCGGTGCGCTGCTTTTCAGCGTCGGTCCTATCGCGATCCGATACCGCCGTGCTAAAGCGGAGGAGCTCCGGAGCATTGTTGACGTACCCGTCGCGGATTAGCCGCATGTCCCGCGCGTCACGGTAGCGATTGTATAAAACCGGGATACCGTTCCTGTCTTGTATTAACCCTAACGAATCGATATAAATGAATGCCTCTGGTGGAATAAAGCCGGACATGAGCGCACTCTGCATGTACATTTCATTGGGGTAATAAGCCCCGAATATCAGGCTGTTGTCGCTACTCATCGCTCTTGAAGCGTGCCTTCGAGTCACCTTAATTAGGAAATTGTCAATTCTATTCAACTGAGCCCGATATAGAACCTCGTTGCGATAATATTTTATGTACTCGGAGTCCGGCGATCGGTACAATCCTAAGCAGGATCGGAGACAACGCCTCTCAAACAGCCGTATCCTTTCCATGTAGGATGGTGATACATTGAACCACACGGGACAACCGTAAGCGATGATCGGCCTTATGAGGGCCATGTAGCAAATGACTTTCACCCTTGAATCAAGTTGACTGCTATGAAACAATCTTCTTGTCAGAGCATAAGCCCCCCTAGCCCTTGCCAGACAAGCATCCACATTTTTATTAAAATACAGAAACTTGTCAAGCCAGATGCCAAGGTATTTGACTTCACTTCTCACCGCCAACGGCCGACCATGCTGTCCCATGATACAAAATTTTTTCCAGTTTTTTCTGGTATCGTTAGAAGCCCTCTGCACTGGGGTCCTGAACAGAACTGTTTCGGTTTTTTGGAAATTGATCCTCAATTTCCAATCACCGCAATATCCCTTAATGTGATCGAAGTCACGTTGCAAAAGTGTGTTGATGACCTCGATTTTCGGACCTGATCTGTACGCCACTAGATCATCTGCGTACGCTATAGCGTGTCTGAGAGAACCTACAAGATCACTTGTATAAATGTTAAACAATATCGGGGAGTTCACCGCCCCCTGTTGTAAACCGTTTTTAATTTCAAAGACTTTACTCGAAGTTACGTTGCCACATTTGACAACGAACTTCTTTCCCATAAGCATTTCATAAATCATATATAGCATGGGTTTTCGCTTGCCCATTCTGGTCAGCTTGTAGAAAAGCCCCTCTAACCATACGGTGTCGAAGGCCTTCTCAAAGTCAACCAGACAGGCCCCTGTTCACTGTTTTTTGGACTTATTCCATTGAATGTCGGACACTAGTTTCGACGCGGCATGAATGGTGTCATGCCTCGCTCGAAAACCAAACTGATTTTCCGGAATAATTTTATTTTCCTCAACCCACTTAAGCAGAGCTCTATTGACTATTTTCTCAAATTCCTTGCTTACATTCGGCAAGAAGGCTTATTGACCGAAGATTAGCTGGGTTTGTTTTGTCCGTGTTCTTTTTAGGGATAGGATGTACCACCGCTGTTTTCCAGTGCACCGGATAATGTGCATTATTCAGTGCTTTGTTTAACAGGGTGGTGAAGATATCGACTGCTTCTATTGGCAGGTGTCTCAATACGACGTTTGGGACACCGTCCTCTCCTGCCGACTTTTTATTTTTCAATGCTACCAAGATGTCCAGGAGTTCATCTTTTTGCACGAACAGCATCAGGCTATTGGCGACTATGCCATTGGAAGGGTTTTCGTCATTGAATACGGAAAAACCGTGATTCTCAGATCGCCAAGCTTGAAGTTCAGTGCGCAGATAAAAGTGATTCAGAAAGGCTCTTTCCTCAATATCGCGATTTGGGCGAACAGGATTGTTCACCGTATACACGGTCTCGAAAATAGCGCCTATCGAATTCGCCTTCTCCTGAGGATCCTCGATCGTGAAAAAACCATCGTTCGAGTCAACACTTTCCGGACTTATATCAACAGCCGTGAGCGTCTGTCTGTTCTCTGTCGTTTGGGAAATTCGGACACATGGAATGTCATTATGATCTTTTCGCCTCCGGGTCTTGTCTGTCAGTAAATTGTCTACGCAGCCGCTTAAGCCTGGAGACCAGTATGCTTTTTTGTTTGTGGAGTGCATCGATTGTTGGCATTCGATACTTCTCCGTCTGGTCGTCAGAACTAGTTACCTTAGGGATAGCTCGTTCCATTGACCTTGTGATGACCTCATTCATTTTTAGTAAATTTTGGTCAATTTCATCGTTTGTAAGGTTTCTGTTTGTCGGTGGGTTGATTTCGCTCAAACGTAATTCTCGATATACAACTCTGGCGAAGTTCGGCCAGTTCGTCCTTCGGTAGTCGAAAGAGCGGACTTGGTCGAACTCCTCCAGTTGAATTTGCTCGTTTGGGATCCTGAATACGGCCTCGAGTCCGAGGTGGTCACTATCGTAATCGAATGCTCGTACACAGTTCCGCGCGTGTGCGTTATTTGTCAGTTCTAGTCTATTGTCCATAAGCGCTAAGTCCAGAAAAGAGTTTCCTCTCGGGAAAGATGGGATATCCGTCGCGTACAAACTAAGTTTGTACTCAATCATATTTTGCTCCCGCCAATTTTGAAGTAGTCGACTTCTAGTGTTCGCGATTGTATTTCCCCAAGCCGCGTGCTTAGCGTTAAGATCACCAGCCAAAAAGTAATAATTTTCAGCCGATTGAAGCTGTAGGCAACGAAAGAGTGCCTCGAGCTCTGCTATAAATTGAGTTTGTTGAGTTGCTTCAGGTGCATTAAGCGACACCACATACATTCTCCTCCGATTATGGAGAGGAATGCATACGATGCATGCTTCCAGCACCAGGAACCTACGTACTTCCCCGCTATATATGATGTTATGGCGTAAGCCGTATGTAGCCGACATTTGAATGTATTATCTCCTGAAATTTAAACAAAATAAAAGTTAAAGCTGCAGCTAAACAAATTTTTTTCAAAGTTTAAAAATATTAAGTATCGCAAATTTTATCTTCGAATTTATATAGACACAACAAACTTTGTTCTCTTGCTCACATCAATATGAAACCAAATAAATGGTGGTAGTATCAGTAAAACATTCAAAGATTTGCATGCAGTCAAATCAATTTTTTATTTGTAATCAGCTATCAGGATTATTATCGATCGACCGAAGCGATTGGAAAAAAAATTTCATGCGATTAGATATTATAAAAAAAAATAACTGCACACATGCAGTTTGCCTATCATACTTTTTTACTTTCTTCAACGGGGGTCCTATGTTTGCATAATACTAGCTGAAGTTCCGGCCTTGGCCAACCTTCAAACATACCTTGGCATTTAATAATTTGTCCTACTATCAGCAATGATTGTCGGGTGTTGTAAACCGAGGGTAGACTCTGATCGGCTTCAACTTGACAATGCCTGAATCCAAGTAGTAACCATCGGGTACTGGTCTCATCCAACTAGATTTGGCTTGATAAACGATAAGTGGAAGTGTTGATAACAAGACGAAAAACAGCAAACACTATAAACAGCCAGGCGAACCTAGGGTAAGTCAGGCCCTTGGAACAGAGGTGGTGGCGCTCAGGAGAGGTGCAAGCGAACAGCTAGCAGAAGCCCTATACTGCTACAATGCAGACATCCAGAAAATACGATGGGATTACCCGTGCAAAAAGAGGATACAAAACTGTGACAACTACTACTGTGTCTAACTATATATAGCAGAAACAGCGACTGTTCGGATGCGGATTTGTTATAAGCGCGAGGCTTAGGCAAGAAGTCTATGTTTCCAACACATTAGCTAACGCATTGTAACAATCCTCTTAATCAATGCCCAATTCGCCAACATGCGCTCACGATTCTACGGAGGCAAGAGATTATATTGCTAAGGATTGCTTCTACCAGCTCCTTGACAAAACCTATAAGCGACTACCGAAGTACGATGCTAAATTCGTGCTGGAAGATTTTGACGCAAATGTAGGAAGAGAAGACATCTTTAGCATTATTGCCGGAATACATAGCCTACACGACAACACGTCTGGTAACGAGCTTTAGCTAATTGACTTCGCTACAGAAAGAAATGCCACTATAGCCAGCACACGGTTTCCTTACCTCGATATCCATAAGGAGACATGGCGGTCTCAAGATCAACAAACGATCAACCAAATTAATGACATGACAATAGACAAGAGGCAATCACCCACCTATTTGGATGTGCGAACATTTTGAGGAGCTAACATCGACTCGGACCTATATCGACCACGCCACAACAATCCAGAAAAACTGTGAAATAATTTGATGTTGAAAGGCTGCAATCGCAAGAGACCTGTCGATTGACACCATACCACCAGCATCGAATGTCGAAGAACAATAGCAACGATGCCTACAAGCCAGTAGATCAGCCGCAAATGAGTTGCTAGTTTTCTCATGCCCACCAGCAAGAAACCCCTGGTTTGATGAGGAATGCCGACAATATACTCGCAGCTAAGAACGAGTCAGGCTAAGCTGCAGGTGAAGACGAGAGCTGCCATTGAGCTCAATTGGCAAAGAAGAAGAAAAGGACACCGGCTTTTCAGAAAGAAGAAAAAAGAGCAAGAAAAGCACGCGATCGAAGATATAGGGAGGTGCCACTCCAGGAACAATGTTCGTAAATGTTTCCAAACTGTAAAACTTCAAAGCCAAGGATACAATGCTCGAACAGAATTCTGTCGAAATGAACAAGGAAATATCGTAGTTGAGGCACAGTCGACGCTGAGGATATGGAAGAACTACTTTTGCAGACTGTTACACGGCGATGACGTACAACATTACACTGTCAGGCAGAACGAACCATTCAATAGTTGGCAACGACAGCGAAAACTGCCAACCACCCGACTTGAGTGAAGTGAAGATCGCAATTTCTAAACTCAAGCTTAACAAGGCTGCCGGAAATGACGGCCTTCCCGCTGAGCTTTATAAAGCCGGCGGCGATGGCTTGGAAAGTAACATCCACCAACTCATAAGCCAAATCTGGTCGGAATAAAGTATTCCTGAAGCATCGTTTGCCCGATCCACAAAAAGAGGAGACCATCTGAACTGCCCCAACTACAGAGGCATAAGTTTCCTCAACATCGCCTACAAGATATTAGTAGGCCGTAATATGTGAAATCTTGAAACCGTTTGCCAACAAGCTAATTGGCCTTTATCAGTGCGGTCTTAAGCCAGGAAAGTCCACAACCCATCAAATTTTCACGCTTCGGCAGATCCTGGAAAAACGCTAGAGGTCCAAATCGAAACCTATTCATCGATTTCAAAGCCGCATACGCCAGCATTCGACACCAAAAAATAATTTAGGCAATACGATGCGCTGTCATGTGAGTTCTTCAATTTGATTCTTGAGAGGATCGTGCAAAATGTGCACAACTTTATACCCTCCCTATAATTAATTTATGAATAAGGCTGTATAGGAGTGTCTCAAACAACCCTTTAACGCGTGCTTATTATAAAAAAAAAGAAAATTCAAAACGTTGTTCAAAAATCGAACCATTTCATGACGTGGAACTGATGCTCTGGCGGTAAGAGCTGTTAACGAAAAAGTTACGCTGCTGCCAAATTGTTTTGAAGATTGGTTCTGGCATGGCGTTTACAGTAACCTTTCCCTGCTACACAGAAACGCTATCCCTGCTTCATAAAGCTGAATAGATCAAACATTATTATCGTCATCGGTTTCCTTACAGGACACTGCCTTCTAGATCTACATGCAAAAAGACTAGACCTTCTTAGCAATGACTTCTGAAGAAGCCTTCTCTGCTCTTGTCCAGCTCTCTCCAACAAAAGAAAAATCCATCGAGGAGACTACTTCTTTGACAATTTATGTAAGATGAATGGTATTAATGTCAAAAACTTCCTCCGCTTTATAGTAAACTCAGAATGGTTCACTTTAGTAAACGTATATTATGAAAATTCAGATCCACGTGGCATCACAATGGACCTTTTCTGGTGCATCGCTTGCTGATATTATAACCTTACCTAAGGCAGCCTATGGATTTTGATTATTGGTAGAGTAAGAGTTTCAAAGAAGTAATCTGGTAAATAGTTAATCACGACATTTGGCTTTGATTATTAGGCAATAAAAAGGCTCGTAAATACACCAACAGATGGTCTACGCTGACATTTCATGGGTTTTTCTCTGACTCATGCACCTTCAAAGAGATATAGATGCAAGCAAAACACTTATGATTTATGTCTCACTTGATTTTGGTCTTATCTATAACGATTTCCGATTAATTAAAAGCATTCTTGTCGACCCTCTACTTTACTAAACGTTACACACAAAATGTCTACCAATGTTTCCACAAATTTATCTGTCAATAATGACAACAAAGGGCGGCGTTGCGGTGACTCTCATTATCGTCTGACAAATTCGTACACGGCCGGCCGGTATAATAAAATAAGAAAAACACGCTATCGTCTATATTTATAGTGATTTTAGCACAACCGATTAGATTTCGCATATGCGCGTCACAGCAACTTCTATCTCGCTATCAGAATTCCATTCAAAAATGTTTAGTAGGAATCGACGTACATACATTAGATCTCTGATAAACAAATAATTATTTGCTGCCGCATATTGGTTATACTTTGGCCCAACAATATTATCAAAATTTTCATCGCATTTACCAATCATTAAAACTGGTAACTGCCTATCAAACGGCAGCCCCCTATAAAGAAAGCAATTGCGACAAAGTCAAAGAATTCAATACCCCACGAACATACTCTTTATGTCCGCTCGTATAGGGTGTATTGGGATGGTCCGGCAAAATAGAGGATGAAAAACTGTGACATCTGGATTTGTTATAAGTGCCAGACTTAGGCAAGAAGTCTTACGTTTCAAAGACATTAGCGAACGCACTGTAACTGTCCGCATCAAGGCCAAATTCGCCAACATAAGCCTTATATGCACTCACGCTCCTAGGAAGGAAAGAGATAGTATAGCTAAAGATTGCTTCTATGAGCTCCTTGACAAACCTATGAGCGAATACCGAAGTACGATGTTGAAGTCGTGCTGGGAGATTTTAACACAAAGGTAGGAAGAAAAGACATCTTTAGCAGTATTCTCTCACGAAAACACGTCTGGTAACAGAATTATGCTAATTGACTTCGCTACGGGATGAAATGTCACTATAGCCAGCACACGGTTTCCTCACCTCCATATCCATAAGCGGACATGGCGGTCTCCAGATCAACGAACGGTCAACCAAATTGATCACATTGCGATAGGCAAGAGGCACGTTTCGAGTATTTTGGATGTCCGAACATTCCGAGAAGCTAACATCGACTCGGAGCAATATCTTGTTGCAGCCAAGGTAAGAATGCGGATATCCATCATGCCACAACAATCCAGAAATACTGTGAAAAAAAAATTGATGTTGAAAGATTAAAATCGCTAGAGACCGGCAAGACCTTCGCGCAATGCGTATCCCTTAACCTTTCTATGAACACCATACCACCATCATCGAATATCGAAGAACAATGGCAACGATGCCAACAAGCCATTAGATCAGCCGCAACTGATTTGCTAGGTTTCTCGCGCCCACCAACAAGAAACCCCTGGTTTGATGAGGAACGCTGACAGATGCTCGCAGCCAAAGACGAGGCCTACAAGGCTAAGCTACAGGTGAAGACGAGAGCTGCCGTTGAGCTCTAAAGGCAGAGAAGAAGTCAAGAACACCAGCTTTTCAGAAAGAAGAAATAAGAGCGCGATCGAGGATATAGAGAGGTGCCACTCCAGGAACGATGTTCGCAAGTCTTACCAAAGTGTAAAACGTCAAAGCCAAGGATACAAGGCTCGAACAGAATCCTGTCGAGATGAACAAGTATGAACAAACATTGTAGTTGAGATACTGAAAATATGGAAGAGAACCACTTCTGCAGACTGTTAACGATGTTCAACGATGTTAACGACTGTTCGACGATGACGAGCAACATTCCGCTGTCAGGCAGAACGAATTACTCCATATTGGCAACGACAGCGAAAACTGCCAACCACCCGACCAGAGTATAGTGAGGATAGCAATATCTAAACTCAGTGCCGAAAATGACGGCCTTGGTAGGTAACATTCAACAAATCAAAAGCCAAATTTGGTATGATGAAGGTATGCCTAAAGAATTGAACCTCAGCATCGTTCGCATAAAAGAAGACCCTCTTAACTGCGCCAACTACAGAGGCATAAGTCTCCTCAAGATCGCCTACAGGTTCTATCTGCCGCAATATATGAACGCCTGAAACCGTTTGCCAACAACCTGATCGGCCCTTATCAGTGTGGTTTTAGGCCAGGAAAGTTCACAACCGATCGAATTTTCACACTACGACAGATCCCGAAAAAAAAACCCAAGAAGTCCAAATCGATACCCACCACCTATTCATCGATTTCAAAGCCGAATACGACAGCATTTATAGAGACGAACTATACAAGGCCATGTCTAGTTTTGGTATACCGCCCAGTCTCGTCCGTTTGTGTGGGATGATGATGGAGAATTCTCGCTGTTCCGTCAGGTTCGCAAACGACCTAACCGACATATTTGATACCAAAAAAGGATTTACTCAAGGCGATGCACTGTCATGTTACTTCTTCACTCGAACTTCTAAGGAGATCCTATATGAGACACTGATCGTTCCAGTCCTATCTTAATCTATGTCTCCTCCTCTGTGCCACGTAGGTGTTGTTATATGTCTTTCCTTCTATGTATCTATCTGTCTCTCTCTGTTGTATTAATGTCTTGATCTGTCCCAGCCGATGGCTCAGTCGCCAGTGCTGTTACGTGTCAGTAGTTCGTTGCATTCATGTGCGAAGTACTCTGATGTCCAATGTCCACTTCCAGTCCTGTTGTAAGCATGGACCGTCTCAAAAGCGGATGAAGAAATCCTTGGTCGTTTCGGTCCCGTTTGCTTTGACGGGCTATGGAGCCGTTGATCGAAACAAGAACTATACGAGCTGTACATCGATATACCCCTAATCAAAATAACTCTCCATTGGACGTTTAAGATGGCTAGGACATGTAGAATGGACACCAATACTCCGGCTCACAGAGTCTTCGATTGTCAGCCAGACGTCGGTAGAACTCTAGAAGACCTCACATTAAGTGGCGCGCACAAGTAAAAACCAAGCTCAACCAACTTGGAGTGTACAACTGGAGGAAGTTAGCTAAAGACCAGGCTAATTGGAAAGGGACGTTGGTTGAGGCCTAGATTTCGGACTGTAGCTCCACTTCAGTAAGTAAAAAGTAAGTCAATTTTTTTTATTTAATCTTAATACAAGCTGAACTTAAGACTAAAGTAACCTGACTAAATTTATTTATAAGAAAAAGGGCTAAGGAATAGTGGTAGATGAGGAGGACATAAGGGGATTTCGTAGAGCTACAGTGAAAATCAAAGGAATTATACTAATAAGCCAAGCGTAGAATTCTAGTCATTGGCTAGTTGTTGCCGTAGTTGGTTCGGTAAAAGTTGAGTCGGAAGAGCGGAACAGATCTTAGATTTCTTAGTAATTGGTTTTAGTTAGCAAGTTAGATATCCGCTTGGTATTTCAAAGTTAAAAAAATAAAAGTTACGCTGTAGGCCTATCACTAAATTAAATAAACTGCCACGCCCACTTTTAAGAATATTGTGTTATATAAACGATAGAATAAGGCGACGTTCTATGATTTGGATTTTATATGTTTTTTTTTGGCACTTTGTATTATTGTAGATACCCCGCCTAGGGCATATCGGTACGACGAACCGGATCGAGTTCGATAATAATCAATGAAACGATTATTTACTTGTTTGCAGTTGACGTTTTACTTTAAATAATTTTTTTAATAATTTAATCACAAAACGAATTGCGTGATAAGCTCATTCCAATCTGCGATATCGATTGTAGCTTAGTTGAGATACTTAAATAGATTCCACTAGCCCTGGGTGTTTAGAAAACCGTTTGCGTTAAAAGTGCTAAGAACCGTCGGGGGTGCCCGCATTTGAAGTGTTTCTTAATTTAAGTTGATTACATATTTGTGTTGCTGTTCAGGTTAGTTAAAATGGAATATAAAGGCAGTCTGTGTGTTTTTGTGCAAGACTTAAGGAATATCAATAAAAATTGAAATACTGAACGACTTGATGTCAAGTGGTTAAATGAGTATTAACGAATTTATTCCAAGGATAGTCCAAGAAGTAATTTTGTGTGCTGGATCGGGAAATCGTCTTGAACGAACAAAATTTCGAAAATATCATGGAAATATAAAAATCGAAGAAGTAAGATAAATCCTAACAGTTGAACTGGAAAATAAATTTCCGAACCCAGGAATTTAATTTGATTATCAAGAAGAAATTGAGAACAAAATGATTTTCGACATCCCTGAAATTATTTTCAATCTAGTACAGGGATGTTAACATATCACCAACACAAAATAATTTTAAGGCATACATACATAGCAATATGTTCCTTCCTTAAATGGCGTTACCATTCGGAATGAGCCTGGTACTTCATAAACATGGCTCTTCAATCAACAAGGCCCTAAGCTAACTGCCCCTTTCCAGGTGGTTGAGGTCGGTTTCTATTCGTGCGCGCCACTTAAAGCAAGGTCTTCCGCTACTGCGTCTGACGTCTAGCTAGGACTCGAAGACTCTGTGAGCCGGAGTATTGATGTCCATTCGTTCTACATGTCCTAGCCATCTTAAACGTCCAACGCGGAGTTGTTTGACCAGGGGCATGTCGATGTACAGCTCGTATAGTTCTAGCAAACGGGACCGAAGATTTTTCGAAGAATTTTCCTCTCAAATCTACCAAGGATTTCTTCATCCGCTATTGAGACGGTCCATGCTTCAGTGCCGTAGAGCAGGACTGGGATGATCAGGGTCTAATATGGGATCTCCTTAGTAGTTCGAGTGAGGACTTTAGTAATGAATTGCCTTTTCAGCCTGAAGAAACAGCTGTTGGCAAGAGTAATTCTTCGTTTAATTTCTGACGAGATGTTGTTGTCAGGGTTAATAGCGGAGCTGTGATAGGCAAAGTCCCGTACTACCTCAAAGTTATTTCTGTCAATAGTGACGTTCTGTCCAATTGTTCTTTCGTGTTGACAGCCCTCGTTTACAGCCCTCGTTTACAGCCAAACCCATCTTTGTCGCTTCTTTCTCTACACTAGCAAAAGTGGCTATGCCATCACGTTGAGTCCAAATAATGATGTCAATAACTTTGGCTATGCTTGTAGTTAAACCGATTTATGGTAGATTGGGCTTCTGGTGTTAGCTCGGGAGTTTACGGAAGTCACATGACAGTGCGTCCTTTGCCTAAATTCTTTTTTTGATATCGAATCTGTCGGCGATAATTCTCCATGGTCCTCCTGCAGAGACGGACTAGTTTCATCGGTACAGATCATCTCTATAAGTGCTGTCGTGTGATGATTTGAAAACGATGAACAAGAGATGGATATCGATTTGGACCACTTGTTTTTTTCCCGGATCTGCCAAAGTGTGAAGATTTGATCAGTTATGGATTTTTCTGGCCTTAGCCACCCTGAAGTCCCGATCTGTTTGTTGGTAAAAGGTTTCTGGCGTTCACATATTATAACAGACAGGAGCTTGTAGGTGATGTTGAGGCGACTTATGCCTCTGTAGTTGGCGCAGTTTAGAGGAAAACGATGCTGAGGCTTCTTTCTTCAGGCATACATTCATCTGACCAGACCTGGCTTATGAGTTGGCGGGTGTTACTTATGTAGTCATCTCCGCCGGCTTTATAAAACTCAGCGGGAAGGCCGTCATTTCCGGCAGCCTTAAAGCTTTGAGCTTAGATCTTGCTATCCTCACTTCACTCAGATCGGGTTGTTGGCAGGTTTTGCTGTCGTTCCCAATATTGAATGGTTCGTTCAGCCTGACAGCAGAATGTTGTTCGCCGTTTAACAGTCTGCAGCAGAGGTTCTTCGATATCCTCAGCATCGACTGTGTCTCAACTGCGATATTTCCTTGTTCATTTCGACAGGATTCGGTTCGAACATCGTTCCTGCAGTGGCACATCTCTATATCCTCGATCGCGCGCTTTTCTTGTTTTTTTTTCTTCCTTATGAAAAGCCGGTGTTCTTCCCATCTTCTCTGCCTATAGAGCTCAATGGCAGTTCTCGTCTTCACCTGCAGCTTGGCTTTGTAGGCCTCGTTCTTGGCTGTGAGCACATGTCGGCATTCCTCATCAAAGCTGGTGTTTCTTCCTGTTGCAGGCACGAGAAACCTATTGGCATCGTTGCCATTGTTCTTCGAAACTTGATGCTGATGGTATGGTGTTAATCGAGAGGTTAAGGGTTTGTGATTGCAGTCTTTCTACAGCGAATTTTTCACAGTATTTCTAGATTTTTGTGGAGTGGTGGATATCAACATTCTTACCTTGGCTGCAACAAGATTGTGGTCTGAGTCGATGTGAGCTCCTCGGAATGTTCGCACATCCAAAATACTGGATGCGTGCCTCTTGTCTATCGCAATGTTATCAATTTGGTTGACCGTTCGTTGATCTGGAGACGGCCATGTCCCCTAATGTATATCTAGGTGAGGAAACCGTGTGCTGGCTATAGTGGTGATTCGTTACGTAGTGAATTCAATAAGCCTAAGTCCGTTTTCAGACGTGTTGTCGTGTAGGCTATGTTTTCCGGCAATACTGCTAAGAATGTCTTCTCTTCCTAACTTTGCGTAAAAGTCTCCCACCACGATTTTATTATCGGTCTTCGGTAGTCGCTCATAGGTTTTGTCAAGGAGTTCATAGAAGCAGTCCTTAGCTATATCATCTTTTTCCTCCGTTGGGGCTTGAGCACATATAAGGCTTATGTTGGAGAATTTGGCCTTGATGCGGATTGATACAATGCCATCGCTTTTGTCTTGGAAACATAAGACTTCTTGCCTTAGTATGGCACTTATAACAAATCCGCATCCGAATAGTCCTTGTTTCTGCTCACTATAATACGGTCCGTGGTAGATGTCACAGTTTTTCATCCTCTTTTTGCCCGGCCCATCTCATCGTATTTGGATGGCAGTAATGTCTGCTTTGTACCAGTTTAGGGCTTCCGCTAGTTGTTCGCTTGCACCTCTCCAGTTTAATGTTCCCACATTCTGGGTGCAGATACGAACGCCGTTGTCCTTTTCTCGTTAACAGAGTCGTCAACAATAAAATCAGTCGTTTTAGAGGCTATTGATTGCTTCGTAACATTTTTTTTAATGATAGGGTAGTTCACCCAAAATCTGGAGTGCCAGTTCTAATTTATTAGATACATCTAGAACAACTGGCCATCAGTATCCACTACGGGATTGAGCGCTGTCGTTGGCCTTTCGGTTCATCCGCTACCATCTCTGTTCAAGGGGCCTGGCTTTCTTTTGAAATTCCTAGACAATCTGTTGTCCGAATACGGCGAAGCAGCTTGTCTAGGTTTTCCTCGGTCGGGGCGTGAGCCAGGTATTCATTTCGTGCCATGCTGACCTGGCTGTTTATGCTGTAAATGACCCTTCAATACTTCAACCCAGCTGTCATACTAAGTGCATAAATACCTTAGTGTTCACATACCTAAACCCATTGATGCTATATTGTCTGCAGGCCTCCCTGTGAGTGTATATCGATAACATCCCTGTCTGATATGACTACAATATGTATTTGCCCAATTCTGAGATTACCTACCAAATAATCTATCACACAGTAATCCTACCATTCTACGATCAAAGGCTTGCGTCTGTGTGTGTAAATTGATTCTATTTTTAAACTTACACTACACAATAAATGTTGTACGGCTTCGCTGTTCCAGAGCTCCAATAAAATTGGCCCACTTAGTTCATAAAAAAGCTAACGGACGTTAGCACTGCTTCGGTTTCATTGATAAGAATCACAGAAATCATTTATTATCGCGTAAACATTTCGCAAACACCAAGTGGATATGCCCCCATATAGAGTTGCCACTCAAGGCGCTCGCCATTGTTAACGGTTTATAATTTTTTTTTTTTTATAACAACCAAAAATTGTAAAAGATTTTTATTTGCTTTCAGATAATCTCCGATTTGTTGGCCTTGAGAAATAATTATTCTTAACGAAACTAAGATTTCTCAAGTCTTGCGAAAATGTGTTGCAAATGCTGTAGCGTTGCCCAACGCATGATTTGGGTATTTGGCATCGGAACTATACTTCTGGTTCTCGGCATAGTTATGGTGATAATTTGGCCGGATTTGTCAGAGAAATTAGTCGAATCGGTAAGGAACTTTCAAACACCTCTTTGACACCATTTTGCATTCCGTGTTTTGTTTTTTTTCAGTCGCTGAAACTTAAGCCAGGATCATCGACATTTGACAAATGGGCGGTCACACCAATCCCAGTATACACAATTTTCACGCTCTTCAACTGGACGAATCCCGAAGAGATCCGCAATCCAGATGTGAAACCAAATTTCGTCGAAATGGGACCGTATGTGTTTTTGCAAAAGGCCCAAAAAGAGGATATAGACTTCCACGACAACTCCACCGTGTCTTACTATGAAAGGAAGACATGGATATTCCAACAAGAAATGTCTGGTGGAAGTTTAAACGACGTCATCACGTCACCGTATCCAATTGCAGCTGTAAGTTGAAATACTTTGTCTTTCTCTCTGAAGAAGCATCTAATCAAAAATATCCTTCCTCCAGACTATTGCTGACTTAATGCGTGATTGGAACAAGTACATCAAGAAGGTCGTTAATTTCATGCTCAACAAGCAGGGTGGTAGTCTTTATGCAAGAAAACCAGCCGGCGAATGGATCTTCGATGGCTTTGATGATGGGCTACTTGAATTCCTGAATCTATTCAATACTACGGCTATCGATTTGCCATATACAAAGTTTGCTTGGCTGGCTGATCGAAACGAAACCAAAGAGTACCAAGGCAGGTTCATGATTAACACTGGCGTCGATGACATATCAAGGTTGGGTGAACTAACGCATTGGAATCTCAACCCATCGAATGGTTTCTACCCAGATGAATGTGGTCGAGTGAATGGTAGTGTTGGGGATAAGTTTGCTCCGAAAATGGATGTAAACCAGGACATCACCATCTATACAACAGATACGTGTCGTTTCATGAACTTGTCACCCAGTGGTAAGGGCAGTCTACACGGCCTTGATGGTGTTGAGTGGTCGGCAACAGCTGAAACTCTCGACAGTGGTGAGAATTATCCAGAGCAAAAGTGTTTTTGTAATCCCAAAGAGCAAGAATGTCCAAAGGGTGGAGTGGTTGATAGTCGGAAATGCCGTGCTAATGCGCCTATTTATACATCGTTTCCACACTTTTACCTCGCCGATTCGAGCTTTGTTGATGCGGTAACTGGTCTTAATCCCAACGAGGAGGAGCATGCATTTAAATTTCTCATCGAGCCAATTTTGGGTGTGCCCCTTGAGGTGAACGCACGTGTGCAGTATAATTTACTTCTTCAACCAGATGAAGCGTTCGAGTAAGTTAATCTGATTCCTCCGATGAGTTGGATAGTTGAATGTAGTTTTGTCCTACTTTGCAGTTTCTATAAGGGATTGCCGAGGATTTTGATGCCATCGTTTTTCTTCGAGCAGGTCGCTAAGCTGACTGCGGAAGTAGCCAAAGATGCTAAGGTATGTTGAAGCTCTATAGATCCACTATGAACAGTAAATGAAAACTTGTTTGCATTCTTCCAGCTTGGCTTGAATCTGAAAGACTACGGACTGTACTTTGCCTATGCCTTAATCGGCGTGGGTGGCCTTATCGATCTTATCGGCATTATACTAACAATCACAAAACGATGGAAGGGTTCATCTGATGATAAGGAAATACTTCCAAGCACCTAGAATCCAAAGACTATGTAAGCCATTTGCGTTGGTCCAACAGCCATGATCTCACATGAGTCCCGGGTAGATAATGGACACGAAGCAGACAGAGGGCCAAAAAAAAATTTCTCTTTCATTGGCCTGCAATGAGCTTCTGTCTTCTAGTCAGAAAGGGAATACACATGGGAAAAACACATCCAAAGGACATAATTTCAAAACAACATGAGGACACTTCATGAATTCGACTAATCCAGCGCCAAATGCCACTTTGTAACAAAGACAGCACATTAATTCTAAATTAGAATATTTATTTAAAAAAACAAAAAAAACTTTTTCGATATGGGGTCTTGGTAATAAGGTCATAAGTGAAGACAAGAATTTACAAAAATTGGTTTCAAAAATTATGTTTTTGAACGCAACAATTTATTATAATTTTCTTCTTAAAGAAATTATTATCAAATAATTTATGTCTGTTAAAGCCTATAAGGAAAAAAATATGTTTAGTGGTTAAGGAATCATCATTTAGATGTTAAGGACAAATTGCTAATGAAGCTATGTCTTGAAATGCCTGACAAGACATATTTTTATAAAATTGTTTATTTTAAACTCGAAATAGAGGAAACTACACTCATAATTAAAATTAAAATATTTATATAAATGGAAGTTTTCTTGTTGTTACCATGTTTTCAGTGCTGCCAATGCCCGATTTTCAAGGATGTAACAGATTCGATTGGCTTGACAAAATGCAAAAACCAAATAAATCCACACATTCGAAAAGTATGGAGTTGATAGTAGATTGACACTCACAATAAGGTCCAAATTATTCAAATGTCAACCATTTTCTGCCTACAAGAAAAAAATTGGCCTAGAGTATACCCGCATTGGTAGAGTTCCGTTCTCATTGGTTAAAACGGTCGATTGATCAGAAGATCTTAACAATTACCAACTTGTGTTTGCGATATTATGCCTGCCCACTCCGATTCTCAGCCTTCACGTGGCGACCGCTGAGTGCCTGCTACCTTGACCGTAGATAAGGTCTCATCCATCGTGTAAAGTCTTGGCGGCAGCAGATGAGAACGGGGTGAGAAGACTTGTAGACTTACACTTAAACACTAGAGTCAATCGGAAGAATTTCCAAGACGCCCAACTAACAATTATTCCTCCATAAGGCAATCAAATTTAATTTCCACAAGCAATTATTTCTGTAGGCCTTATTTACTTGTGCGCGAAGGTTGAGCATTTTTTCAGTCCACTGATTCGGTAGAAGCCTGTTTAAGAAATTATGCAGAAATATTCACAAGCATAACCGGAGTTGTGATTGTAAAACCTCTGTTAGGCTGTTTTTAAGCTTCCGGAGATGTGTGTACATGTAACATACGTTAAGATGTTTTGGTAGAACTTTGCAAGAAGTTAATCGGAAGCGAAGCATGTGTAGAGCTTATAAATGAAGTCTTAAAAAAGCTTAAGTTGAAAGATCGGTAAAAGTTGAAAAGAAATGACTTCGAGAAAGCTCGCAAATATTTTCGGAAAGACTCTTTGCGAAGCCTATAATTTGCTACTATAAAGCCTTTAACAGCAAACAAAGTTTTTTCTTTAAGGCTTAAGATGTTTCGGTAGAACTTTGCAAGAAGTTAATCGGAAGCGAAGCATGTGTAGAGCTTATAAATGAAGTCTTAAAAAAGCTTAGGTTGAAAAATCGGTAAAAGTTGAAAAGAAATGACTTCGAGAAAGCTCGCAAATATTTTCGGAAATACTCTTTGCTACTATAAAGCCTTTAATAGCAAACAAAGTTTTTTCTTTAAGGCTTCTTAGAAGTATTTAAAGAAGTCTTGTAGATCTAAATAGATGGCCAAAAGTGCGCCAAATGTTTTTCCACAAGACTTCATACAGGTAATAATGCTAAAAGGAGAAATACCTTCGATAGTGTTTCATCCTAAGTTTGCTGCTTCAAAATATTCGGACAACAGGTCATTTAGGAATCTCAGGACCCTTGAACAGAGATGGCGACGGATGAGCCGTAAGGCCAAAGGCAGTGCTCTTTCCCATAGTGGATACTGAACATACAGGTAATAATGCTAAAAGGGGAAATACCTTCGATAGTGCTTCATCCTAAGTTTGCTGCTTCAAAATATTCGGACAACAGGTCATTTAGGAATCTCAGGCCCCTTGAACAGAGATGGTGACGGATGAGCCGTAAGGCCAAAGGCAGTGCTCTTTCCCATAGTGGATACTGATCGTCCCGTGTCTCAGGGGTATCGAACAAATGAAAACTGGCCCTTCAAGTTGTGGCCTTGGAGGTTTTACTTTGTACCCAAAAAAAAAAAATCCTTTTACTTAGCAATCAATAGCCATGGAAAGAACTGATTTTATTGTTACCGATATTGAGAGAACATTAAACAGAAAAGGTGCAGACGCACAATTAGCAGAAATCCTTAGCTGCAAAGCAAATGCAAAGAAGACGTAACTGCCATCAAGGAAATTCGATGGGATGGAGTGGGCAAATATAGGATGAGAAACTTCGACATCTTCTACGTTATAGTGAGCAAAACAGTGACAATTCGGATACGGATTTTGAATAGGTGAAACTCTTATTCAAGAAGTCTTACACTTTCAAGACTTTAGCGAACGCATTGTACCAATCCTCATTAAGGCCAAATCTGCCAACATAAGCCTTATGTGCGCTCACGCTCCGATGGATGGAAATGGTGATATAATGAAAGCCTGTTTCTACGAGCTACTTGACAAAACTCGTAAGTGCGTTCAAAGTCGTGTTTGAAATTTTTAACGCAAAGGTGCTAAAAAACCCATCCTTATCAATATTGAAACACAGCCTGCTAATTGACTTCGCTGCAGAACGAAATGACACTATAGCTAGCACACGGTTTCCTTACCACGATATCCATAAGAGGCCATACAGGTCTTCAGATCAACTAACGGTCAACTAAATTGATAACATTGGGATAGACAAGAGGCACGCAATCAGTTTTTTAGATGGCCGATCATTTCGAGAGGCTAACATTCGTTTCGATCCGGTACCTTGTTGCAGCCAAGTTAAGAATGCGGATATCCACAACGCCACAACAAATGACATATGCATACAAAATACAAATCTTTGGCGCAACAGGGTCGTTAGTTCCCAGGGCCGAGCTTTCTCACAACCATTCATGTGTGCGTGTGTACTTCGTGCACGATGGTGGGACCTCCTCTCTTATGCCGAACGGCGAATTTGATATAAGCTTCTCTTGACAACTGATACTACTCGGATGATTTGTCAGATCATCACGAAAGGAGATGATCGAAATGTTGCTACGGCTGGGAATCGAACCCATACAACCAGGTATTAGATCGACCCGTGACTACTGATGTGCTAGGTTTCTCGCGCCCACCAGCAAGAAACCCCTGGTTTGATAACGAATGGCGACAGATGCTAGCAGCCAAGAAAGGTGCCTACAAGGCTATTCTGCATGTGAAGACGAGAGCTGCCATTGAGCTCTATAGGCGAAGAAGAAGGGAAGAACCCCGGCTTTTCATAAAGAAGAAAAAAGAGCAAGAAAAGCGCGCGATCGAGGATATAGAGAGGTGCCAACTCAGGAGCAATGTTCGCTACTTTTACCAAAGTGTGAAACGTCGATTATGTCAAGAAAGCCCACAGCCGATCAAATTTTGACACTTCGGCTGATTCTTGAGGAAAACCCATGAAGTTCAAATCGATACCCGCCACCTATTTATCGATTTCAAAACCGTATACGACAGCGTTTATGGACACGAACTGTACAGAGCCATATCTAGTTGTGGTATACCACCCAAACTCGTCCGTTTGTGTAGGATGAGGATGGAAAATTCTCGCTGTTCCGTCAGGGTCGGAAACGACCTCACCGACACATTCGATACCAAAAAAATGATAAAGGCAAGGCGATGCGCTGTCTGGTGATTGATTCTTGAGAAGATTGTGTTAAAGCCACTCGAACTACTATTGAGATCATATATATGACCTGATCATCCTAGACCTGCACTAGACTAAAGCATCAACCGTATCCAAGGCGATTGATGAAATCCTTGGTCGATTCGAGAAAAAAATTCTTCGAAAAATCTTCAGTCCTGTTTGCGTTGACGGGCTATGGAGACGAAGATTCAATCAAGAACTATACGAGCTGTACAGCGACTTGACTCTGGTAAAAAATGTCCCCATTGGACGTTTAAGATGTCTAGGACAAGTAGAACGTGTTGACACTAATACTCCGACTCGCAGAGTCTTCGATTCCCAGCCAGACGTCGGACGCAGTAGAGTAAGACCTCGCCTTAAGGCCGTGTGTCTATTGCATTAAAATGGGGGTTAAACTTTATCCACTGGCTAATTTTTGACATTCCTACGGTTTTTTTCCATCTCTGTCAACCCTCAGTAGGTATATCAAATGTCAAAAATTAGCCACTGGATAAACTTTAGCGAGCTGTTGAGCAGGTTAAAATTTTGAAGTCACCATACTAATGTCAAAATCGCCACTGGCAAAAACTTTAACGCAATTGACACACGTTCTAAGTGGCGCGCACCTCAACCAAATTGGAGTGCGCAAATGGAGGCAGTTAGCTAAGAAACGCGATAATTGGAGAGGCATATTGGTTGAGGCCCGGACTGTAATGCCACTTAAGTAAGTAAGTAGCAGTTTTTTCGACAGTACCCATATACTGGATTTTCGAATATACCCAATAATCTGTGCCTCGCTTAATTTTCTTTTAATAAATTCTTTTTAATATATAGAAATTGGTTAAGTATCATGCTTTTCCACATTCATCAGTCAAAATCGGTCACAGATTTGTCTTACAGATTCGTGTGCCCCAATTTATATTCCCAATAGAACCCTTACGATTAAAATTGCATGCATTATCCGTATCCAATAAAAACAAACACTTTATCATCAACATTTT
Source organism: Rhingia rostrata (assembly GCA_949824845.1). Taxonomy (NCBI): domain Eukaryota; kingdom Metazoa; phylum Arthropoda; class Insecta; order Diptera; family Syrphidae; genus Rhingia; species Rhingia rostrata. The sequence continues at coordinate 41,205,764 of OX463755.1, read as the reverse complement.
TAGTAATTTTAGCACAACCGATTAGATTTCGGTTAGATTTCGGACATGCGTCGCATGTCATATTTTGTATTTTTTGGTATTAATTCTATTCAGAACAATTGTTATTTATTAGCTACCAACTCATATACATACATTAGATCTTTGATAGCCAAATAAGTCTTTGTTGTTGTTCTGAATAACAATCGTTATCACTTATCAACAACACCTTCTGTGTGCTGCCTATCAATACTTGGCAGCAACGTAAGTGCAACACATTTTTGTCACTTGACAAAGCGCAGATTTTCTGCAATGACTTCATTTTATTGGGTTAGTCTCCTCATCCATTCTGGTAGAAAAAAAAACCAGAGCTGGTTATTTTGTTTATAACGTCTGATTTTTTAAGAGTTACGTTTTTCAGGTTGGCAGCACTGGTTAGTAATGGCGTCGAAACGTCATCTGTCAAAGTGAAAAGTGTCAGTACATTCTGTCATTTAATCATCGAACGACTTAAAAACGAGCAACGATTGCAAATTATTGAAACTTTTTATTCAAGACTTGTGCTCTGTGAAAAATGTGCACCGTTTGTATCGACCATATTATGGTCGTCATAATCCACCTGATTAAACAACAATTCGTGCTGAAATCACCAAATTTCGCACCAAATTAACTTTGTTGGACATCAACCATCGACTCACATGCGTACAGTGCATACCGAAAAATTTATTTCAGTCGTCGCGTCCAATGTTAATGAAGATCGTGAAATGTCAATTCGTCGCCATTCTCATTTTGATTTTTATTTCATAAAGACGGTGCCACATGCCACACAGCTCGTGAAATAATGGAAATGTTGAAGGATGGGTTTGGTGAGCAGCCTATATCTCGAAATGAACCTGTGAGTTGTCCGCCAAGATCATGCGATTTAACGCCTCTTAATTATTTCTTGTGGGGTTATGTAAAGTCGTTAGTCTATGTGGACAAGCTGAACACGTTTGAAGACTTCCAGGATAACACAACATGCCTAATTCGTGGAATACAGGCCGAAATGCTCAAAAATGTGACGCAAAATTGGACCTTGCGGTTGGAACATTTGAAACGGAGCCGCGGACAACATTTACATGAAGTTTTCTTTAGGCCGTGTGTCAATTGCGTTAAAATGGGGGTTAAACTTTATCCGTTGGCTAATTTTTTGACATTTCTGCAGATGCTTTCCATATCTGTCACCCCTCAGTAGGTATGTCAAATGTCAAAAATTAGCCACTGTATACATTTTAGCGAGCTGTTGAGCAGGTAAAAATTTTGAAGTCTCTAGTCACCATACTAATGTCATAATTTATCCATTGGCTAAAATTTTAACCCAATTGACACACGGTCTTAGAACGTAAAATGCTTATTTATCGATTACAATAAAAATTGAATAGTTAATGCAAATTTGAGTTTTATATTCGATTTAAAAAAAACTACGCTTACAAAATCACACGTTAAATTGACGGTATCAGTGACGCAATAGTAAGTGCGATGAACTATCATGCAGAAGGTCTGGGTTCGATTTCCAGCTGTAGCAACACCTAAATTATTTTTCACTGGCCCTCCTCTCGTCATGAATTGAAAAATCATCCAAGTAGTATCAATTGCCAAGAAAAGAATAAAACAGGAGGTCCCGTCATCGAGCAAGAAGTACACATGCACACATGAATGGTTGTAAAAAAGCTTGGATTTACGTAATAACGGACGCCAAAAATTTGCATTATTATTATAAGCTGCGAAATAAGAAAAGAAAGTGGAAAAATGTCCACAGAAAAATTCCCCCTCAATTTAAAATTTTGTTCCACTGAATTAAAAATCTCAGCGTATGTGGAACACGCCTAATGAATACTTTAGCTGTATATTAGCTGCGTCAAAATATTAACGTTTTAGTGTAGCTCTTTCATTTTGTATTCAGTTGCTTAATTTCAATAAATAAGAGGACTGACCTTAAAATTTTAGTGCTTGTTCGATATGCTTACACTGTTGAGACTTACACCAAATGTGGGCTTAATCCCGGTCCATGGTGTAAACGTTACTAAAATTGCACCACATTCTGTAATTATCAAAAATATCGATAACAATGGAAATCATCTAGTCAATAACTCTATACGTCATGTAATATTTCGATTGCCTATGGAGCCAGAAACCATTTGGAACCACATGAATTTCAAAAAGATGCTCTTTGGATGGGTGCAAAACGAGTTAAGGCGACAAAAAGCCTATCGCTTCCGAATCACAACAAAATTGGATGATGACTTCCGATAGAAAGTGGATCGCTTACGACAATCTCAATTCTGTCGTACTGTGTGAACATCTTAAGCCTTTCGGCGACACACTTTTCGGCACATTTGATTAAAAATACGAGTCAACATTGTCATGGAATGCTCATCTGTAAGATCTAATCTGCGATCAGACATTTTCACGTTCCATTATAAGCTCATCTGTAACAGCAATTAAATCTCTGGCCCTCTTTAAAAAATACCATGAACGAAATGTTTATTAATACGAAGGAGATGATATTTTACGCAATACACTCGAATTGCCTAGGCGTTATCGATATCGATAATGATCATCGAAACGATCACTTACCTGTTGGCATCTAAATTTTTTGTTCAACTTCTGTGTTATAATTCAATCATAAAATGATAAGCCCTCTGCGTTCGGCGATACGAATGAATGATTAGTAGATATTTAAAGAAATTCTCAAATCCATGGGGGTTTAGACGACTATTTGCGTTAAAAGTGTTAAAAGCAGTCCGGGACACGCATATAAAGTGTTTTTTGTTTTTTATTTTCGGCTGAACAATTTTTTTAATTTTTTATTTATTTTTTGTTGGGTGCTGATGCAGTTCAGGTTAGTTAAAACGGACAAAATCTTTTTCAAAGGATATTTTATAAGATTTAAAACACCCGGCTATGCGAACGGAATCTAGGATCATTCAAAGGAATTTTTTTTGTCAAATCTTCTAAAGTACCTGGCGACACGTTCATTTCAACGACTTTCATTCTCATGAACGCAGTGGCCACACACAAAAAAGCGTCGTTGGAATAAAGTCAGCCTTTACACATGGAAGACGGTGAAACCTGAAACGACTCCCTCATATTTTCGTGTCTCTGAGGTCTGCACTCGCCGAAGACAACTTTCAAATGAGTTTTTATGTCAAAATGAGTTTTGGAAGTGAAACGATCATTCCCACACCGAGAATTCAATCAGAAATGTATTCTCGGTGGATTTTCAGTGCAATCCTACGTCAGAGATAAGGGAAGTAACTTACTAACTAACTTGCTTCCTTTATCTCTGCCTACGTCCTCGTTTCGGCTCACATAAAATCTTCCTGAACGTGTCGCTAGTCACTAAGATATTTTAGATGAAACAAAGTTCTCATTGGTAAATCGACCACTTTGCCAAATTATATTTTGCTCCTAATAAAAGGACCATTCATATCAAATCTCAAGTTTCAAGAGAGAATTCTCTACCTGTAGAACTCTCTACTCTTTCGCAAAAAAAAGGAAAACGACCAATAGTGAATTAAGTTGAAAAAGACGACAAACAAAAAAGTCCCTTCACTCTGGTATGGCCATTCTGTCTGTTTGTCGGTCGTCACGCATCATGTTTGGAAGAATGTTCTTCAAATTTGACATACGAGGTTTTTAATAAAAACGCAGACGGTTTTTGGAATTGCAATAATAGGGATAAGGCTAATGGTACCTGCCATAGGTATAATGGCTGAGGTAAAACGAAATTTCTCAAATATGGAAAATCCTTAATATTTCCCAATATATATTGTCTAGTTGAATGCAATTGATAATAAATAAGGGTTTTCATGCAATGTCTTAAGTTTACAACGTGTGAAAAAGTTTAACTTTACGACGACGTTTCATGAAAGCTTTTAAAACCGCACCACTAAATAATGTCATAAGTTCAATCTCATTTTACCTTTTTTTTTTACTAATACCTAGAAAGATTTCCTTTTGTTCTATTGCCATCCAAGATATTTTTTTTTAGTTTTGCGCATATAGTTATTGTATGGAAGTGATTGATTAAATGTCAAATTAGCGTTTCAAAAGTTTACAACGTTTACATCACAGTTACAAATCCAATTCGTGTGGGAAATTTCCGATATTGTTTTAAACGATTTGCCATACAAATTTTGACAGTTTACCACGACATTTACCACGTCGTAATTTTGCAAAGTTTACAACAAGTTTACGTTGTTGCATGGATACCCATTACGTTATTATTGACATGTGAAAGAATTCTTTATAATTAGTTTTGGCCAATGACGGTTTTTTGACAAATGAACGCCTTTACTGATTTTCTCTCAATTTCGGAACTACAATAATCAACAGGAATCAGAATCTATTATCAACATTTCGCGTTTAATTTCGATCACTGATGTCAATATTATAAGTTGTCCATAAAAGTAGTATATAAATCGAACAGGTTATCCTCTTCAAGCCCATACTATACAGCTGTCAAAATTTCACACGAAAAAGCAAATAGGATCTAACGTAATTAAGTAAATGTGAACGAAATTAAACGATAAGGTTTATCTGCGCACACTGGGAGTTATTGTTCTACTTAACCACTCAAAAAACAAAAACTTGCTTCGCATATTTTTAAAATCTGTTAAGTACCAACTTGCTTTGCGTTTCATATACCGTTTTCCATCGATAAAAATCAATAGTTTTTTGATCTAGATCTGTCAAAAGACCGTTTTTGACAGTTGTTCTGCTCCATTTGGGCAAAAAAAATGTTTTTTTTTTATCTCAGATCAATTTTGCAGATCTGGATTTTTTGGCAGATTACCCTTCCTTTGCACTAATACTTATACAAATGATAGCTGTCAGTTTGGCTTGAGTGATTTTCGTTTTGATTTAATGTTATTTCGGTTATGAAAAACTATTATTAACTATAAATTTGTAGCAGTTTATTGCGAAATATAAATTTTATAAAAAAAAAACATATGAGAAGGCTGCAATTCGCTTTGCGGGTTGTTTAATACCCTATCCCATCAAATCCTTAAAATGAATATCCCCAAAATGTGGTCTTTATGGCAACAAAATATTGAAAATTACATTGTCACACCACATTGTTCAGAAAGTTTATCAATATCTTGTATGGTTCGACAAAAAACAACGTTTTTCTTCTGTATATGGTATGGCGTAGGCCCCAAAAAGTGGGCGTGGGTTAAAATGATATATAAGCAAAATATTGAGATTATCATAACCAATAATTTCGCATTAAACATTTTTTCGAATATTTTAAAATTAGACCGAAAACGCATTTTACGGAAAACGCCCCCTAAAAAGTAGGAGTTGCAAACATATAGACGAAATGTAGAATAAGAACTTGTTCAAAAACTTTTTCAAAATTCTGTACCGTTTTGCCAAAAAGAAGGTTTTTCTTAAAAATCGGCGTCGTAGCGGGCGGATTTCAATTTTTTTTTACAATACTTCTGCTTTGTAGAGGGCTAAGTGGCGCGATGGTTAGTGCGATGAACTGGCGCGCAGAAGGTCTGGGTTCTCATTGGTAAATCGACCATTAGAAAGAAACTTCATCATGATATCTTCCTAAGTTTGGTTTCGAAACCTGACCATTCTACGTGAAGAAAATTTCCGAAAAGTGAACGAAACTAAATATGCTTCTTCGTTAATGTTTACTTCCTCCTTATAAAAGGTTTTGATCTCTTTTAAGTAACACTTTTTCGATTCATTACAACGAATTCACAACGTCCCAAAAAATGTTCACGTCAAAAAAAAAAATTATACAGCAATTAGTTTCTTCTGCAAGATCTCCAGTGTGAAGATATTCTCTCTTCATTATGAGCACCTCACAAAATCCAACCCAAGCTACACCCTTCACCTTTTTTAAAAACTCCCGAATATCGATAAAACCATCAGACATTCAAAGGGCAAGTACCGTTATACAACTCAATACCTAAGTCATAAAATCTGAACACATCATCCTACCCGACTCAGACCAGATACCAATTTTCTGTCCTTTTTCAAAGAATCGCAATTTGTATTTTACACCCACAAACGTTAGAGGCGTTCCCGATATCTATCCGATATCCCGATGTAGCATCTCATTTTAAAAATGTCACCATATGGAAAACACTTCTTGAAGGCAACACTCCAATTCCAAAAATACATCTTCAATATCACTTATCACATACCTAAAAATGGAAAATTCAATCAAATCTACCTGCTTCGAATCCAGCTTCAAATTCAGACTCCAGACGTCAGACACACCTCTTCGCCATCTATGGGCTGTCAATGTAACATTCAGAGGGAAATAACCATTTTAGAAACATGCATGTTACCAATTGTCTCATCCATACATCCAGAAACTTTCGTTCGATTCCTTACAACAATGGAGAAATTGTTTTCCTGGACTCACCGATAAGTTTCATAATTTTAACTTTTTCACATTCAATCCAACGTACCAAAATTTACTTTTTGACAGACACCACATATTCTTGGTGCATACCGGTGCACCAAAGTCCTTTCTCCAAACAACATGCCAACGCGAAACCATCTCTTGTTTTGAACACCAACTTACGTGTTGCCTGAGTTACAAGTCCATCCATTCAATACACGCAATCAAACAGCCACAATACAGCCGCCCGAAAATTGGTTTTACTTCAAACAAACAATATAAACCAACTACACGTGATCACCGACATCAAGCAGCATTGGTTGTGGTCAATATTTGGATGGTGGACTAGATCAGAATACCGTCATCGTGATGATTTTGTGTTTCATAAAATCCAATTCACACCGTCCCAAAAAAAGTTTCACTTTACAAAAACAACTTGTGTGACATGAAACTTGACAGCTACACCGACATCTGTTCCATTGGTAACAAAAAATATCAAATTTCAGATCAAAACCCAGATTTACCAATGGAAAAGGCCATAAATTACCTTCATTTGTTTAGTTACCGACCCCCTTGTTTAATAGAATTCACTAAAACACATTTCAACGGTTTCGTAGTGCATAGCTATTTATGCAGCCTTTATTCAGGGTCGCAAAAATTCTTATTCATAAAACATTTTCCCATCCAAAATAGTTATACAAGGTTTGTGTCAAAGAAATTAGTAAACATTTTGAAATCTATTACAATGTGCAATGTAAAAGCTTTGTTCCCTCATTGACCGATGAAAATATGAAATTGCCTATGAAGTACTGTGATGTCAATGTCAATGCCTATGATCTTGAGTCTATTGAAGTTGTCTAATCTGGAAATTGTGCGTTCCTGACTATCGAATATTTCAAATATTATACCCACACTCTTACTTGACGTATTTTGGCGATTTATCCTTGACTGGTATTCTCCTATGTAATCAACAATTTACAAATATTTATTGGTTGTATTTTGTCATAACCAACTAATTTATGACTCAATAAATCGGTTGAATATACAAATTTTATCGTTCACGATCAACAAAACAACAGTTACAAGGTTATTTCCATTTGTATTCTGTGCTGGGTGCCACACTGCATATAGAATTGTGTACTTTTGTCGCTGTGAGAACTCCGATTAGATTTACATACATAAGCACTTCTACCGGGCTATTGATAACATTTGACAATCTCGTTTTGTAATCTCGTAAACACTAAGTGGACATACCCCCCATAGAGCGTTTGCATAACAATCGCTTGTTTTTGTCACCATTTATCTTATCTCCTTATAACGGTCACAAAATTGTGATAAAACTATTTTTGCTTTCAGATGATCCCCGATTAGCTAGTCTAAAGGACGAAATAAAACACTCAGACATAATTCCTAACGAAATTAGCACTTTTCAAGTTTTCAAGCGAAAATGTGTTGCAAATGCTGTAGCGTTGCCCAACGCATGATTTGGGTATTTGGCATCGGAACTATACTTCTGGTGCTCGGCATAGTTATGGTGATAATTTGGCCGAATATGTCGGAGAAAATAGTCGAATCGGTAAGGAATTTTAAAACATCCCTTTGCCACCATTTTTAACTCCTTTTTTTATAGTCGCTGAAACTTAAACCTGGATCATCGACATATGATAATTGGATGGTCACACCAATCCCAGTTTATACCAGTTTTACGCTCTTTAACTGGACGAATCCCGAAGACATCCGCAACCCGGATGTTAAACCGAATGTCGTCGAAATGGGTCCGTATGTGTATTTGCAAGAAACCCTCAAAGAGGACATCGAATTTCATGACAACTACACCGTGTCGTTCTTTGAAAGGAAGACATGGATATTCCAACCAGAAATGTCTGGCGGAACGTTAGAGGACAAGATCACGTCCCCGTATGCGATTTCAGCTGTAAGTCGAAATGGCCATTCTAGTATATGAGCATTTTTAAGAAACAGCATATCCTTTCTCCAGGCTGTTGCTGATTTGGTGCGCGATTCGAACAAGTACGTCAAGAAGATCGTTAATTTCCTGCTCAATAGGGAAAGTGGTAGCATATACACAACACAAACATCCCGTGAATGGATTTTCGATGGATTTGATGATGGACTACTTGAGTTCCTTAATTTGTTCAATACTACGGCTCTTGATCTGTCATATACTAAGTTCGGTTGGTTGGCCGATCGAAACGGCACCAAAGAGTACGAAGGCAAATTCACGATGAACACCGGAGTCGATGATATTCAGAAAATTGGCGACCTAACACATTGGAATGGTAGCCCGACGAATGGTTTCTATCCAGGTGAATGTGGTCGTGTGAATGGAAGTTTTGGAGATATGTTTCCACCAAAAATGGACACAACCCAGCAAATTTCAATCTATACAACAGATACGTGTCGTTTCTTGAACTTGTCTCCCACTGGTAAGGGAACTTTACACGGTCTTGAAGGCGTTGAGTGGTCGGCAACAGTCGATACTCTCGATAGTGGTGAGAATAACCCAGACCAACAGTGTTTCTGTAATCCCAAAGAGGAAGTTTGTCCAAAGGGTGGAGTGGTTGATAGTCGGAAATGCCGTGATAACGCGCCTATTTATACATCGTTTCCGCACTTTTATCTTGCCGATTCGAGCTTTGTTGATGGGGTAACTGGCCTTAATCCCAAGCAGGAAGATCATGAATTCAAATTTATTATCGAACCGAATTTGGGTATTCCGCTGGTGGTAAACGCACGTATACAATATAATTTACTTCTTCAATCGGATGAAGGGTTCGAGTAAGTAAATATGATTCCCCCGATGAGGTGGTAGGTTGAATGTAATTTTGTCGAAATTTTCAGTATCTATAAGGGATTGCAGCGGGTTATGGTGCCATTGTTTTTCTTTGAGCAGGTAGCTGAGCTATCTGAGGAGCTTGTCAAAGAAGCTAAGGTTTGTTGAAGCTCTTTGTATTTAGTTGTGTCTAACAAATCTTTTCTGGAAAATCTAAAACGTAAATTCTCTTTTATTTGCACTATTCCAGCTTGGCTTGAACCTGAAAGACTACGGATTGTACTTTGCCTATGCGTTGATTGGTGTGGGAGCACTTATCGATCTTATCGGCATTATACTAACAATCACGAAACGATGGAAGAGTCCATCCGGTGATAAGGAAATATTTTTGAGCACCTAGAATCTAGCGATTATGTTAGCCATTTGCGTTGTTCCAGCCGTTCCGATCTCACATGAGTCGTAAGTAGATGATGGACGTAGGAAGAAAGGAGGCGATGCGAGATTTCTAATTGTTTGGCCCACTATCAACGTGTGTCTTCTAGAAAAAAAAATACAAAAATCCAACGCCTTTTGCCACTTTGTAACAAAGACAACATTAATTCTAAGTTAGAGTAATGGAAGTGTAAGTTATAAGTAATTAGTGGATAAGTAATGATTTTGATAGTAAGGTTTTGCTAGAAAATCTGTAATATATAATTTATGTTTAAGCTTAGTGGTTGTGGAGCATAAATGTGCAACTCTAAAACAAAAGCAGAGCTCATTTGCAAGACAGTAATGAAAGGATGCCGAGAATTGGCTGTCGAAACTTATGTTTATTATTGTGCTTACATTATAAGTAAAATTGTTTATTTTGAATTCGAAATATTAACAACAACACTTAATGCTCAGTAAAATAAATTTAAGTTTTTATATTTATACTTAAACTTAATTTAAATTAAAACTTAACTAACAAGAACAGTGTTAATTTTTTTGTGAGTTTAGTTGTAGTCTTACTTAAGTTTAAGTTAAACCCGGAGTTTATTCGTCCATTTGCTATACATGTCCTAGCCATCTTAAACGTCTAGAGGTCGTATAGCTAATCTTCGTCTCCATAGCCCGTCAACGCAACCGGAACCGACGATTTTTCAAAGAATTTGTCTCTTAACTGGACCAAGGATTTCTTCATTAGCTTTTGATAATGTCCATGCTTTAGCGCCTTAGAGAGGGAATGGGATGATCAGGATTTGTATGATCAGGAGTTGTACTGAGAGTTTTAATACCCAGAGTTAATAGCAAAGCCTAGGTAGAGAAAGTCCCGTACTAACTTAAAGTTATAGTTATCAATGGTGACGTTCTGCTCAATTCGTCGATGTTGTGTGTCCTTTTGAGTTGACAGCATATACGTACCCTTATTAACTGCCTCTCTAAACCTATTATTGCCGCTTCCTTCTCTATACTAGCAAACGTGTCTATGACATCACACATTGAGTGCCTCAGGTTAATCTGAATGACTTTCAGCATTTTGTCGGTTTCGCCGATGTCCACATCGTCTTCAGGACCAAATGAGAGGAATATCTAAAGGCATGCCTTATATGGTCCACGACAGCTCGGTTGTGCGATGGTTAGTGTGACGAACTGCCGCGCAGAAGGTCTGGGTTCGATTACCAGCCGTAGCAACATCTTAAATGATTTTTCACTGGACCTCCTCCCGTGATGATCTGACAAATTAGTATCAATTGTCAAGAAAAGCTTATCTTAACTTCGCCAAATGAGAGGAATATCTTAAGGCATGCCTTATATGGTCCACGACAGCTCGGTTGTGCGATGGTTAGTGTGACGAACTGCCGCGCAGAAGGTCTGGGTTCGATTACCAGCCGTAGCAACATCTTAAATGATTTTTCACTGGACCTCCTCCCGTGATGATCTGACAAATTAGTATCAATTGTCAAGAAAAGCTTATCTTAACTTCGCCAAATGAGAGGAATATCTTAAGGCATGCCTTATATGGTCCACGACAGCTCGGTTGTGCGATGGTTAGTGTGACGAACTGCCGCGCAGAAGGTCTGGGTTCGATTACCAGCCGTAGCAACATCTTAAATGATTTTTCACTGGACCTCCACCCGTGATGATCTTCGCCGTTCGGAGTCGGCAAATGAGAGTACCCACCATCGTGTAAAGAAGTACACACATGAATAGTTCTGAGAAAGCTAAGCCCGGGGTACTAACGAGCCAAAAATTTGTACTTTTTTATTTGGCATGCCTTGTGCCAAACCCAAGCTTTAAATCAGCCTTCTTGAGAGCCAACAGGCACTCGCGTTTTACCAATAGCCGGAAGGACGTCGTGTTTTTGTGGGGTTCCTCCTTCTTGTTTACTGACCAGTCATTCATTGGAACCGCCGGGTTGGGGAGCTTAAGACATTGGAGGAACCTTCTTCTCTCTATCTTCATATTTGATAACCAAATGTTGGCCTTGGGTCTCTTTGGGATGACTTAAACTGGGGTTAGCTTTATCTTCAAGCCATCCCAGGCGTCGCTAGCCGTAGCAACGCTCTAGCTAAGGAAGTCCTTAGAGAATTGGTCATCGCATTTGATCCCCTATATCCCCTCACGAAGTCGGCGGTGTCAATTCCCCATTTTCCCCCATTTTTCTCAATTATATGGTCTATCACCATGTCGACTAAGGAGTTGTCAACCATTATTGCCATCGGAGTCAAAGTTCGGGAGAGGTCTCAATTATATGGTCTATAACAGTGTCGGAAAGTTTGGCCTCAATCTTTCCCCAAGCCTCGGCTATGGATTTCTCTTCTCGTTTGAGGAGTTCTCATTCGTTAGTTCCATCTGAAGGTGATCTCTGAATACCTCGGTCAGCGATCGCCTTTGGATGGCGTTGGCGACGTGCTTGGCTTGGTTGTGGTTGCTGCACCTGCGGCAACCTTGGTTCTTTTTGTAGCCGGGCGCTGGGGGGTCAGCTCTTTGGACCTGTCCCGCTTCGCTGCCTGGGTCGGTTTATTTTTCAGGTGCTCGTTGTACTCGACAACAATTGGTATTTGATTTTGTCCGCCTGGTCCCTTTCTTGGACCTTTCCGGCTAATTAATTTTTGGCTATCTTGTCTAAAATGAAGAGGGCCAGCTGGTTTTTGCTCATAGTGTCTTTCCCTGCGGACTTTCGTTTTGTTGTTGTTGTTTGTTTTGCGGCCAAGGAGCTAGCCTTAGCAATTTCGTCGATGGGCGGACAGACGATTGTCTACTGACTGGAGGCCAGCTATTCGTCCTCTGATGGGGTGCCCACATTAGAAACGCTCGCCTGGTCTTTTTGCTCTAAAATTGAGTTTAGATATTACTGTCCTCGCATCACTTAGGTCGGGTGGTCGGCAGTTTTCGCTGCCGTCGCCATTATTGAATGATTCATTCTGACTGTAAGCTGGAGATTATTCGTCATCGCTGTTTAACAGATTGCTGAAATGGTTCTTCCTTATCCTTAAATTCGACTGTTTATCAATCGTTCCTTGTTCATCTCGAAATTATTCTGTTCGACCTTTGTATCTCGAGTTTTGACGTTTTAAAATTTGGTAATATATATAAACATGTTTCTTGAAGTGACACTTCTCCAAGCAAGCAAGACACACGTGCATAATTTTTTAGTTTGGCATAGGTACATGCAGCTGTGCTGAGGCTCCTGTCATTACAGCTTTCTGTGGTGGTGTTTGGTGTTATTTATTTGATGTATTTACTTTGTATTTCTATATGTCAACGTCTTGTGGCTCGTAATAGCGACATTCGTGATTAAATTCGCCGCAAAGTAAAAGAATGGTTGAGTTGAGCAAAAAACGTTCTATCCAAGGTTTTGTTTTGGCGTTTATTTGTTTTTTTTTTTTTGATGCGGAATAAACGTCAAGATGCGAAATATCTCAAAATAATGTTTTTTTTCTTTTCTGTTGTGGTGCCCTTGAGTTTTTGCAGTGGACTTAGAAATAGAGACAACATGCAGAACTGCAACGCTTGCATATTTTACATGTATTCACTCAGATTGAAATCTGTGTGTTATTTATTTTTTGCAAGGAGAATTCTGCACGTGTATTTCACGCATTAGATATCCCAAAAACGAGAGGTTAGGTGATCAGCGTTCTGCGGAGGTCTTGGCGGGCTCTTGCGATTGCAGTCTTTCGACATTAAATGTTTTCACAGCATTGCTGAATTGTTGTGTCGCGTTGGATATCCGTATTCTTAACATCGCTGCAAGAAAGAGGTCCGAGTCGATGGTTAAACATCCAAAATAATGGTTTACTCTTGTCTATATAACTATATATATAACTATACAACAGTTTGGAGCCGTTTTAGCAAAATCTAATGAATATCTACTCTTAACTCCAGATCCTTTCAAATGATTAATTTTTACAAATCTATAACGCCGTAACTGTGGCATGTTCAATCTTGGTTTTCAGGACTGCAATTAGTCTCAAATGCTCAGCCTTAGTTTGTCCCAAGCAAGGATTATCCCTGCCTCGAAAATCTACGTTACTTAGATGTCATTTTCATTATTTAAAATAAATACATCGTACATTTAAAGTCTCGACTTATCATATTCTTATAAATTCAGATTGCGGTGTGCAAACATACCCTGATGTGTGAAAATCGAAAAGATCCATTTAGTATCCATTGGTGGTACTGCATTCGCCCACTAGAAAAATGACTGGAATGGTGGTATCTGTCAAAACCACTTCTCAAACTATCAAGAAATTGCGAGCATATGCCATCTCTTTCTAGATCAGTGTGCGGATTGGTTTAAATACAGATAAAGCGACAGCCAGCGAATGAGTCTAAATTATGACCAGAACTTGATTTGAAGAGTTTTGACTGAGTGAATTACCTAAGTGAATTTTGTAAAGTGATAATAGTGCGCGAATTCAATCGTTGATATTGAATTCCAAACAAGTGTAATTGAATTGTTAAACGAGAATAAAGTCATAAATGTAATTCTAGAAATAAAAGCGTGTTCAAATATATCATTTTTAAACTTAAAACAGAAAAATGTTTCTCCATTCGAATCCCGGCTTCATTCTACAATATTCACTGTATTCCGTTGTGGCAAATGGTAGATGCGGCGTTCAAATCGACGAATTACCACTCCTTCATCGTTAATATTGCAAAACAAAATTATCGCCAACAAAATCAAGATCCATTTCTATATATATAATTCTACTATGGAATACAATATTTTATCAAACACAAAAAAAGTCAGAAAATATATTATGTAGAATCAAAAATCGAAGTCACTCAAACATATTTTCAAAATATAAAAATCAAGTAAAGGGTGATCCATTTCGAGGTTCCCTACTTTTTTAAAGAAAAAAACACAGAAAGTTCAAATTTAATGGAGAATGTTTGTTATCATTTGAAAGAACATTCTTTGGCATTTATTTTTTGAAGATTATGTCTATCAAATGTTGGCCGTTGCTACGTCGCAGATGGTCCATCCGTTGAGTCCAATTTTCGATCACTCGTTGGAGCATTTCGACTGGTAACTGGCGAATGGCACGCGGGATGTTTTCCTCCAAGGCCTGAATCGAAGCGGGTTTGTCGGCATAAGCTTTTGACTTTACATATCCCCACAGGAAAAAGTCTAAGGGTCTGATATCACACGATCTTGGTGGCCAACCGACCGGCCGGTGATGGTGTTGCGAATAGTACGCTCAGTAGGCCGATTATGTTGACCATAAGTTGAACGAAGTGCACGAAACACATTCCTCACACAACGTGAATTTTCATAATAAAGTTGAACAATTTGTAAACGTTGTTCAAGTATAAGTCTTTCCATTATGAAATGCCAAACAATACTTAACAAAAATAACATGACAGCATGACACGACTCACACGTGATCTGTCAAAAAAGGCTATTGAAAAAAGTATCTCTACTTGGATCACCCATTACTATCACTTAGTTTGAAGAGCAAAAAATTCTCTTAATCCAGTTACTAAAGACGCTAGACTGTCAATTTTGAGGGTCCACGTCCAGCTAATACTGAGTACTAACTAACTTTAGGTCTAATACCGATACTAGCTATAACTCGGTGAAGAAATCGGCCGTGAGGCTTTTTGATGATCTTCCTGGAACCTATTCGGAATTTTCATAGTACAAGAAAATGTAAATAAAAACAATTTCATTTCTCTTGGGAAATTATTCAAAATAGTATTGAAAATAAATTCCATTAATTCCTGCAGAAATGTCAAAAATTAGCAAGTTGATAAAAATGTAACCCCCATTTTACCGCAATTAAAACACAACCTAACACCGCTACTGTACAAGAAGCTTTTTATCTACGAACACTGTTCAGTGCTCCTAAAATGACAACAGCTGTCAGTTTTCAGTTTTCATAACAAACGTCAAATCACGAAAGTGCAAAACAGAAAACAAAACAGCGGGTCGACTTCGACTTCTTGCCAGACACTTGGATTGAGCCACTTGTTTATCGCGGCTCGCTCTTTACAAGTGCAACAACTTGAATATTGTGTACAATATTAAATACTTAATCATAAAATAATTGTACTTAGAGCATTGCCTGCCGTCGCCTTAATATTCCGCCTTAATATAAATCTTTAGTGAGTGTCATTTCGGAACGTCGTGTCGGTGCTTGTTATTTTGTGTTCAAGCAGTTGGTAAACTAAAAAATTTTGCTGCTCCAATTAGCCAAATAATTGTGATTTCAGCAATACACCTACGATCTAGATGTCAAGGCCTTAACACACATACTGTAAGTAAATTAAATTGTTCCAGCTTTTGCAACGAAATGTATCTGTGTTTCGTTACGTAAGGAAAAGATTTCAGATTTTAAAAGTGTGTGAAGCAACTGGCAGTGTAATCCATCGTTTGATGCATGTAGGCAGGAACTACACGCTTGCAAGCAACTTGATCTCCCTTGGTGATCTGCTGTAGCCTTGACTTCGGGTTGAAGTAGTGGTCTCACAGCCTGTGATTCATAGTAATATGAGTAATTAGACATGTTTATCAGTTTTGAATTCGATTCGATATCATTCACTTGGTGCGCCGAAGCGGCTCTTTGTTTGTTTTTGTTCGGTTTGCGGTCCGTTTACAAATGCTGATAGACTAACAAGCATTAGGGCACGAAGTTGATAAGACAATAGTAAGTGTCGCGTGATAAAGCCTTTGTTGATTCAATTCTAATCTAAATACGTTTCAACGAATAGGCTAATCGCATTTGAAGACGGTTACAAAGATTTGGGGGTTCTCCTATATGCTAGGATGACAATGCTCCCAAGTTTAACAAGCAGGATTTTGCAACCTTGAATGACATACTGCGATGAATAATTAAATGAAAACAAGAAAGCTCGGCATTTCTTAACATGTACAACTCCGCTCCAGAGAACGCAATAACTAAACGGCACTGTGGGACGAAGGAAGCAAACATATTTCTTTTTTTAAAAAGCAAGTTTTTTATATTTCGAAGCAACTTGAGATTGAATTGAGTCGTTAGTATGTATGTTGTGGAGATAAGTCAACTTGTTTATGTGTAATTTTTCTAAGGGCACTCATAGTTCATGGCTGAGTCATGTTCGTCAATCACTGTGAGTTGCTGTAAAGATAAACTGCCCTAGAACGCACTCGATTTCATATCAAGTATATCCTGTCTTGAAAGGAAAAGACCAGTTGGTTACTAAAGATAATCCAATGGGCAACAAATTCCTGCTGCGTCATGTAGTTTTGTACAACTTGCCAACCACTGGGGTTCTCGATTTGATATGATCAAAGTAGGTAAGGTTGGTGGATTGATGTGGTAGGTGGTGTTTGTCATTCTTCGTCGCACTTTGATCAATGTAGACTCATTTTGATGCCCGTTGGGTGTATCATGTGCTGGTGAACATTTGGTCTTTGATGTCCATTTGGATCCTCTCCATAAGATCGCTGTTACAAACCGGAAAATTCGATATACAGTACCAGACTTATTAACTCCGTCGAGTGATTAGACATATTCAAAAGGACATCCTTGCAGTTTTCTTTCTTAATTGACTAAGTCCTCGGTGATGGTGCAGAAAGCAGAGGGTATCCTCGTGTTTCTTCCTCTACAAGAGCCATCGTCATGCAGTTTCAATTTACGACTTATCTTGTGTCTAGCAAGTGTCTAGCATTACCGTCGACACAGATTTGCTGTTTTTCCCAAGGAGTTTTTCTTGGTTTTAGCTTTGCCATAATTTAACCACGTCAGCTTCGATGTTTCACATATGTGGATGTAAAATTCCATCTATCCATGAGCATGTAACGTACTTTCTGTCCCACCCTTGATATTAAGTCGCTTAGTTGCGGTTGGGCGTTTCATGCTGATGGCAGCATTTTTCTTTGCTAGCTCCTTCTTACTTACCTTTATAAGGAACGAACCTGGTCCTCAACCAACATGCCTCTCCAACGCACTTCCAGTTGGTTGAAGTCGGTTTCTACTTGTATGTGCCACTTAAGAGAAGGTCTTCCTCTACTGCGTCCGATGTCTGGCTGTGAATCGACGACTGCGAGCTGGGTTATTGGTGTCCGTTTGCTCTACGTGTCTTAGCCATCTTAAAAGTCCAATGCGGAGTTTTTTTTTGCTTTACAAGGGCATGTTGCTTTACAGCTCGTATAGTTCGAATATTAGTCTCAATAGCCCGTCTACGCCAACGGGACCGAAGATTTATCGAAGAATTCGTCTCTCAAATCGACCAAGGATTTCTTCACCTTTTTGACGAGCTGTTGTTGTCAGAGTTAATAGCAAAACCGAGGTAGACAAAGTCCCGTGCTACCTCAAAGTTATACCTGTTAGTCAGAAAGTTCTGTCCAATTCGTCGATGTTGTGTGTCGTTTCGTGTTGACAGCTGTTGTTGTCAGAGTTAATAGCGAAGCCGAGGTAGACAGAGTCCCGTGCTACCTCAAAGTTATACCTGTTAGTCAGGAA
Source organism: Rhingia rostrata (assembly GCA_949824845.1). Classification (NCBI taxonomy): domain Eukaryota; kingdom Metazoa; phylum Arthropoda; class Insecta; order Diptera; family Syrphidae; genus Rhingia; species Rhingia rostrata. The sequence goes on along the minus strand of OX463755.1, from coordinate 41,187,673 downwards.
GTTCTGTCCAATTCGTCGATGTTGTGTGTCGTTTCGTGTTGACAGCATGTACTTAACCTCATTTCCAGCTGAAACCTTTTTGCCGCTTCCTTCCCTTTACTATCAAACGTGGGTACGACATCATGTTGAGTCCGATTAATGATGCCAATATCATCGGCGTTTGCTGGTAGTTGCACCGATTTGTGGAAGGTTGTGACTCTGGTGTTGGGTCAAGAGGTTTGGCTGATCCTCTCAAGAATCAGATTAACTAAAAGTCACGTCACAGTGCGCCTGGCCTAAATTCTTTTTTGGTATCGAATGTGTCTTTCCGACTCCGATGGAGCAGAAAGAATTTTCCATCGTCATCCTGCACACACGCACGAGACGGTATACCAAAACTAGACATGGTGTCCTAATCGGCTTTAAAATCGATGAATAGGTGGTGAGTATCGATTTGTACTTCTTGGGATCGGATCTGCCGAAATGTAAAGATTTTATCAGTTGTGGACTTTCCAGGCCTAAAACCACACTGATAGGGCAGGTACGACCCGCCATGGAACAATATTTCTTGTATGCAGTGCGTCATCTGTATGAATTTATAATCTTTGGTAAGACTTACGGACATCATTCCAAGAGTAACACCATATCTTGCTCTTTTTTCTGCTTTCTAAAAAGTCGGTGTTCGCCCCTCCCTCTTTGTCCTTAAAGAGCTTAAAGACAGCTCTCGTCTTCACTTGCAGTTTAGCCTGTAAGCCTCGTTCTTGCCTGCGAGCATCTGTCGACATTCTTCATCAAACCAAGGCTTTCTTGCTATAAATTGCGGCTTATCTAGTTGATCTTCGCTTGTTGACTGCAAAATACTGGATGCGCACCACTTATCTATCGCAATGTGATGAATTTAATAAACCGTTCGTTCAACTGGAAACCAGAATTTCTCCTTATATTTGTCAACGTGAGGGAACCATGCGCTGGCTATAATGGAACTTTGTTCCACAGCGAAGTCGACTGGCCTTAGTCCGTTGCCAGACGTTGTCTCGTAGACTGTTTTCCGCCAAAACTTTTAAATATTTCATCTCTTCCTGCCTTTTCGTTAAAATATCTCAGCAAGATCTTAACATCGTATTCTGGTAGTCGTCCATAAGTTTTGTCCAGGGGATCGTAGAATATTCTTTCACAGTATCATCTTTTCCTCCTTTTGAGCGTGGTCGCATATAAGGCTTATAAGGCTTATGTTGTCGAGTTTGGCATTGATACTGATAATAACAAAGCTTTCGCTAATGTCTTGAAAGCATAAAATTTGTTGTTTAAGTCTAACATTTATAACAAAACCACATCCGAATAGCTGCTAACAATAACAGGGTCCGTGGTAGATGTCAAAGTTTTCCATCCTCTTTTTACCCTCCCCATCGGATTGTATTTCCTTGATGTCAGTAATGTCTGCTTTGTAGCAGCTTAGGGCTTTCGCTAGATGTTCGCTTGCACCTCTCCTATTTAATTGTCTCACATTACAGGAGCAGATACGTACACCGTTGTCCTTTGTTTGTTTAGCATGGTCATCAACAATAAAATCAGCCCTTTCCGAGGCTCTTAGTTGCTTCGTAACGAGTGTTTTTTTTTCACGGGTGGGTAGTTGATCCAAACACAACCCCCAAACTGGAGCGCCAGTTCCAATTTATTAGATATCTCTAGGACACGGGGCCATCAGTATCCACTATGGGATTGAGCGCTGCCGTTGAATTATCGGTTCATCCGTCACCATTTCTGTTCAATGGGCCTGTCGGAATATGTCGACAACAGGTTCACCTGGGTTCGCCTGAGGACAGTAAGCCTCATATTCCATGAAAATCATTGGAATATATATCATCCAAGTTGCTTATAGCGTCGCTGTTTTTCGTTTTGTCATCAACACTCGCATTTAAAAGTTCAGCAAGCCGAATATGTTTGTATGAGACCAGTATCCGATGGTTACCACTTGGGGATTTGGGTGTAAATTTGATGTGCAGTCAAAGTTACAACCACCGGGCGTTGCCAAGTAAAGGCAGATCAGAGCTTTTTCTCGTTCTACAATGTCCAACCATCAGAAACGATGGTCGTTGTCCTTTTTTTTCATTTAGCTTGGTCGTCAATATTTCTTACGCTCTTACTTGTTCCATAACAATTCGTTTGATTGTATGTTTTACCCAAAATACAAAGTCCAACCTGGAGGATAACTTTCAATTTATTAAGCCTATGTTTTGAAATGCTATATGACTGGTTGTCCGAATACGTCAGATCAACTCACGCATTTTGTAGACCTGAACGTCGAATCCATCTTGGAAATGCCTCTCCCGTTCTTCTGAGAATACTTCTAAGTATGTGACTTACACACTACTTTGCCATGATCTAAATGATGTCATACTTCCCCAGTTACTCATATGTTCTGTCAAGGACCTCGTAATCCCTTGTAATGTCAATAAAAAACTAAAGAATTTTAAATTTTCTTTAAATCCTCGCCAATTGGTGCTTTTGTTCCACTGCATCGTATGACAAAATTTCGTACCCAAGCCCAGATAACGTACCAAAAACTTCAAATAGCACGTCATAAAGTCGATTCCATTCGGCTCCATTGTATTTGTTGCGAAGCCCCTGTAAATTGGTCAATTTACTGCCCGCACTAAGAACTATCGATTTTCCAGCTAATTTAGGTGATTACTGTTAATTTCTATTTTTATACATACGAACCAACGGCCGATTCGTTATCTAAGTCCCAACTCACTGAAATGCAAGTGCGAAAGCAGCACTGTGCACTCTGCTCAGTGTTGACTTTTAGTTGTAAATCTTGATTCACCAGAAGCAGTACCTATCAACCAAAGCTAGTTGAACTCTTTGACCTTGCAAATAATTGAGTCGGGAACGGAGTGTGGGCATAGTACGAATTTTCAATTGTAGCGAGTCATCTGTGCAAAAAGGCCCGTCCTACCGCTGAGTGTGAAATCATTTTATAATTTCCGAGGGTACGGGGTGAACAATTGAACAGATTGAGTGGGAAGTTTGAATAGTATTTCGTAGCACTCGTTGTGAAGTTGGCTGCAGTAGTGACAAACAGCGGTAATAGTTTGATTTTATGGGCAATCATTTCGAATGTGAGCAAAAGATACAAAAAAGTGCTTTAACTGGAGTGATGTCATTATAACTTGAAACCGTGTTTGTGAATGTGAATATCAGTTGAGCTGTTTGTATGGTAATTTCGTCAAAATGAGTGAATGTTTGTTTTCTTAATTGTATTTTAGGAACACAGTTATTACGCACGGAACAGTTGTTGACGAAGTCGTTGACATCTGTACTGACAAACATCTGTCTGTCTTTGAATGGAATCGATATAAATCCAGCCATGAGGAGGTTCAAAAGTGCGAAAACAATACGCAAAGCATTACTTTTTCTAAGGAAACCCCGATTCCGGGGTGATGTTCCATCACTGTATTGAATGACCATAAATCTTAAAGACTCATAGTCATCCAAGACCCATCCTGAGTTGAAAATATAACCAGGAGACTTTTAAGTTTTCAAAGTTTGTACCTTTAACCCCTGAAGGAGTTATAACTGAGGCTAGATTAGGTTAGGGAGTGGGAAGAAAGTTACCATATCACTGCGGCCAATTGTGATTTACTCCAATTAGAGCCCACTCACGATACCGGATTTTGTGATGAATCCTAGTAAATCTTTGAGTGGGCTGTCAGATATGTCTTCTGCCTCAAGGTAATCTTGAACTAAAGCTCACTCATGATACCGGATTTTGTGATGAATCCTAGCAAATCTTTGAGTGGGCTGTCAGATATGTCTTCTGCCTCAAGGTAGTGTTGACCTAGAGCTCACTCATGATACCGGATTTTGTGATGAATCCTAGCAAATCTTTGAATGGGCTGTCAGATATGTCTTCTGCCTCAAGGTAGTGTTGACCTATAGCTACAGTCCGGAATGAGCCTGACCCTCAACTAACTTGCCTCTTCACTTCAGAAGGGGTCTTCCTCTACTGCTTCCGACTTCTGGCTGGGAATCGAAGACTCTGCGAGCCGGAGTATTGGTTTCCATTCGTTCTACACGCCCTAGCCATCTTAAACGTCCAAAGTGGAGATTCTTAACCAGGGGATGTCGCTGCACAGCTCGTATAGTTCTTGGTTGAATCTTCGTCTCCATCGCCAGTCAACGCAAACGGCACCGAAGATTTTTCGAAGAATTTTCCTCTCGAATCGAACAAGGATTTCCCCATCCGCTTTTTAGACGGTCCATGCCTCAGCACCGTAGAGCAGGACTGAGATGATCAGGGTCTTATATAGGATCTCCTTAGAAGTTCGAGTTAGGGCTTTACTGCTAAATTGGCTTCCTAGCGGAAAAAACGCCGGTTGGCAAGAGTAATACTTCGTTGGATTTCTGAGCGGAGCCGAGGTAGACAAAGTCCCGTACTACCTAAAAGTTATATTTGTCAGTGGTGATGTTCTGTCCATTTCGTCGATGTTGTGTGTCCTTTAGTGTTGACAGCATTTTTGCCGCTTCCATCTCTATACCTACTAGCAAACGTGGCAATGACATCATGGTCAGTCCTACCAATGATGTCAATTTAGTTGCACCGATTTTTGGTAAATTACGCCTCTGAGGCTGGCTCGAGAGTTTTGCACAATCCTCTCAAGAATCAAACTGAAGAAATCACATGACAGCGCATCTCCTTGCCTAAATCCTTTTTTGGTATCGAATCCGTCGGTGCGGTCGTTTCCGGCCCCGATGAACCAGCGAGAATTCTCCATCGTCATCCTACTTAAACGGACGAGTTAGGGCGGTTTCCTAACATCATGTTCAGTCCTACCAATGATGTCAATTTCATCGGCGTATCCTAGTAGTTGCACCGATTTTTGGGAAATTACGCCTCGGGTGTTGGCTCGAGAGTTTTGCACAATCCTCTCAAGAATCAAACTGAAGAAATCACATGACAGCGCATCTCCTTGCCTAAATCCTTTTTTGGTATCGAATCCGTCGGTGCGGTCGTTTCCGGCCCCGATGAACCAGCGAGAATTCTCCATCGTCATCCTACTTAAACGGACGAGTTAGGGCGGTTTCTAGACATGGCTCTGTATAGTTCGTCTCTATAAATGCTGTCGTATGCGGCCTTAAAATCGATGAATAGGTGGTGGGTATCGATTTGGACTTCTTAGGTTTTTTTCAGGATCTGGCGAAGTGTGAAGATTTGATCGGTTGTGGAATTTTGCTGGCCTAAAACCACACTGATAACGGCCGATCAGGTTGTTAACGGTTTCAGGCGTTCACATATTACAGCAGATAGGATCTGGTAGGCGATGTTGAGGAGACTTATGCCTCAGTAGTTGGCGCATTTTAGAGGGTCTCCTTTATTGTGGATCAGGCAAACGATGCTGAGGTTCCATTCTTCAGGCATACTTTCTTCCGACCAAATGTGGCTTATGAGTTGGTGGCTGTTACTTACCAAGTCATCTCCGCCGGCTTTATAAACCTCAGCCGGAAGGCCGTCATTTCCGGCAGCCTTATTGAGCTTTTGTTTATATATTGCTATCCTCACTTCGCTCATGTCGGGTGGTTGGCAGTTTTAGCTGTCATTGCCAATATTGAATGGTTGGCTCTTCCTGACTGCGGAATGTTGTTCGTCATCGCCGTTTAACAGTCTGCAGAAGTGGTTCTTCCATATCATCAGCAACGTCTGTATCTCAACTACGATATTTCCTTGTTCATTTCGAGAGGTTTCTGTTCGAGCCTTGTATCCTTGGCTTTGACGTTTTACACTTTGGTAAAACTTGCGAACGTCGTTCCTGAAGTGGCACATCTCTATATTCTCGATCGCGCGCTTTTCTTGCGCTTTTTTCTGAAAAGCAGGTGTTCTTCTCTTCTTCTATGACTATAGAGCTCAACGGCAGCTCTCGTAAAGGCCTCGTCCTTGGCTGCGAGCATCTGTCGGCATTCCTCATCAAGCCAGGGGTTTCTTGCTGGTGGGCGCGAGAAACTTAGCACATCAGTTGCGGCTGATCTAATGGCTTGTTGGCATCGTTGCCATTGTTCTTCAACATGAGATGCTGGTGGTATGGTGTTAATCGAGAGATTTAGGGATACGCATTGCGTGAAGCTCTTGGCGGTCTCTTGCGATTGCAGTCTTCCGACATCAAATTATTTCGCAGTATTTCTGGATTGTTGTGGCGTAATGGATATCTGCATTCTTACCTTGGCTGCCACCAAGGTTTTGGTCCGAGTCGATGTTAGCTCCTCCGAATGTTCGGTAATCCTAAATAATGGATGCGTGAACAATTTGGTTGATCGTTCGTTAATCTAGAGACCGCCATGTCCCCTTAAGGGTGTCGAGGTGAGGAAGCCTTGTGCTGGCTATAGTGGCATTTCGTTGCGTAGCGAAGTCAATTAGCCTAAGTTCGTTCCCAGACGTGTTGTCGTGTAGGCTATGCTTTCCGACAATACTGCTAAAGGTGTCTTCTCTTCCTAATTTTGAGTTAAAATCTTCCAGCACGATTTTAACATCGTACTTCGGTAGTCGCTCATAGGTTTTGTCAAGGAGCTAATAGAAGCAGTCCTTAGCTATATCATCTTTTTCCTCCGTCGGCCTTAATGCGGATTGTTACAATGCGTTCGCTATGTCTTGGAAACATAAGACTTCTTGCCTAAGTCTGGCACTTATAACAAATCCGCATCCAAATAGTCGCTGTTTCTGCTCACTATAACACGGTCCGTTGCAGATGTCACAGTTTTTCATTCTCTTTTTGCCAGGCCCAGATCTTCGTATTTTCTGGATGGCAGTAATGTGTGCCTTGTATCAGTTTAGGGCTTTCGCTAGTTGTTCGCTTGCACCTCTCTTGTGTAATGTTCTCACATTTGAGGTGCAGATACCAACGCCGTTGTCCTTTTTTCGTTTAGCTGGGTCGTCAAAACCTCTTTGGTAGTAATCACCTAGGGTAAAACTAAAATGTTTCCATATACCTGCTCTGCCTACCATTTGACCGCTTTTTTTAATATGGACCACGAATAGTATTTAACTGGCTTTCCCCTCTTTCAGATGACCCTCGATTTGCTGGCCTAATCGACTGTACGCTGTGAAAAAGTCAAACATCCCTTCTTCGAAAGTTTGAAACCCCCCCACTGGGGCGTTGTCACAATTGTTCTTCCAAGCTCTTGTCAAGCATTGGAAAAATGTGTTGCGAATGTTGTGGCGTGACCCAGCGCAAGCTCTGGGTATTTGGAACTGGAACTCTACTGCTGCTGCTCGGTATAGTCACGGTGCTGGTATGGCCGGAAGTATCGACGAAAATTGTCGAATCGGTAAGGCTCTTGAAATAACCCCTCATTATCCACATCTTCTCTTATATTTTTTTTCTTCCCAGTCACTGGTACTAAAACCAGGTACGGCGACTTATGACAATTGGATGGTCACACCAATTCCTATATACACACGTTTCACGCTCTTCCACTGGACTAATCCGGAAGAGTTTCGCAATCCGAATGTGAAACCAAATTTCGTCGAAAAGGGACCGTACGTATATTTGCAAGTCACCCGAAAAGAGGATGTAGACTTCCATGACAACTTCACTGTCTCCTACTATCAAGATAAGATCTGGATCTTTCAACCAGACATGTCTAATGGAACTTTAGATGAAATGGTGACCGCCCCACATGTCATCTCAGCTGTAAGTTGAAAGTTTAACATTGAATCCGAGGTTCCTAAGTTGTTTATTCCCACACAAGACTGTTGCTGATCTAATGCGCGAAAAGAACAAATACTTGAAGAAGATCCTTAACATGATCCTTAACAAAGAAGGCGGTATGCTTTACACAACGAAAACAGCCGGTGAATGGATCTTTGACGGCTTTGATGATCGGCTAATTGATTTCCTAAATCTGTTCAATTCATCGGCCATTCACTTGCCATACACCAAGTTTGGTTGGTTGGTCGATCGAAATGGCAGCAAGGAGTACGAAGGCAGGTTCACTATGAACACCGGAGTCGACGATGCTCTGAAGATTGGCGAACTAACACATTGGAATGGCAACCCGTCAAACGGTTTCTATCCAGGTGAATGTGGTCGAGTGAATGGCAGCACTGGAGATTTGTTTCCTCCGAGAATGGACACAACACAGGACATTACCATCTATACAACGGATATGTGTCGTTTCATGAATTTGGCACCCGGTGGTAAAGTCAGTCGGCACGGCGTTGAAGGCTTCGAATGGTTGGGAACTATAGACTCTCTCGACAGCGGAGAGAATAATCCCGACCAAAAGTGCTTCTGCAATCCCAAAGAGGAGGTTTGTCCAAAGACTGGCGTCGTTGACAGTCGCAAGTGTCGGAATAAAGCGCCTATTTATGCCTCCTTTCCGCACTTTTTCCTTGCCGATCCGAGCTATGTCAATGCGGTGACTGGCCTTAATCCTGTCGAGGAGAAACATCGATTTCGATTCGCTATTGAGCCGACTTTAGGGATTCCGCTAGAGGTGCACGCACGAGTGCAAATTAACGTCCTTCTTCAACCGGACGATGTATTCGAGTAAGTTGACTGTCCGATGAGTTGGGGGTTGTATTCAAAAATGTGTTCTCTCTTACAGTATCTACAAGGGAGTGCCGACAATTTTAATGCCAGTGTTTTTCTTCGAACAGATTGCCGAGCTGAGTGAGGAACTGGCCGAAACCGCTAAGGTATGTCGAAGATCTTGTTGTTATGTGTGCCTGTATAAACAAATTTTTGCTTTCCTTCAGCTTGGGATACATCTTAAAGGCGACGGCATGTACTTTGGCTATGCTTTAATAGTTGCGGGTGCACTTACCAACCTAGTCGGCATTATACTTACAATCACAAATCGATGGAAGACCACATACGAGGATGATGAAGCACTCCTGACTAACTAGAAGCCAATACCCATTTGCGTTGGTCCTGCCGCCACGATCTCACATAAAATGCCCCAATTGGACGACAACAAAGTTGAAGTAGAAACCAATAACACACCAATGACCTCCAAAGAAAGTGAACAAACCTCATGTCTTCCATTACAAGAGGACAATACAATGCAACACAGCACAACACACGAACGTACCATTTGTATGTTTATTGGAGACCTCTCCATGCACCATCTCCACACCCAATCCCAATTCACTACAAGGAAACATCATGAATTAGACTAATCCAGCGCCAAGTGCCACTTGATAATAAAGGCAACACATTAGTTCTAAATTAGGGTAATCAGCTGCAAAGACGTTAATAAACAATAACGGGTTCCTGCAATCAACTAATTAGTAAAAAAAAATTTTAGCAAAGTCTAGTGAATAAATAGAACGTTTGTTGTGAATGTTCTCCTCCTCAAAAGCATTCCTAGCATACAGGGACTTTTAATTTATTTCCTTAAGAAACAAACCTGAGTAAGAATTAAATTTAGTGGTTAAGGAAAATTAAGACAAACTCACATGTAAAATGCTATTCATGCCGCACGTGTCTTGAAATGCTTAACAGGATGCATTTGTTTATGTATATTTATAAGTTTATACATTTGTTTATATTTTTTTGAACTCGAAATAGAGGCAAATATTCAATGAAATCAATTGTTAATTATAAAACTAAAAATAAAGTTAGAAATGAATTGTTAAACAAAATCATTCGCTCTGTTGTATTATATATTTTTTTATGAAGACAATAAAATCAAATGGATTCAAATGTTATTTGGTTTTTGTGTTGTAAAATTAAAAATTTCGTATTCAGCGGAAAAGATGGTTGGGTGTTGTAGAATTGTTGTAGATTGGCTTTAACTTGGCAATGCCCAGTGGTTGTAACTCTGACTACACATCAAGTGCTTACTTTTTACCAGTAACCATCGGGTACTGGTCTCATCCAACCGGATTTGACTTGCTAAACAATAAGCGCGAGTGTTGATACCACAACCCAAATCAGCAACACTATAAACAGCCACGTCAGAATGGAACTGCATGAATACCCGGCCTGCTTGAAAAACTGTGACATCTACAACGGACCGTGTTATAGTGAGCAGAAACCGCGACTACTCGGATGGGGATTTGTTATAAGTGCCAGACTTAGGCAAGAAGTCTTATGTTTCCAAGACATTAGCGAACGCATTGTAACAATCCGCATCAAGGCGAAATTTGCCAACATAAGCTTTATAAGCGCCTACGCCCCAACGGAGGAAAAAGATGATATAGCTTAGGATTGCTTCTACGAGCTCTTTAGCAAAACCTATGAGCGACTACCGATGTACGATGTTAAGATCTTTATGGAAGATTTTAACGCAGAAAAAGGAAAAGAAGACATCTTTAGCAGTATTATCGGAAAACATAGCCAAATGACAACACGGGTGGTAACGGACTTAGGCTAATTGACTTCGCTACGGAACGAAATACCACTATAGCCATCACACGGTTTGCTCACCTCGATCAACGAACGGTCAACCAAATTGATCATATCACGATGGACAAGAGGCACGCATCCAGTATTTTGGATGCCCGAACATTCCGAGGCGCTAAAATCGACTGGGATCAGTACCATGTTGCAGCAAAGGTAAGAATGCGGATGGATATCCACAACAATCCAGAAATACTGTGATTGAATTTAATGCCGGAAGACTGCAATCGCAAGAGACCGCCAAGAGCTTCGAGCTACGCGTATCACAAGACCTTCCGATTAACACAATACCACCAGCATAGAATGCCGAAGAACAATGGCAACGATGCCAACAAGCCATTAGACCAGCCGCAACAGATTTGCAAGGTTTCTCGCATCCACCAGCAAGAAACCCCTGGTTTGATGAGGAATGCCGACAAATGCTCGCAGCCAAGAACGAGGCCTACAAGTCTAGGCCCTGGGTACTAACGAGCCTGTTGCACTATAAATTTATTTATTTTTTTTTATTTTTAGGTGGTACATTGGCATACCATAGTATTGATACCATTACTGTGTTAAGGGCATAACGGTCCGATGAGTTTGGGGTTTCATGGTTATTTTGTCTTTCGTTTTTAGTATCTACAAGGGAGTACAGAGGGTTCTGCTGCCAGTGTTATTCTTCGAGCAGATTCCAGAGTTGACTAAGGAGCTGGCCAAAACGGCTAAGGTATGTTGACAAATTTAACACTTGGCAATGCACAAGCGAACGACAGTGGCAGACTAAGACTAACATGTACAAATGTTTGCATTCTTTTAGCATGGATTGAATATTAAGGACTACGGCCTTAACTTTGCCTACGCTTTGATCGCGGTCGGCGCACTTATCGATCTAATCGGCATTATTCTTACAATCACAAAGAGGTGGAAGTGTTCACCCAAAGACAAACAAATACTTCTGAATAACTAGAATCTAATGATAATTTCACCCGATTTGCGTTGGTTCCGCCGCCATGCTCTTGCGTGAAGAGCCCCATTTGGACAAGGAAGCATGATGAGAGTATAACGATCTGAACAAACATCACAAAACTTAGTTTTTTCCTTCGAAGGGGACACCTTACCAAAAGTACAACAAAAATTTATAAATTTCCAAATCAGAATGAGGAAACTTCCTAAAACGCAAACTAATCCAGCGGCGAGTGCCACTTTGCAACAAAGAAAACATATTCGTTCTGAATTGGAGTAAAGACTTGTATAAACTTATTGTCCCCTCTCCGAGAATAATAAATCAATGGCCTTGATGCAAAGAAAACAGCAACCCTCTGCCTTGTCCCTTTTAAAAGATTTAAAAGGAACAAACTCCAGGTCGTTGTTGTTACATAAAATTTTGTTAGCTAACTCAAAACATAATTTTACTTCAACTTCCTTTGCCTCAAGGCTATGGATTTATACCACCAGCATCAAATGTCGAAGAACAATGGCAACGACGCCATTAGATCAGACGCAACTGATGTGCTAGGTTTCTCGCGCTCACTAACGAGAAACCCCTCGTTTGATGAAAAATGCCGACAGATGCTCGCAGCCAAGAACGAGGCCTACAAGTCTAGGCTGCAGGTGAAGACCAGAGCTGCCGTTGAGCTCTATAGGCAGAGAAGAAGGGAAGAACGCCGACTTTTCAGAAAGAAGAAAAAAAAAGCAAGAAAAGCGGGCGATCGAGGATATAGAGATGTGCCACTCCAGGAACGATGTTCGCTTGTTTTACCTTTTGCCGTAATATTTGAACGTGTAATCGTTTACCAACAACTCTTATCAGTGTGGTTTTAGGCCAGGAAGGTCCACAACCGATCAAATCTTTACACTTCGGCTGATCCTGGAAAAAAAAACCAAGAAGTCCAAATCGATACCCACTACCTATTCATCGATTTCAAAGCCGCATACGACAGCATTTATAGAGATGAACTATCAGACGCATTTCTAGTTTTGGTATATCGCCCAAACTCGTTCGTTTGTGTAGGACGACTAAGGAGAATTATCGTTGCTCCATTAGAGTCGGAAACGACCTCACTGACATTTTCGACAGGATTTAAAAGATTTTTCGAAGAATATTTCTCTCGAATCGACCAAGGATTTCTTCATCCGCTTTTGATACGGTCCATGCCTAGGCACCGTAGAGCAGGACTGGGATAATCAGAATCTTATACAGAATCTTCTTATTAGTTCGAGTCTTTAATACTAAATTGTCATCTAAGCCCACAGAAACAGCGCTTGACAAGAGTAATTCTTCGTTAAATTTCTCACGAGATATAGTCTCAAATTTATTACTGTCAATGGTGACGTTCTGTCGATGTTGTGTGTCATTTCGTATTGACAGCATATAATCGATTCTTCTCGATTTGTTGGTAAACGGTTTCAGGAGTTCGAATATTACGGTAGATAGGATCTTGTAGGCGATGTTGAGGAGACTCCATTCTGTTGAATCGGGCAAACAATGCTGAGGTTTAATTATTGAGGCAAATGTCATCCAACCAAGCTATTTCTTATCAGTTGGTCAATGTTGCTTAAGAAATCATAATCATCTCCACCGGCTTTGTAATGCTCGGCAGTAAGGCCACTATTTCTGGCACACTTGTTAAGCTTGGATTTAGCTATTGCTATCCTCACTTCACTTAGGTCGGTTGGTTGGTAGTTTTCGCTGTCATCGACAGTATTGAATGTTTTGTTCTGCCTGGCAGCGGGAGATTGTTCATTATCGCCGTTAAACAGACTGCAGAAGTGGTTATTCCAAATCCTTAGCACACACTTTGTCTCAACTACGATATTTTCTGGTTCATCTCGACAAGATTCTGTTCGAGCCTTGTGTGCTTGGCTTTGAAGTTTTACACTTTGGTGAACGTTCCGAACTGTCTCTATATCCTCGGAAGTATGATTTTCTTTTTTTTTCTGAAATGCTGGCGTTTTTCCCTCCTTCTTTGTATATATAGAGCACAATGGCAGCTCTCGTCTTCAGCTGCAGCTTAGCCTTGTAGGCCTCGTTCATGGTTGCGAGTATCTGCCGGCATTCTTCTCCTGGTGCTTTTTTAACATCGTACTTGAGTAGTCTCACATAAGGTTTGTCAAGGAGCTCGTAGAGTAGTTTGCTATATAAACTTTTTCCTCTGTCGGAGCGTCAGCGCATATAAGACTTATCTTATCCAATTTGCCCTTAATGCGGTTTGTTGGTATGTATTGAAAACATAAGACTTCTTGTCTAAGTCTTGCACTTATACAAAATCCTATATCCACTATAACACAGTCGCTAGTAGATGTTACAGTTTCTCTTCCGCTTTTTGCACGGCCAATCGTATTTCCTGGATTGGAGTAATGTCTGATTTTAAGCAGCTTAGTTCTACCGCTAGTTGTTAAGCTGCGGCCCCGCTCTTATTTGCTTCCATCAAGACTTCACACAAGGATTGAGTCCTTATCTACGGTCAAGGTACTAGGCACTTAGCGGTCACAACGAGCGGGCTGAGGGTCGAAGTTGGCAGATATGACATAGGTCCTACACTCATACCATTTGGTCACCTTTTCGTTGATTCAGAACATGAGGAATCAATTCTCTACACAATGAAAATCCGGGTAAACAAAATGTCCAATGAATATTGATAATTGGGCTGTTAGTAACAATTTCTTTTGAGACAGCACCGAAAAATCTCACTAATGTCTGTCTTGTCTGGGAGCCATTTTTCCTCAAATACTTACTTTCAAAATTTGGGCAATTATTGTTTCAACGCTACTTAAATGATAAGCAAACGTTATTGCAAAAAGCATAGAAAGTTATCCATCTATAAAATAAATCTATCTCTGTTCTGATTTTCGAGTTAAGTAAAATGTTGAGTTGAAAGTTTAAATATCAACCAAATCCGGCATTACTAACATTCTTTCCAAAGATAAACCAAATAACCATAACAACGAAAATCCATAATTTTAAAATGTTCTTTTATTTCATATACATATTTATATATTTGTTTTTATAAAAACCTAACATAAAAAATAAAACATTTATTATTATAAATGGTCTTTGCGTTTGTAGGTATTAATTGTTAATTAATTATTTTATTTTAAAAATTGTTTCATAATTATTTGCATTATTTTTACCAATCACTAACCTAAAGTGAAAGCACATTTTCTTTTTTTAATAGAATGACCCTTTCCACAAACACTGACACCTGATAATCCTTTCAATGAAAACCAAAATGAATTTTTTTTTTAAATATACATAAATACATTACATAAACCAATAACACCACAATGTAGATAACAAACTTGTTTTCTCTGCAGATAAAACTCTAAACTGAAATGTGACAGAACAATATAAAAAAAAACACAATTACAAATCTTACAAGTTAACCTAAATGTCTACACAAAAGAAAAAAAATTCATCAAAAGGATCATCAATTCAGCTGTATATTAAAATTAAAAAAAAATAAAACGTTACTTCCTAATTTTAGTTTTATATCCTTGAAATGTGCTTTTCATTAATAAATGCTCTTTTTTTCTGTTAAATACATATTTATCATTTTCACAAGGTAGTTTTATTTTTTTGTGTTTGATTATTTTTATATTTAATTTTATACACTAATTTTATTTTGTTAAGTAATTCCTTGGAATGTGTTTTCTTTTTTTTAAGAAAAAATGTTTTGCAGCAAACAGAGAAGATAACCATTGGATTTGGCAGCACTCCTTAGGACAGAGAATTCCCAAGGCTAACATGACATTAAGGTGTGAATGCATTTCGACATCAGACAGTTTGACGTGGGTTTGGATCTTAAAAATGACTTAAACCAAGTTTTATGTCATCTAGAACACGCCAGGAATGACGACAAATACAAAGCCAACCTAATGTCGTGCTAAGTTATAAACGTCAAATAAAATGGACTAGAACCTTTTGAAATCAGCTGATTTTGTTCGACAATTTATATTGAATTGGACAATCTGTTTCTATTTTCTGTTTACTACAAAATACATCGTTCTTGTACGAATTTTAGCTTTCATTTTATTCAACTTCTCCTTGTTGGGGTACTTATTTTTTTTTTAACAAATGTCAAAACAAAATTTCCTAATGCATAATTTTTTTCTTTGTTTTCTTTTATTAAAAATTGGTTAGCGAAAAAAATATGAAGAAAATATTAATTTTTGTTTTAGTATTTTTTTTGGGTGTGTGAGTTTTTCTTTTTTAACGCAATTTTTGTTGATAAAAAATTGAGGTTATTTTAATTAATTAAAATATTAATTTTTCATGCTTAAAAAAAAACGTTTAAAAAAATCCATGCGATCGGTGGGCAAGTTAAAGGCAATCGAATACTACTCTTAAACGGTACAAACTACTTGGGGCTGGTTGTGGCGTAAGGAAATGTGTGTTTTCTTTTTTAAATAAATACTGTTCCTTACAACTAAATAGATATAAATTCATCAATCACAGATATATTTCGGGTTTTGGGGATTTTTTGATCCGTTGCTTAATTAAAATTGTTTATAATTTACAATTTGTTGTTTTGTTTGTAAATTGTAGCCTTATTCAGTAAAATTCGCTAAAATAGCTGTAAAGAGTTGCATACGTTTTATGAATAAAGTTTTTGCGTTAAGGGCATTTAAAAGAGTTCCTAATAGATTCTCCTTATAATACGTTTATGAATAAGGCTGTAGATCGTTTTATGGAAAATCATTTTCAAAAAAAAAAATTGATTATTGATGCTTTGGCTATTTTCCATGTTGAGTATTAGTGTTTCTTTCTTAACTTTTCTCTTTAAATGACTAGAATAGACAAAATACAAAAAGTTTTAGTTACGTTTATACAATGTGGATATAGTTATGTTTTTTTTTTGTTATAAAGCATCTTTATGTCATGGCTTATAGTTATGAAATTTTGCCGAAATTCTTTTTTTTTTCAAATTCGAATGTGTCATGGAATGGTGAGAAGATTGATTGTTTTTGGTTTGCTGTGTTTTTTGTCGGATACTGTGGGGCGTAATTTTGGATGCATGAGCTTATTATAAACTTTGGAGGGTTATCATACAATTTTTGGTTTAAGATACTGTAAGTTACAAGTTGTGTTTAAAATGCATATTAAGGTTTTAAAATAGTTGTGAAATGTCAAATTTATTGACATTTTATAAAAACCCATTTTGTATGCATTAAGACTAAAAATAATTTGGTTCGTAAAGGCGATTCAATGACGGATTAAAGGGTATTTATTCAGTCGTATTGTGTTTTTCTTAGTTTGAACTAAAATACTGACAAGGAAATCAATGAAAGCTTGTCGGACTGTCATTTTTGGGAATTGATATAAGTAAGATTGGATAGACAGGCTGGGTATTTTCTTTTACGTTTCCATGTTTTGATGCAATGAAGGAAGACTTTCACCGACTTCCTTTGACAGATAACGTTTTCAACTAAAATACTGACAAACAAGTTAAGGAAAGCTTGTCGAAACGTCATTTTTTTGGCATGAAATAAATCCTGGTGTCTTCTTTTACGATTTTGTATTTTGATTCAATAAAAGAAGACTTTCTCCGACTTCCTTTGACAGATAACGTTTTCAACTAAAATACTAACAAACAAATTAATGAAAGCTTGTCGAACCGACAAATTTTGGCATTTGAAATAAGTTAGGTTGGATGGGCAGAGTCGGTGTTTTCTTTTACGTTTTTATATTTTGATTCAATAAAGGAAAACTTTCCCCGACTTACTTACCAAACAACGTTTTAAATACTAACAAACAAATTAATGAAAGCTTGTCGAAACGTCACTTTTTGGAATTTGAAATATGTTAGGTTGGATGGGCAGATTCGGTCTCTTCTTTCACGTTTTAATAATTTGATTTAATCAAGGAAGATTTTTTCAAATTCCTTTGACAGATGACGTTTTAAACTAAAATACTGACAAGCAAATTAATAACATTTTGTTGAACCGTCATTTTCGGGGTTTTAAATAAGTTAGATTGGATGGACAGACTTGACGTTTTCTTTTACCTTTCCATGTTTTGATTTCAATAATCGAAAATAAATAATTTTCCCGAATTCCTTTGACAGATGACGTTTGATTGTTTAACTAATTTATTAAAGCAGATCGAGTTCACGAGAGTGCTTCTAAACTTAATGGTAGATTCTTCAATTCATGGTCAACGCATTAGAGGCAGACCTCGCCTGAAGTTGCGCGAACAAGTAACAATCGGATTTAACCAGACCAATATTTATTATTAGATGCACATGGGTTGGACAATTGTACAAACACAATCAGCAAAATTGGTAGACTGAATTTACAAAAAAAAGCTGCATAAGACGCAAAAAAGACGGGTACCAATTCTGCATTTTTATATTCAACCTTTTGACAAGCTATTTTAAATCGCAGAAGAAGAATAAGTAGGAGCGGAATACAACTGGATATTTCATTTGAGCAAAGATTGTTGAAGCTTTAAACAGCGACAAACCATTTCTATAATGTTCGAGCAAAACATATCAGTTCGCTATGCCAATATCTTTTTCACGTTTTCTTGTATCGCAGCTCTTTGAGTCTTATCTAGTAGGTGCAAGGTAGGTTTTGTTTTACTAGATCAGGCGAAAGCGTTCAATTAAAGTTTAGGGCGTATAAAAATTCAGAAAATCTACACTTTTCGTTATAAGATAATACAAATATATGGTCATGATAACTAAAGACAAGCTAATGACAGATGTCGTGTAGGTATATCCTAGCGATTACATTAATGAAATGATAACGGTTTAATCATTAAAATCAAAACTGGATTCTCTGATTTCAATGAACAGTTCTCTTAGCCATTTTTAGGTAAACAAAAAAATATCGAAATGGCTGTCTAAATGTCAAGGAGGATTTTAATAAAATATTCTGTCAAATTAAATTTACTCATTAGTAGACATTTTGTTAGAAAATGGTTAAGGGTCAATAAAACGAAAGCAAACATGTCTGTTGCTGTACAATAATATTTTAACTGATTTTCAATGCAGACATTTATTGCCATGCGAAAGTTGTGTACGGGAACAGTTTTCAGTTAAAAAAATAGAAGGATTGGTAAAAAGATATTTATACGAAAACATAATAATTATCTTTATCAATTTTGATCAGAACTGTCTTAGTATATAAAGCTTTCGCTGATTTTGACATCTACGTTTATTGAAATTGGTTTTTATATGGTCATGACACTTTTTTTTTCTTTTTCTAATGTTGGCAGTTTTAAGATAATCCGTATATCATGCGTAATTATTTAACTTTACGATAGTGACAGATGGTGCTGCACTGAAATCCACTTACCCTATAAGACAATACAGTTCCTATGGCATTGCTTCTTAATGCATTTTTAGCTACGAACAACAAATATTTCGAATAAGCAACCTATACCTATAATTGACAGTTGACTTAACACCTGTCAATGATAACAATGGCCGTGTTCCGGGCTTTAGATTTCGCAAGTTTACTTTCCCGATGCACTGTTCTCATTGGCCAATCGACCAAGTCACGTGACTAAGAATGCTCGTTTGAAAAATGAGAATAGTGCATCGGCAAAGTTAACTTCATAAAACTAATACCCGGAACACGGCCAATTGCAAAATCGACAAATGTAATGTCACACCTATTGTCAATTTTCTAAGCAAGCAATTCTCATCTATCCGCATTTCAGCGGTGAGATCGACTCGTTCACCTTCCTTTTGAATCAACTTATTCAAAGTGCTGTCAACTTGACATTGAAGCTATCTGTCAGAGTCTAAAAAACCAATTCCATGTCTTTGGCCCTTTTCAGAGCTGAGACTTGGTTTCACAAATAGTTTAAACCAAAAAGTGTACCATGCAACAATCTTCTTCAACCGAAACGAACGAACTTTCCGAACACATCCGTCTATCTGACAATTCAAATAAAGCGAACGTCTCAATAAATCATCCCCAAGACCGTTATATATGTGATTGATTTGAACTGATACAATTTTTTTTAACGGTTAGTTTTGTTGTTGTTGACAGTTACGCTGAACAGAGTTTTTATCGTGTGCAGATGCGTTGGTTGATCCGGATCTACCGATCTTCATGTGATCTTGCCTTAAGTCTGAGAATTGTAGCTCTTGTGTTTCAAAATTATCGGTGTTGGATCCATAACGTAGTTGTTAGCTTCAGCCATTTGCATTGGAAGTGGCGGTAACTTATCATTCGGATGTCGGTGGCTGATTGAAGTTTTGCGAGGCTTTGACAGGTGGTGAGCTGTTAGTGTTGTATTAACAGCTGACATTGATACACCTGATGTGGCATGCGTTCCTGGATAGCGTGGTAAAGTTGATTTTGTGGCAGTTTGGCTATGACTGGGATGAAATTGAGTCATAACTGGTGGTTGGCAACCATTTGATGTCACGTTGCGTGCATTACTCTTTGGCGTGACAAAAGCCTTAGTTTGCTTGAGTAAGGAACGATCGTTGCAAAGGGCTGAAATTAACGGTAGATCAAGATGACGACTCTTTTCTCGTAGTAGCTGAATGTCGATTGGATTGACACCCCGTGTATGTGAGGCACTAGCACCATGGTTTGTTGTGACTGAGTGGGAGGAGGTGGCTGGGTTTTCGCTACGGAGAAGATGCATTCGTTGTTGTTGTTGTTGCTGCTGCTGATGTTGTTGTTGTTGTTGCTGATGTTGCTGTTGTTGTTGTTGTTGCTGTTGTTGTTGCTGCAGTTGTTGTTGCTGATGCTGATGGTGTAACTGCTGCTGTTGCTGAAGGCTCTGTGAGTGGGAGTAGTTCTTGTGGGATGTAACGTTTCGTGTCGAATGCAGAGTTGATTGTAAACTTAGACTGACCGAGGCTGGTTTCGAGGGAACTGTGAAAAGAGGTTGCATGTTAGATCCGTTTTTTCGGTACGTATGTAGTTAGATATACTTACTTGGAGGAGGTTTTTCATGAGGTGCTGGCATTGGGGGTTTCTTAAGCCGACGGTCCACATATGGCGGCGGTGGTGGAGGCGGCAAACGTTTCATTTTGGGCATGGCATCTATGGAGTTCAAAATATTATCATCGGACCGGGACCGAGCGAAAAGGCTCGCATTGCTTGCCATTGCCGCTGGATGTAGTGGCGGTGGTGGTGGCGGCTCATACGAAGAGCATAAGCTTGCTACGGATGGGCTATACAGCGGTGAATATGCACCGGGTAGCTGAACATAGGTGTCGGAAAGATTTTGCGTTGATGCGTAGCGCGAATGTGTCGATAGCGCTAAAGGAAGATATGGAGTACTGCGATAAATCGCATGAGCTTTACAAGTATCCCAGGGGCCAGCGTGGTGGGCACTATGCATGCTGCTGTGAGCATACGCCAGGTAAGGATGAGTCGGTGGACTCTGAGCCATCGCTGCTAGGATGGAGCTCTGTTTTGCGTCCAGATACTCCTGCTGACTAACGGCTGGGTCTTGAATCGGATAGATGACGTAGTCGACATCGCTGTAAAGCTGCTGCTGGTACAGTTCAAGTTGCTTGTGAGCCAAATGCGTTGCACTATACATAGTCGCCAATTGAGGAGGTGGCGGTGGTGGTGGTTGACGCGGCAGGCTAGGCGGAGGTGGTGGAAGGTACTGCCTCGGCTTGATAACCGGTAGAAGTACACATGTTCGGGTTGGTGGTGGCTTCATCTCCGGATAAGGCGGCGGTGGCGGTGGTATCGCAGACATACTCTTGTGCGTTGAGTGCAGACGCTGGTAAGGAACTATAGGAATACCGATTGTGCTGGGCATGGCTGAGATTTGTGACTGTTGCGTTGGGTGGCTATACGGTGATGCGCACATTGCACTGGGCTGTGGTGTTAGACTCGTGATCGTTGGAGCCGCATAGCTTGGTTTAGGATTTTCGCTTACCACGCTGGTGTGCGCTTTCAGGATGTTGATCTGCGGTCGTGTTGTTATAAAGCGAGCGGTAACTTCTTCCGGCCGGGCAGAGGATCCAGATGCTGAATTGGCTGAATGAATATTACTCGACGAGGTTGACGACGTCGAGATGAGTGACGTTGGTCGGGGTTTTGGCTGATACGGAGGCGGATCGCGAATAACTGGCTTTTGAAGGCTACTGCGGATGGGAGGACCACACAGACCTGTTGTTTCGTGTCTAGCACCATAGGGCGGTGGCGAACGCATTCGTATGTCACTAAGATTGACCATCGATCGTTGGATGTTGCTGTCGATCCGTTGAGGTGGTGCTGGTGGATCTGTCGGTAAGATGTCGTCCATGAGATCGACGTCTTGGTCCTCCATAGGTGCGGTGTCCTGATGACCTTGGATATAGCTTTCACCCTCCATAGTGAGGGGCAGTGTCACGTAGTCGCAGTCCGAATCGAGTGTATTTGAGACAGTCTTGCGACAGGGATATGTGCCACGGCC
The DNA here is from genome assembly GCA_949824845.1 of Rhingia rostrata. Lineage (NCBI taxonomy): Eukaryota > Metazoa > Arthropoda > Insecta > Diptera > Syrphidae > Rhingia > Rhingia rostrata. The sequence continues at coordinate 41,165,932 of OX463755.1, read as the reverse complement.
TACAATCAGGTCGGTTAGCTCTTCGGCACTTAGCAGCGCATGTTTGCTGTCTGTCGGATCACTGCCATCTCCTCGAAATGACCCACTGCCACTCACATTAGAGTCGGATCTCATGCGGAAATCTTCATTCTTGATGCGATTATTTCGGTAGCCTCCATCCACGGAGTCGATGTTCGTCGACTTGTCCATTTCACTTTTAGGCTGGAAAATCCCATAATGCGAGCTAGTGGCGCTCTCCGATTCGGCCATTTCCGAAGACTGTCCGGTCATTTCACTGCTGTGCATAGTGTAGACGCCAGAGGTTTCGGTTGGTGGGGCGCCATGCGCCAGTGTATATACTCCCGAGGTGCTCTCTGTCTCATCCCGCGTAGACGCCATGAAGTCATGATCTATGCAAGTGCTTTCACCTTCACTGAGCTGTGAGTTTTGTGCTGTGTGACTGAAGCCCAGTTCAAGGCTACTCGAGGTGGATGAACGCCGGTTAGCCGTTGTTGGATGCACCACCAGGGATGACAGAGTGGTAGTCTCTGTAGCTACAACCACCGTACTGCACGTTGATGAGCATTGTGATCCAATGTTGTGCTGTGAATTCGGTGAATCCGTGCTTGATTTCTGTTCCACTACCTGCTCCGTAGGAGAGTTTCGCTCCGATGACTTTTGCCGCACTGACAACGCGGCCAGTTGATCCTCCAAATCCTTTAAAGAAACCTGACCCACCGATGATGTTTGCCTGCTCACACTGGGCCTATCCAACAGATGCACCAAGGCTAAACTTTCTGTTGAAGGTGCCGCTATCGGCGCCGGTGGTGTGTTAATCATGATCTCCAGCTCATCCTCGGAGTGCACCCGATCGCTCACTATTCCTGAGGTGGTGTTCGAACTAGTGCTCGATATCACCGATATCCGCTGATCGTTCTTATTCTTATATGGCAAATGAAGACTGCGGGAGTAGATATAGCACGCGTGCAGACAGTTGCTCTCTTCCTCCTCTCGTTTGATCACCTCCTTTAAACGAGCAGCGATCTTCATGCTGAACTGATGCGTCTCTTTGCACAAGGTCAGCAGCATTTTGTTCTTCTCATCGCTTGTCGCATACAGGATGATTTTACTGTCTCCCGAACGGATCTCAAACTTCTTTCGCTCAAAGCTGAGCTTCGTGATGTTGGGCCAAAGGAAGGTCGTCTGCTGTGCGTTATCCCCACAGATCTTAATACCCTTAGCGTATACCGCAAACCAGGAATTTCCAGGACCGCTTTCACTTTTTGCCATTTTCATGCGATACATATGTGCGTTAATGCCCTCATGCATGCATGCCTGCTGGATGTAGTGCAGCTCGGCATTAGCCAGTGACATACCGCGATTTTCGCGATGACACGCACGCAGAGCGTTTACTGCTCGAGGCGTTCGCAAGCTAGGCGGGAGGTATTCATCCACACGAAAATAATCCGGAACATTGATCGAAGACGACGATGAAGCAGCAGACAATGAGGATGATGCCGCAATGATAGCTGGTACGAGTTTATCTGCGAGTGCCTTCATTTTGTGACCAGAACTTATAACCAATGGCAATGGATTGTTACTGCTCGCTGCTGTTGCTGGACCCGCCATACTTATATTGCTATCACTACTTCCGCTACCGGTGCCACCACAGCCGGCCGATGATATCGCCGAATCTGTTACTTCATCCTCTGGGCAATCACCTAAGTCAGCTTGCAAGGCAAGACCTGCCAGCAGAATCATTGATTGCTCAGAGTATTCCTTAGGAACATCGCATCGATTGAGGGCGTTGGCTTTTAACTGGAGATAGTAGTTGTGACGTGAGGTCTCATCTTTCAATATGAATGGGCTCTCGATATAGAACTGCACTCGAAAGTGTAGCTCTAAGAGAGGACGACCGTTGGCATCGAGACCCTAGAAAAGTTAGAAGAGGAATCTGTTAGGCAGAGAAAGTAAGGAGAGGCGCTTAGGCTAACTTACGTGAGTGTGAGATGAACGCCAACTTTTTGGACCGTACTTTGAGAGTTTGCTCTCTGGGTCGGCAAACATGTATTCGCCATCTGAAATGAAGAAAGAGACGATTGATTAAAGAAAGAGACGACTGATTAAAGAAACATACAAAAAAAGGTTTATGATGCAGAGCTGCAGAATGTTTTTAAATCCATGCATGCATATCGAAATGCATGCAGAATAATTCAATGTCAGTTCCATTAAATGCAACTGAAGGCCTAGTTTTGATCTCAAGCTAAACGGTACAGAAAAGAACAAAATAGAGATCTGCATGCAGAAAACCGGTTTTTCGTTTCGGTTTCCCTCGAAACCCCCTGCTTGGGCTCACTTTTGGATTTGGGTTGCCTGAGAGGTTGGATATATGGACCAACAAGCTTCCATCTACAGCTAGCCAGAGCAAGGGGGGTTGCATACAAATTCTAAATTCACAAACATCCAACCTCGCAAGCTACGAAAATCCAATAGTGAGCCCAAGCAGGGGGGGCTGCTTAAAACTTATCATACACTCAAACTTGAAACTCAGATGTGTGCAAAGTATGACTCTCTCTCTCTTTTTCTGAATTCAGCTTTATTTCACAAGCAATGTTCGGCGTCATTTCACTTTGCCATTGTGAAATAACCCCGAATTCTAAAAATTCGCGTTTTCTACGTTATCTACGCTCATGGCGAAAAATCAGTGCTATCTATCTATCTACCATGGGTAAAATCGAGCAGTGACGTGAATTGGCAATTGAGGGTCGTGGGATTTGACCCCCATTGGAATATTTTTGTAAGATTTTCTGAAATCGCAGCGGTGTTTGAGTTATTTGTAATCGACGGAAGTTCTCAAAATCAACTTTAAACACGCCATTGCCAAATTCAGCTGGATCTAACTGGTGTCTTGTAAGGCCAAATTTATAATTTTGGCATTATGACGCTTTATAAAAGTGTCATAAGGCCGAATTCTAGTACTTGGCATTATGACATTCGATAAAGCGACATTAGGCCGAATTAGGATAGCGACATAAATCCAAATGGAGCTCAAATCAAATTGTATACACAATACACACGTACCAGGGAATCAAATATAATATGCAATCGAAAGTCTCATAACGCCAAATTGGCCTTTTGACGCTTCATCAAAGTGTCATAATACCAGATGCTATATTTTGGCCTTATGTCACTTTCAAAAAGTGTCATAAACCAACTTTATAAATTTGGCCTTATGACGCTTGGCCTTATGTCACGGCGCCATCCATCTGTTAGAGTGGTTGAAAATTGGACCTCTTGGTTCTGTGTCAACGTGCGAAACCAAGAGGACATTTGATGTCATTTTTCATACATAATGATGAATTCCATCAAAATAAGCCGCCAAGCTCGTTGACAGCAAAATTCCCTTAGCTAAGAATGGGCGCTTTCCAAAAATCCACTTCCACTCAATAAACAAATCATAGCTTGTGCAGCGGGGGAAAACTTCGGTGCGTTTTCTAAATGTAACCCGCCTTGTGTCAATATCGTTGAACAACAAACTGACATGATTCAAAATTTGCCGATATTTAGTTATGACCAATTTGCAAAAAAAAAAAAAAACAAACTCTCTATCAAACCGACTTATCAATAGCTCTTCATCTGACAGCGTGGGGGCGTAAGTGTCGTGTGGCATTGCAGCAAACATCCATAGTTATATAAAACTTCAAATAGCTTTTCTGAAAATTTTTAAATTTTAACATTATGATAGTTTGCTTTTCAAGCGACGATATAATTTTTCACATCAAAACTCGCTACTGGATATCTGTCATAAATCATTCTTTTAGTTTTGACAAATACTTAAGCCCTTTTGAAGTAATTTACAAAGTGCCGCATTGATTAGTGGAGGCTATTTATTTCACTCTTCAAACACAGTATCCCATCTCATCTGGCAATAAATTTAACAAAAAAAAACCATCAACTTCCAAATTGGACACACCGTTAAAAAAAATCCCAAATTCCATTCAACGAACAAAAAAATGCATCTAAAACCGCCCAACGACAGCCCCTTTTAATCCGCCTGTTTAAAGGAATGCACCAACATCCAGATTAATCTCCGATGGCTTGGGTGAATGTAGTCAACGATAAGAAAAGAGAAATGAACGAACAACAAAAAGAAAAATGCTACCGAACACGTGTTTGACAGGTATTACAGGGAAATTCCTTTTGGAAATGATTAAAAGCCATCACAAAGTTCACGATATCGAGGGGCAGAATGGTTAATCAAAGCAACATTCCACTGAACGCTGCCCATTAAGTGGACTTTGTGGATTAGAAATTAATACCAATTAATTTCCCTGTTGTGCTTAATATTTTCCTACCATTTCTTCAAACAGAATTCCGATTTAAATTTGTTTTTATCGTTTTCTCCAACGTCGGTATAAATCGGTTGTTTGTATCTTCTGTGGAATGTCGAATGGAATGCAGTTAACATCAAACGTCAGTCAGTGCTCTCAGGAACTGCAAAATGCGATCAAGTGTGACGTTTTGATGTTTTGCTGCTTCTTATAATCAATATCCGTATACCGGTCACCGGATGATGTTGTTTTTCTGATGGCACATGTAAGTTTTACTAATTTTATTGGCCGATGACATGTGTTTGACGCTTGCGAATTGTTTGACATGAGAAACAAGTTCAATAGCATTAGGCACTTTGAATTGTCGAATTGAAGTATCGTTTGGAACATCATTTTGTTAGGAAGTTCTCAAAGAATGCTTCTAGTCGTCAGAGTAGCATAATAATCGAATAAATACATAAATTATTTTGAAGTTTGTTTGGGTACTTTTGTTCAAAAAAATATGTCAAATCTTCAACTTAATATTCCTGTGCGCATTTTCAAAGAAAAAGTCAAAGTTTAACGTTTGTTTAAGAGAGACGTCAAACTAAAATATCCTTTCTATCAATCGTTTTTATACATTTTTACGAACTCATACTTAAAAAAATATATATGGGTACACACACAAAACATGCTTAGTAAAAAATTCTTGTTTTATGAAGTTATCGCTTGACAGTTTTAATTTTCGCTCTACCCTAAAGTTTTTGCGAAAGTTGATCTCCATATTTATTTAAACTGAAGTCTGAATTAAGTATAATAGTCGAAACTAATCGATAGCTTAGGTAAGTCTTCAGTCTTCTTATTTACCAATGTTGCACAATTTATGCGAATGAAAAAGAAACCGTTTGTCCTCTATAAATCCTCACTACTCAGTTGATTGTCAAATTTTGGTACGGAAAAGCGAATAGAAAAGAGCTTCTGAAGTGAACGAAACTGAGAAAAGATCAGTTCCGGTACTGTTGTGTGAAGAAAAATGTAAACTGTCAAATTTGCAGTATCGAGAGAGAATCTAGAACGCTTGCGCAGAGAAAACTTAACGTAAAACTTGAAAGTATGGTAAAAGTGACGACAAACAATTATCATCCATACTCACCCTTATACATTAGAATTCACTAAAACACATCTCAACGGTTGTATAAGGATTTATGCAGTCTTTATTCAAGGTCGCACAAATTCTTCTTCATGAAATATTTTCCCATCAATAATTGTTATACAGAGTTTGACACAAACACAAAAGTACTAAAAGTAGGAAAATTAGGGAAATCTATTATGATTGTCGATTAGATCTGCTATTCCACTACCAACGCTTAATGTTTATGGTTGCAAAACTAAGGGCGACTACTTTCTTTTCTAGACTTTTATAACAAACATCTTTTATAGTTACAATGGTGGGTCTGCAGAAATACAAAAATGCCCTCTTTAACTTCTGAGCGATCTTTTTGCGTCTTAAAATTGTATCATTGGTAACCCTGAAGGTCTGCCGTTTAAGATAAAAAGAGACAAAATAAAAAAAACACCTTTTGGTTCTATTCAACCATCAGACGTGTTTAGGTTATGCAGCATCTATTCCTAGTTGTATAGGTGTTATGAATTACGTTTTTGCGATAGGAGGCATTTTAAGAAGTTCATAACTTTAGAAATCTATGAACAAGGCTGATTTGTAAAATAAAAGCATTCATGCAACGTGTTACGTTCATAATGTACGACAAATTGTAAGTTTACGATAAACTTTTAACGCAGTAAATATGATCTCGTTTTATCCATTTTAGTCATGTTTCCTTTTTTTCTCTTTCGGTTTTCGATGATTTCTTTTACTTGCAGCATATGTTTAATTAGTTTAATGCGACTGATCAATGTCACTACAGCGTTTCATAATTTGTGTGCTAAATTTTCAATTTTTCTTTAAAAAAAAATTCCAAATTTCATTCAAATTTCGACAGTTGGTAAAATTACCAAAATTACAACGTTTTCGACGGCTTTCCGACGTTGTATAAATATCTAGCCACAATAAAGCAAACAAATTCTTTATTCGTATCTGTCAAAATCTTATGGCGTTTTCCATTGCCAAAAAAATTAATCACTTTTTTTTATCTAGATCTGTCAAAAGACCGATTTTGACAGTTGTCAAAAAAATTGATTTTTCTTTAACTCGGATCAGTGTTGCAAATCTGGATTTTTCGGCAGATTTACCCCTCCTTGCACTAACCCCAATAAAGGGTGATCCAAGTAGAGATACTTTTTTCAATTGCCTTTTTTGACAGATCACGTGTGAGTCGTGTCATGCTGTCATGTTATTTTTGTTTAGTATTGTTTGGCATTTCATATTGGAAAGACTTACGCGTGAACAACGTTTACAAATTGTTCAACTTTATTATGAAAATTCACGTTCTTTGAGGAATGTGTTTCGTGCACTTCGCTCAACTTGTTGTCAACATAATCGGCCTACTGAGTGTACTATTCGCAACACCATCACCCATTTTGAGACCCGGCATTCATTATTGGATAATAGACCTTTTAAGACTTTTTCCTGTGGGGATATGTAAAGTCAAAAGCTTATGCCGATAAACCCGCTTCGATTCAGGCCTTGGAGGAAAACATCACGCGTGGCATTCGCCAGTTACCAGTCGAAATGCTCGAACGAGTGATCGAAAATTGGACTCAACGGATGGACCATCTGTGACGTAGCAACGGCCAACATTTGATAGACATATTCTTCAAAAATAAATGCCAAAGAATGTTCTTTCAAATGATAATAAACATTCTCCATTAAATTTGAATTTTCTGTGTTTTTTTCTTTAAAAAAGTAGGGAACCTCGAAATATATCACCCTTTACAAATGATAGCTGTCAGTTTGTCTGGAGTGATTTTCGTTTTGATTTAATATTATTTCGGTTATGAAAATCTCTTTTAACCATTAAAACTGTATCAGTTCGATGTGAAAAATAAATTAAATCAAAAGCAAACAATCTGTGCTACTGAAAACTTGACAGCTACAACGACACTAACTTCACAGACACAAAATTACAACAATACAACCACAAAAAAAAAACAATCTGAAATCGTGTTCCATTGGTATCAAAAAAAGATCATTTTTCAGATAAAAACCCAGATTTAAAAATGGAAGACGTCGTAATGGTGTCATACTTTGACAGTTTTCATTTTCTTAACCAAAAATCTGCGAGAAGAAACAAATTACAAAATTCATTCGATTGTTTTGTATTTTAAATCACAAATGGTATAAAACAAATGTCAAAACAAACGATTTTACACTTTCATATATCATCTAACTGACAGTTTAATGAGTTTTACCAACAGAAATGTCTGCATTAAACGACTTTTGTGATTTATACCTATGAAGGGATTTTTCTAGTTCTTGCGTACCTACTGGAATAATAAGAAAGAATCCATAAAAAAATTATTGTTTGTCAATCCAGCTATTTTAAGTTGTCATGAATATACACTATTAATCATTTTGGATTGTTCATTAAAGTGTTTAGGCAAATTGATTTGGAACTGAAAGTCGTATCTTAATAGTCAGCCAAATGTCAAAATGATGCAAGTTTTTTCGTTAATTCTGTCGTCATTCTTGTAAATTCTGTCCAGGGCTTATATAAAGTTATTATCATGACAAGAACTTCTTAATCCAATGTGCAGATCCGAGCAGCCGGCTGAAAAGCTTGCCCGACAAGCACCAAAAATGCTTAAGTAGCCCTACCTATACTTCATATTGCAATAATTCTTTGTTACCTAAACTCCGAAAGTAGGAACCATGGCAATTCATAATTTATTGTCTTCTATAGACCCAAATACAACCAGATATCCATCATAATTCATAATTATGTCATACAAAATAAAGCAAGTCATTCCTTTTACCCAAAACAAAAAAAAATAAATCTCTAAGGAATTTCCTTTCATCATTGACTTGGCGTGTGCACCCGGCATCATACCAAATGTTAGCCCATATAAAGCATTTTATATACACCTCTAGGTAAACATTTACTTACCCCAGGTAGATGATGAGATTGTTCTTCATTGTCCAATCTACCTGTTGCATCTGAAATACTTGAAGAACCTAACAAAAAAACGTATAGGTACCCCTATTCGATGAAGATGAATGCTGTTTGATGAATATATGATTTTTTTTTTCTGAAATTGGTACAAAAAAAAGATCCTTTGCCTAAGTGCTCAAACACAACAACAACGTCCGAGGAAATATCATATCCTCGATCTAACTCTTTATAATTTTTTTGTTGGCTGTGTGTTGTATTTTGGGAACCGAGCTCCACCTGCGACTCCTTGCTTTTCAGACACACATCTCATTTTATCAGTCTGAAATGGTATTCCTATGCCCACATGGAGTATAGAAAAAGGCTGCTTGTCTCGTCGCCAACAGCTCAAGGGCATCATGATGTCTCTTCCTCTGAGTTATTTCCAATTTATACCTCTCTCTCTACGGTTTGTTACGTTCAAATCTTTTGTTTAGCCATTTTTGTTTGGATAGTGCCTGGAAATTTGGAAGAAAAAAATCCGTGCCCATCGAATTCCTGATTTATATACAGGTACCTTCTAGTAAGTAAGAAAAAATGATGAAAGCAGGTGAGATATTTTACTTTAAATAAACGCAATCCTTTGGCAAGGAAAAAGGAAGGTGGCCAGAAGAAACACATATACAAATATGATTTCAGAAAGAAAATGTAAAACATAACCTTCCTATTGATAAACGATGATTATCTAATCAATGACTAATATGACAGCTTTTCCCATAAGAAATACTCGCGCGAATGTAAAAAAATTAGTCAATGATTGGCCGTGTTCCGGATTTTAGTTTTACGAAGTTAACTTTTCTGATGCACTATTCTCTTTGGTCAATCGAGCATTTTTATTTACGTGATATAATCGATTGAATCAATGACAACAGTGTTTATTGAAATGGCGTTTATTAAAATGGGTAAAATGGTAAATGTGTCAAAACTCATAGTTCACTGAAGCCCTGAACGCTTCGGGTTGTGATGGCGTTTATCGATTGATCTAATGGTAGCGTTCAGAAACGTAAGTAACCGTTTTAGGCCGTGTGTCAATTGCGTAAAAATTTTAACCGGTATATAAATTTTGACATTACTATGGTGAATAGACTTCAAAAAACCTGTTCAAAAGCTCGCTAAAATTTATCCAGTGGCTAATTTTTTACATTTGGTATACCTACCAAATGGAAAGCATTGTCATGGATTATTCCTCGTAACTAGTGTTCACATGAGGCGGGAAAATAGTACATCATTCAGATTGTCAAATAAAAATCAAAGAGCATGTAGTTTATATCAGAAAATGAAATGAATGTTGCAAAATAAACTAAAATTGGATATTTGAAAAAAGATAGTTTGAAAAACGTTATGATTACATTTTTGTTTTTGTTGAAAATAACAACTAAATGTAATTTATATTGAAAAGTAGCATATCATTGTTTTGTATAAATGTATGGTTGACCATTGAAATAAAATGTTTTTTTTTGTTTTGTACCTACCAATCAGAAAACACGTGTTTTAATTCTTTTAGGTTTCTAATTTTGCGTTTAAACTCTGAATAATATCGGTTTCGCTTTTTATGAAATATGTAAAACATGAACAAAGTATATGAGCACATATTTTACTTTTTATTACAAGAAAAGGAATTTTGTGCCAATTCTTTTGGGAAATTATTGAAATTGGTATTAAAATAAAATCCCATTTAATCCAATTGACACAGCAAAAAGCCAATTTTTTGTTTACCCCTGCAGAAATGTCAAAAAATAGCCACTGGATAAAATTTAACCTGCACGGCCTTAAAGTTTATTATGCAGTTTTAGTTTTTTTTTAGTTTCTCTTTGTGACGGATGGAATTCCACATGCAAATGGCACACAATTTGTGAATAAACTGAATTCTTTGGTGGTCATCAATTGGTTAAAGGCAATGACTTAACAAGACAAATAACAAACGACGACAGGACTTGGCATAGACTTTCTTTTTCTTACTTCCAGGACATTCTGACTGGTAGGTGATCAAGGGGCTATCTCTCATAGACGTGGCCAGGCGAATAGCCATAGGAAATGTCACGGGAAGTGAAGATTGGGAATACCAGCCTTTGTCAACAACAATCTGCATATTTTGCGATTGAGACGAATCTAAACCGTTGAAAAATATTGGAAATTAGTATTTTTAGTCGCTTTTCAATGGTATAGGCAAAGGTTTTTTGATCATTTTTCTTCCTTTTGAAGTCCATGCAGTCCATCCGTGGGTCAACATAGAGAAACTTCCACCTTGTCTTTTTGTTTGTACGGAACAAACACGTACAAAAATGTTTGTTAGCTCCCATCCGAAGAATTAAGCCGATCAATCGCAAGCAAGCGTACCGTAATTTTCTTTCCAGCATTAAGGATGCCACCATAGTCAACCTAGACAGTGAATGCAGGAAGATTCAAAAACTTTCAGCTGACGGGAGATTGGAAATTGTCATCTGATATTGATGTTTTATTCACAAATTAATTGTTAAAGGTTTCTAGTGACAATGCAATAAAATAGAGTGGGGCCAGGGGTTGGTTTGTCATCTCTTTCAAAATACTTCAAACTTTGACATTTTTGATTTTTTTTTGGGAAAGCGTACTTTTACTTTTCGTTGAAATTAGTGAATTTTCTCTCGATGTGGAGCTTGTCAGTTTTCTTCACAGAAAAGAACCCGAACGGATTTTTAATGCAGCAGCTTCGTATGTACGATTTCTGACGTATTGATTTTTTTATTTTCTTTTTCGGTTCGATTCTAACAGCTACGGCCATGTTGCTTTGGTGGCGTTTGTCAAATCTGTTGTTTTTTTTTTTCAGTTACTGATGCCGAATCAAGATGACAAGTGACACGATTGAGCAGCACTGTCCAAATAATCAAATTTTATAATCAAAATGAAATGACAGGTCACATGATTGAGCAGCAATGTCCATATGATCAAATTTTATTATCAAAATGAGTGTCGACCCTTCAAAGTCGACTCTCCAACTACTAGTGGCCAAATTCGAGACAACCGGTTCGATAAGTAATTTAACGAAGTTCAGGAGAACCCGAGGCAGTCAATTGCTCCCCGTGAACTATCATTGGAACACAAACATGATGTAACTAAAGTTTTATTTGACATTATTGCAATCAATGCAAAATTCTGTCATTAAAATCACAATTTTAAGACCACGAGCATACTTGAGATTAGGGATGGTCAGATGACAAAGCGAAGAATTGTGAACAAATGGTGAAAGTTTTCAAATATACCTACATAACTATTACTAGAGCCAATTTGTATTCTGGGAAAAAAGACTTAAATAGATGTAGTCCTTTGTAGTTGAAAGATGATGGAACCAAAGAAAACTTCTATGATATCGTTGAAAAAACTTACGAGAAGTGCCCGAAGTATGAATTCAGAATCATTTTAGTTTTTAAAGCCAAAGTCAGAAAGGAGGGCATCTTCGATTCCATGGTCGGAAAGCACAGCATGCCGCCAGACATGCCTCCAGTATTTTGGATGTCGGAACGTTTCGATCGGCCGACATCGACTCGGACCATAACTTGGTGATAACCAAAGTACGGATTCAGATATCTATTATGCCATTACATCGAATAAATACTGTGAGAAGCTTTGTTGTCGCAAGGTTACTATCGCAGGAAGCTGCTCTGTTAACAACCTCAATGCAGCCAGCATCAAGGCAGAAGACCGGTGGCAGCAATACTTACTAACAAGCCATCAGAAATGTCCCAACTGATGTGGTGGGTTTATCATGGCGACCACAAAAAAAACATGGTTCCTTGAGGAGTGCCAGCAGGCGCATGTAGTTAAGAACCATGCTTATAAGGCCATAAGTCCAGGAAAATCAACCATCGACCAGATCTTCACACTCAGGAAGACCTTGGAGAAAAACAACGAGTTTCCAATCGATACTCACCATATATTCATGGATTTCAAAGTCTCCTCCGATAGCGTATATAGAGGCGAGCCTTATAGAGTCATGTTAAGTTTCGACCTCTATACCAAACTCGTCAATTTCTGCAGGATGACGTTGGAGAAATCGCGCTGCTACGTCAAAATCGACAAGAATACCACCGAACTATTTGATGTCGGAAAAAGTTTAATACAAATTGACTCGCTATCGTGTGGTTTATAAATAATATCGCAATTGAAGCGATTGTATGAAATTCAAACTCTAACACCAGAGGTACAATTTTTCAAAAGTCTTTTCAATTACTTACAGATGATAACGACATTATCGGAAGAACGCAGCGAGCTGTCAGTGACGCGTTTGCATGTAGGCGGCATTGGTGGGTTTACCTGTAAATGAGGACAAGACGAAATATATGCTGTCATCGAGAAAGGATTCTGTACATCGTCCACTCAGCCAAAACGTCACCATGGGCTATAATTGCAAAGTGGTAAGGATTTCGCGTAGCTAGATTCCGCGGTTACCACAAAAATGATGTCAGTCAAGAGATCAAGCGACGAATTACTATTGCCAATCGTTGTTTCTTTGGGCTAAGAAGGCACCTAAGAAGAAAAGCCCTCTCACAAAAAACCAAGTAGACTTTATATAAAACCGTTGTTATCCCAGTCCTGCATGTACATTGATTTGACAAAAGCAGATGATGTAGTCATTTGTTTGGTTTTCCATTTGTCTGTGGAAGAGGTTTTTTTTAAACGATTACGCCTTTCAAAGATATTTTTGACAGCTGACAATTTAGATGTTGCAGAATCGATATATTTCGATAACATTTTGACAGATGGAAATTTATAAATCATCGGTATTACCATATTGAATCACAACTCATGGAGTCAAAATAACTCCCAATGGGTCTCCGCACATGAGAAGAATATTTTGGTATGAAACCGGTTTTGTGGTCGGGGGACTGATTTAGACGGAGAGAAAATGGTTGAAATTCTTCCAAACTACAAACACATTTTTCAATAATTTAGGTATGAAAAATTGTTTTGTCGTTCGGCTCTCATACGCGTTTTGTACGCCGAACAGGCAACATAAATGTTGTTGCATATACTCTCACACAAAACTAAGATCTTGCGAATTGTAAAAACTACTCCAGGCAAATGTCAGTTTCGATAGAAATACTAACAAAATGACAAGGGGTTCATGTATACAATTTCTTCTACAGGAATATTCATTTCGTTTGCGCTTGGAGTATGGTATGGAACCGATCTTATGCCAGAGTTAAACTCATCTAATGTGCGGAGGCCCAATGGGACCAAACCAATTCGAAGGTTGACTTCAATTTCATCATGGTGGATCTATTCGGACAATTAATTACGAGTCCCAAACGTTTAGACATTCGAATTCTGTCTTATTAAATATTAAGTTGGAAATTCCTTTTAACTTTGAACACTCAATGATCTGACAGCTAGCAATAGAATTCTTTCATCGTAGCCCTGTTATCAACATGGAATTAGTCGTTTCTCCCTTTTCAGATTGAATATTGGATACCATTGATCGCACTTATTAAAAGACTATCAATTTTAACAGTTTAAAGTTTGACAGAACTGTAATTAATAGCATATTTTCAGGTAAAAAAAAAATTGTCCTTCTAATTTCAACAAAACCTTTCTTAATCAATGGCAAAATAATTTTCTTTATCAAACTAAAAAGTAACAAGAAAACTGCTCGTCTTTACTGCTCATTCTTCAGTCATCGTTTTAGCTTCTGGAATTTTATGCCCCATTAACATTGGCACAATTTATAACGCCAACATATGCCTAAGCCTGTTTATGTATACTTGTACAAAAAAAAAGAAAAGACAAAAGTCGGCCTAAAGAATATATTCATTAGGTACCTATCTATCCTGTCAGAGAGAGAGGAACCTAGAGAAGGTTCTCCTTCGCCTAACAGCAGGAAGGGAGCAGCATAACTCTGTTTGTTTGTCGATGGTAATAAAACTCGAGGATAACGCAGAGCTCTTCGCCTTCAATGGGCAAAAGTAAACCTATATATACACTTAATATATACCTCCAAGCACGTCAAATCGTTGGTATATATTGCAACGTGCTGCCTCTTGTGCCATGGCCATCATCATCATCATCATTTTTCGCTTCGCATGCCCCCATCATCAAATGTATCTTCACGAAAAATCATCAAATAAAATAAAGTATGCTCGACATAGCTCGACATCCAACGAACCCGAGAAGGAGATTCTGGCTTGAAAGACGAACACCCTCTATCGGAAAGGGCCACATGCCAGAGTACGAGAAGAAGATGAAAAAAAAAAGAAGACGAAGGCGAAGATTCCTTAAAGATAGCGATCTTCAAATCGTTCTCTTCTGCTTTAGCTTCTTCTTCGTCTCTTGGCGCACCATCTTCTTTTTTTTGCACAAAAAGAAAAACAAACCCAAGAAGATATAAAGAAGACACTGGGTGTTTCTATCCTTCATCCTGTTGTACATATATATGCATACTATATAGGAGAATCCTGCAGATCTTGTACGGTGTGTACCTTTCGTATTTTATGACGGGATATCTTGAATAAACTTCAACATCATCGTGTGGCTTGGTATTTCCCATTTTCGTTTCTTTTTCAGACAAAAATTCCTCGAGTTTTGAAAAAAAAAAAAAATAAAAATTCCGCCTAACTACACCACCGCCATGTGTGTCGCGGATGTGGTTGGAACAGAGCACGAGCCCAAAGAAGGCCAGCACTTATTTATTGTATAGTAGTATTTTCTTAGCAACAAAGTATCTGCAATTTGACCTTTTTTGACAGATGCTAATGTAAGCACGTACGCAAGCAATCATTTGCAATTTTGAGATAATTTTCCTTTGAATATGTATGTGAGTTTAATTCATAGACATATGTAGTATATATCTAGTTATCCCTTTCGTGACAGAATTTATGATTAGTTAGGTAAATCAAATCTAATTACTGTTGCACAGTTGCTATCAAAATCACTAATCGTTTTTGGCATCACTGTTTTAATGATCTAGAAGCGATTTGTAATGTTTTCCATAAATAATTCTTATTTGGCATTACTGTTGTGACTAATGACGTATTCCATGAAAAAAAAATGACATCGAAAACTGTCAAAACGAACATTCTGGTAGTTCTAAGAAGGGAATTTTTTTTTTATATTTTGCGCGCACTCAAGGGGTTATAAATACCCTTTATATGTTTTAGCACAGTGCGGGCGTTAAGGAAATTAGGGATATGAAGAAAGGAGATACTGATGCACATTGGTTTTCAATGTCTGTAATAGGGCATTCACACCGAACCAAAAACTGAGTTTACGCAAAAACACCTGAAACCTTCATCATAAACCGAGTTTTCCCATACGTTTTCAGTTCTCAAAAACAAGTAGGTTATGTCGTAACCTTCTCAAAACCACTTCGCAGACGTCATCTCGTTAAAGGTTGTTGGAACGAACACACCTTTTCATAGATTCTACACGTGTTCCACACGTCCCACAAAACAGCTGATGAACTCGCTGTCAAAACAAATGCATTTTTTTTATTTCATTTCAACTTGGCTCTGGTTTGTAAAACTATAATATGTTGGAAATTAAAAAAAAAGAAGAAAGAAATAACATTTGGTGTGTGGAAGAACAGGAGTACCTGGTGGAGCTAGGGGCATTTGTTTGCGCTTTTTTTTCGTAGCGGCGGGCTTGAGAGTCAAAAACTGTTGTCAAAATCTTAAGATTTGTTTCATTTTGAACTTCATATGCTAATATTAGTTTGATTATATTAGAATTCATTTTATTATTCAATATTTTCACACACAAGTGTTGCAGCTAGTATCAAAATCACAATTGACAGCTGATTGAAATGTCAAACGAAACCTGGTCAGAGTTCGGTGTGAAAGCATCTAGTGGTTTACGTAAACTTTTTGCCAAAAACTCAGTTTATGATTCGGTGTGTAAGCACTATAAGTTATAATGGAAAGGAAAAACAGAGTTTGGTAGAGCATTCCACATTCGTGTTGTTCGGTTTATGTATGAATCTCTATATTTCAGCGTACGTCCGAAGATAGGCTTGAGTGTAAACTGATTTGCATTAATTGCGTAACGAGTATTGCGGCTGAATTGTTGAATGGGAGGAATGCAACTGGCTATTTCATTTGAACATTGGTTGTTAAAATAGCGATAAAACAAGGTAAGGCAGGAGATGTTTCGACGGTGTTCAAGCGAAACTAAGGAGTTCGCTATTCTTATGTCTCCTATAAGTTTTTTTCGCACGTGTTTGAATCCTATCTAGTAGGTGCAATGTTGATTTTGGTGCACCTGACCAGACGTGGGCGTTGAATTGAAGTTTTGGGCGTATAAACGCTTTATATATTGTGGCCAGATCAGAGGGGGTGAAATATTTCATACATCGATTTAGGAAAGCTAGACATTTCGCTGCGTTTTTAGCGACTTCGATTATGTGGTCGTTCCAACGTAAGTCGTTACTAACACACATACCTAGCATGGAAAGCTTTTCGGTTTCTTCGACGTAAGTGACATTCATGGATAATGGCTCTAGATTTTGGTTTCGCTTTAATGACAGAAGACAGCATTGTGTTTTGGAAGCATTGAATTCCACTCTATTAGATTTACCCCATTTGATAATGCTGTCAAGGTCGGAATTCAATGAGCTTAACATATTTTGGCGTTTAGAGTCCACGTTCGAAGATGAGGGACGAGGACCTGTAAACGAATATGAGAAGCTGAGGGTACTGTCATCAGCGAAGGAATGAATTGGATGAGAAGTTGCAGACAGGAGATCATTTATAAAAATGAGAAAGAGAGTCGGAGACAAAACTGAGCCTTGAGGGACACCAGCATTTATTTGGTGAGTTACAGACTTGAAACCATCCAAAACAACTTGAATTGAACGTTTCGAAAAATAATGTCTAAAGGAAGAAGTTTTTCGTCGATTCCAAATGCACGCATTTTCGACAAAATGGCTTGATGCCAAACCCTGTCAAATGGCTTTGAAATATCAAGCGCAACAATCTTGCTTTCGCCACCATGGTGGATTGATTGGTTCCACTTTTCGGTGGGATATGTCATCAGATCACCAGTAGACCTGTTGCTGCGAAAACCATACTGCCGGTCATTTAGAAGTTTTCGTGTTTCGAGATATTTCATAAGCTGACGATTTATCAGCGTTCCCATGACTTTGGAAAGAAGGGACGTAAGTGCAATTGGTCGGTAGTTGGAGAGAGAAAAAGATTCGCCTTTTTTTGGTACAGGCTGGACAAATGCTGTATTCCATCTACTCGGAAAGAGTCCTGGTGAGTAGGATAGATAGAAAAGCTTACGCAGTGGTTTTGCTAGCGTAGAAGAACACCTCTTCAGAATGATGGGGGATATACCATCTGGACCAGCGGATTTATGTATGTCAAGATCAAATAAAACTCTTGCAACTGTACGAGTACGAAAGTAAATTTGTCCCATAGAATGATCTACGTTCTCAAGTACAGGAGGAGACTGAACACAATCTGGCAATGTAGAATTGGCTGCGAAATGCGCAGCAAGCAGATTGGCTTTGTCTAAAGAGCTGACAGCTGGAATGTCATTGTGAATGAGCGTCGGAATTGATGCTGATGCCGAATTTTTTATGTTTTTAACAAATGACCAAAAGTTTTTACTACCTCTGGGACATTGTAGAATTTTTTGCCTCAACGTTCGGTCATAGAGGAATTTGACACGCTTTAAATGGGCATTACAGTCATTTCTGGCTTGTTTGAACTTTGCTCGGTTCAAAGATCTCAACAGCAAAGATCTCAACATACCTTCCTTCGGGTGTTGTCTGTCCAGAATGTTGAAGGCACGTAGAATTGTGTACATTGAAATCGCCTGCAATGACGATTTCAGTGTAAGGATGCAGGGATACAATTCTAGAGATGGAGTCAGACAGTGCATCAAACTCGTTAAGAGTTGAATTACTGTCAAGGTTTGGGCTTCTATAAATGAAACAGTAGTGGATTAAATGCCTATGGACATGGAATTTCAGCCATATAAAATTAAATTCCGGATTGGGACATTGGCCGTATTGATGAATTTGGTAGGCTACGTCACTACGTATATATATGGCGAGACCGCGGTGAGAAAAGAATAAGGGCACTAAATTATATCCAGGTAAGGTTAATTCTGATAAGTCAGTATTAACCCCCACCTGTGTTTCACTTAGTGCCAAAACAGCTGGTTTGTATTTACAAATGTGGACGTATGCAGAAAAAAGATTCGACTTTAAACCACGAACATTGCAAACGTCCACTCTAAATTTCCTTTCCATTATAAAACATACATAATTGGACATCTACAATTCATTTCAGTAGAGAAAAACGCTTTCGATGACATATTTGTTTTTCAATTGAAAAAGAAGAATGCCGACAAGGAAGAGCTGCAGGTTAAGACGAGAGCTGCGATTTAACTTTATAGCCTAAGAAGAAGCGAAGAACACTTGCTTTTAAAAAACCGAGAGATCGAAGATATAGAGATGTGGCACTACAGGAACAACGTTCGCAAGTTTTACCGAATCATACAACGTAAAATTCAGTCATACATGCCGCTATCAGATTCCTGTAGAGATGAACAAGGAAATGTCATTGTCAGTCGATGATGAGAATATGAAGATTTAACAAAGAACTTTACAAGCAGTACAGCGACAAAGGATCTTTCTGTTCCGATAACTTCAACTGCCTGAGGTGCAAGTAAAAAACATAACTTTCCATTAATCCATAATCAATGAATACAACAATACAATCAATGAAGAGTGCTGCAAGTCATTCAAAACATTCTCCCCCTTCTGAAATAATATCGAAAAGCGAGTTCTGAGAATATTCATAAGGTATGTTTTAAGATGCTTTCGTAACTACACAGAAAACTTTTGATCAGTTTTTGAACGGATGTTAACCGCATTCACAGGCTGTGTATTTTTTCAACGATCTGGCATCACTTTCTTAGAGAATGAAGGAAGTTCGCTATTATCGAATGAATCAGATGGTTAACTGCGAATACGTTCAATACGTATTGACACATTCGATAACATATGTTTTTTATTTTTTATATTTAAGGATCATTGGCTTATATGGAAAACAACCGCTGTAAATAAACCTGATCATAATCTGGATAACTTTCATGATCTAAAAAACATTTTCGATGATCGTAGTTTGTTTTCTTTTTATCCTTGATCTAATGGGGTAGACAAAAAAACGCATAACCGCAAAATTGTCCGCTTCTCTAAAGATAAAAAAAGTGATGCCAGATCGATGAATAATTTCTTCGAGCAAACCATTCCCATGGTTAGATTAAACTTTCTGCTCATCACTAAAACAGATTTCTCCAATTATCCTGCTGGCATCATGCAATCTTCCACATTCATTAAATAAACCCATCATCATCAGCGGCATTTACCCACCGTCTGAGACTTCATCTAAATTAGTTTCACTTTGGCGCCACTTCAGTGCTTTGGCTAGAAGAAACATTTTTCTAATCAACTTTTAACATTCTCCACTTGTTGCGCCTTGATTAGCTACAACTATATCTGCGCTCAACAGTCACTTAATCACAGTCATTCACCACTCCCAATCTAATGAAAGTAAATTCGTGTTTCAGCACAACTTTAAGTTGAAAAAAAAAATTAAATTAAAACGAAATCGATTGCAATATATTCGAACTCAAATGACACACTTTTTCGAAATCGAATTCTTTTACCATAGCAAATTTGTTGTCATTCTCCGGAAGTGGAATTCCTTAA
Source organism: Rhingia rostrata (assembly GCA_949824845.1). NCBI lineage: Eukaryota > Metazoa > Arthropoda > Insecta > Diptera > Syrphidae > Rhingia > Rhingia rostrata. Next base: position 41,145,848 of record OX463755.1, on the reverse strand, counting down.
AATCAAATTGACTCGGGTCTGACTGCTTTGTTTTGTTGGTTTTAATTATTTCCACGGTCGTATTGTCGTGTCCATTTTGGAGACAACTTTCGATTGCTGTTGGCCAATTAGCCAATTGTATGTTTCGGAATGTAATCCGATCGGACTTTTTTTTTTTTTATTCGGATCATGAGCAAATAATGGCCGATGTATAGTTGTCATCAATTGATGGATAATGGATTTTGAATTGATCGTATCATTAGCTGGGCGAAGATTCCTAAGCAATTTCATGCACAACGACATGTGATTCTATGGCATTATGGATAGATTGAGTCTTATGGGATCTAAAAGTCAATTGGGAATTGAAGGGATTTTTTTTTTTGGTGACGTTTTTTTTTTATGTGAAAAGATGTATAACTTGATTGGATAAGAATGGCGTGGTATTGTGTAATTGACTCAGCGTTGTTACATGTCAAATCGATGATGATAATTCCCTTTATGATTTTAGCGATAGTCGAAATTATCTTCGACATTAAGTGTCATTTTATGGAAAGTTGGAAGTTTTATCTGGTACCAGTTCATTTATTTAATAATGACAGCAAGATACAGCTTCGAAATCACGCCGTTTTGGCCGTGTTTAACTTATTTTTTTGACTTAAGCTCTCATTTTATGGAAATTTGGAAGTTTTGCATAGTGTTAGTGGTATAAATATAGCAATGACAGCTGTCAAAACATGATTTACTTAAAACGAACTTTTTGTAAGTTTTAATATGAGCTTTTAACAGTTTAAGATTCGACATTTAGTCAAATAATGCTGTAAAACTCATAAACAATCAACTACTCCAATTCAAAAGCTCAGTCACACGATGGTTAATGCAATGAACTGCCACACAGAAGGTCTGGGTTCAATTCCCATCCGAAGCAACATCTAAATGAGTTTTTACTAGCTTTCCTATCGTAATGATCTGACAAATCATCCGAGAAGTGTCAATTGTCACGAAAAGCTTATGTCAAATTCGTCAAAGTCAAAGTCGTTATAAAACAGAAGGTCCCGCACTCGTGCAAAAAGTACACACGCACACGTGATGGTTGTGAGAAAACTCGGCCCTGGGTACTAACAACCCTGTTGCGCCAAAAATTTGTATTTTGTACTCCAATCCAGGATCGTAGAAGTCCGAGTACTTCTAAAGATTTTTAGCAGAATTAATTTGGTATTGCAGGTGGCCATGGCTCATAGGAATACGTAGTTGACTGCTAAGCCAAACGCTGCGGGTTCAAGCTCCAGCTTCGGCAGCATTCTTTTTCTACAAATATCGCCAGTTTATCTGAGGACACCTGTGCGATAGAATGAAACAATATAAATCTATGTCTCCTCCTCTGTGCCATGTAGGTTTATGTTATATGGCTTTCCTTCTATATGTCTATCTGTCTCTCTCTCTCTCTCTCTGCTGTTTTAATGTCTTGCTCTGTCCCAGCCGATAGATTCAGTCGCCAGTGCTGTTATGACGTGTCTGTAGTTCGTTGCATTCATGTGCGAAGTACTGTGATCTCAATGTCAATTTTTTGGTGTTGGACTATCTAGTCTCTTAGCTTTTTTACAGTTTTTTGATTTCAGGTTAAAACAAGCCAATTACTTTCACCGAACATCAAAATTTCAATAACGCGCTCCAAGGACACAAGGGCAATGACGTTTGTCACATAATCGGATAAGAAAACAACGTTGAAGTTGGTTGTGTCGTTTCAATTCGACTGTCACAAATGTCGCTTCTATTAAAAAAAAAAGCTAAATAAAACATTCGGTCCTTCGTTTCACAGTTTTAGTATTTAAGTCGAAAGAATGATTACTTGCAGCCTGGGGGAGAATCTGGTGTAAAGCTTAGTAGAGGCGCCTTTAAAACAAAATACAAAACCCGCTTTGATAGATCATGGTTGACCAAATTCAAGATGGGCTTAGGTTGAGATTACAGCTGATCCGAAGCAAAAAAAAAAAACAACAATTTTTGCCGCAACAGGCTCGTAAAGATCCAGGGCCTGGTTTTCTCTCGCAAAAATTCGCTTTTTCTTTGTCAGATTATGGTCAGTGTAGTGGCCTGATATTAAGGGCGTTAGATTACTTATTCGTCCATGATTTACATTCCTGGTTTACACTGCCAAACCTCTTGCGAAAGTCTGATAAACGTCAAAGTATTTAAAACTTGCATGAGAAGCTTCTTAAATTTGCCGCTTGGAATCGACGTTAAACAGGAGGTCTCTACGCAAATGAATGGAGAAGCTAGGTTTGATATCCTACATGAACCGATAATGTCAGATTTTTTTTCCATCGTAAGATGCGAAATCCATTTTGGTATTGCTAAGACTGTGAAGTGGCTAGAAGACTAACAAAGGGCCTGTCTCAAAAATCTTTTAGGACCAAGTACTAAAATAAGTTAATAGTAGCACCCTAGCCTTATTTATATTCTTCTGACTTTAGGTACCTTATGTATTCGTATATCCAGTAGCAACCTACCCAATTACATGAAAACGTTCCATTTGACATCACCTGTAATCCACCCATTTCAGTGATGACATCTGTCAGTAATTCGGAATAAATAACTCGCTGACAGAAAGTTAAGAACAGTAATTCCAATGCATTTCAAAGAAAGCAAAGGATTAGATGACAGGTGACATACCATAAATTCCTAGCATATGTCACCTGTCAAAGTTTATTCGAATTCTAAGAATACATTAGTCGGCCTAAAAACAAACCCATCGACATAAATATTTAGTAATTTGACACCTCTATGATTGTCTTGCTGTCAAATGATAGGTACCCCATAAATCCTGATAACTTCAATTTAACGGATAGATTTTCAAATGCCTTAAGCATTTCACTTCCATTACTACCATCAGCAGGCTATATAAATTAAAATAAACGATACCACCACTCTGATGAATTAAGCAATTTAAAATCAATTTCAAATGTTAAATCTAACGTCCTGAATAGAAAGCCAAAGCTTGTCAAACCAATTAAATTTATGTGTCATGCATTGTGCATGTGATTGATTAATACCCCCCCCCCCCCCATTAAAGAGGAATACCTTAACCAAACCAATTTAAATAAACGACTGCCTCCAAGTCTATCTACTTAAAGAATTTAAAATGAATCGATTTTGTCCCGCTTTAGCCGATTGGCCCATAAAATTTCAAATGAAAACCATCAAAAAAGATACATTCGCCCAGAGACTTGACAAATTTCCCTCCCAAAAAAAATGGAGGAGGAAAAAAACAGCAACACCAAATGATTGATGTTCTAACATCAACTCAATTCCAACTTAATCATTTAAATCATCATCATCCTCGTCATCATTATCGTAAAAGAACACAAAAAGATTCTTAGAAAAGAATCCAAAAAAAAAAAAAGATAAGTTAACCAAGCAAGGGGACACTAATATCATCCGAACCAAAAAACCACTTCAACGAAACAACCGGTAAAAGTCTCCTCAAAGTTTACGCGCGCAAAATTCCAGCATCAACATCATCATGATCAGAAGCAGCATCTCATTCCACTCTCTGGTCACCTCGTCATCGTTGCGTCGGTTAGCTTCATTTCCAGGTATCAATAAAAAATCGTTTTTCGAATTCTTAAAAAACTCCAAAAGATAAAAAAAAAAAAAAAAAAACAACAACAACAACACAACCAAACAGTAGAGGAATGTATCCAAATTGCCCAGAGGCCAGCCATTCTCCATCTTCATTCTGAACGAGTGGCAACACCACTACAGACTAGACCGGTCAACTGTGGTAACCTTCTCTTCACATCCCACAGTCGGATGGGTCCATAAGAGATCCCCAATCCTCAAGCCCCATCACCCATCATTACCATCTCTTTCTCTCTGACTCTGGGTCTCTCGTGAAACTCCCCAAATGAAACATCTCTCCAAGAGGAATATCCGGTTTTGTTTTCTTTAATTTTTTGGTTAAGAATTTTTGAATTTTTTTTTCTTGATTTTTAGTATCTTGTTGTTGTTGGAGTTTTGCGCGTTCCCGCTTCACGTAACATTTTAGATGGATACACTCAAGAGGTTGAAACAAATGATGGTCATGATCATTATGATGATGATGATGATGATGGCGGATGGTGAAGATCGAGCCCATCCAATGCATTGGAATGTCAGATGCTATGCCATGCCCTGAGGCATTCCGTAGTAGATACTTATTTAATTAAAAAAAAAAAAAAGACGAAAGAACTCGAGAGATACAACGTACAATCCAACCTTGATCAATTGTTTTGGAGGTCTGAAAGCACTCAGAAAAGAAAAAGAAACGAACTCGATTAAAATGGAAGGACGATGAGTACGACGACGCTTCATCAGCACTGTCAGTGGGATTTTGTAATACAAGACCTTAGGCGGAATTGTATTGCAAAGTTTTTTTTTTTTTTTTGTTTTGCTTGTCATTTGGGTTATTCCTTGTGAATATAAATTTAAAACAAAATAAATTGTTAATGGGAATGATGAAAAAAAAACATTGTCTATGCAAATGACAGATGACAGATAAATTATAAAATGGGATTGTCAAAATTGGCGCAAAGTTGAAGAAGTGACAGTAAAAAAAGAAGAACTACAGAATAGTTTTTGTGACGTTTAATACATTTGACATACCGGTGACATTGGCCGTGTTCCGCACTTCAGTTTACAACTGAAATTTAAGGTGAGGTAACGTGGAACCAAGTTGAAATGTAAATGTCAAATTATTCCAACCCTTATTTTGTAATTTAAGTTTTCCGTATTATATAGCTTTTTACTTTTATCTGTTCAGAATAATTATTCTTTATCAGAAAAGTAAAAAAAAAAACTATATTGACGGGTAATTTTACTGAAACGAAAAACAAAACGAAGCAAAATCAACTGTTTCACTCATATCTGAAGTCCCTGTTTCAAAAATCTTTTAGGACCAAGTACTAAAATAAGTTAATAGTAGCACACTAGTTTTATTTATATTCTTCTGACTTTAGGCAACTTATGTATTCGTATATCCAGTAGCAACATACCCAATTACATGAAAACGTTCCATTTGACATCACCTGTAATCCACCCATTTCAGTGATGACATCTGTCAGTAATTTGGAATAAATTACTCGCTGACAGAAAGTTAAGAACAGTAATTCCGATATATTTCAAAGAAAGCAAAGGATTAGATGACAGGTGACATACCATAAATTCCTAGCATATGTCACCTGTCAAAGTTTATTCGAATTCGAAGCAAAATCAACTGTTTCACTCATATCTGAAGTCCCATGTGTAAATTTTCAACTCGTTTCCTCAGTCATTTCCCCTCAAATGTCACGTGACTAAAATGGTCGATTTACAATTGAGAGCAGTGCACCGGCAAGTAAACTTGGTAAAACTGAAATCCGGAACGCACCCATTGGTACCATTGTAATGGCAATAACTTGGGTGGTGACATACGCTTCATGTTCAGGGTGGGCCAAAAGAAGTCATCCGATGTTGTTTGGCCTTGAGAATATCGGTTGTGGCTCGCGCAGTGTTTGGCGTTGCTCCGTCCTGTTGGAACCACATGTCCTCCAGTCATAATTCGTCCAATTGCGACAAAAAAAACTCGGTTAACATGGCCCTATAGCGCGCATTGTCCACTGTTGTCGTTTGACCAGCTTTTGTCGTCATGACCCGATGACTCCTCCAGCGTAAACAGCGTACCATGCAGTAACTTTGAGAGAGTGTCACTTGCCAAAGTACAAAGGATGGGGTGTTTACTGATAACAGAAGCCATGCGTAGCAGTTCAAGTCCAGGTTCAGATGCATTCATCAACCTTACAACAATTAATCGTCATATCAATAACGCAGCTGCAAGAAGCGCATCAGAATTCAGAGAAGCTGCGAACATGCGTATTGAATCTTTTGCTCACAGCACAATATTGACATAATGAGGAATGGATGACTACATCACCCCTTGTCACGACTTTGATATCAGATACAAAGACAAACACACTTTGATTTATTTAAATTTGAAGATAGATAGGGCTTAATGAAATTCCCTTTACAGAATAAAGGAAGATCCGGATGGGACAACCCTAGTACACACACCATAGACATCTGACATAAACGGTCCATACTGGGTTTGAAACATAGCTTTTCTATAAGAATAAGAACTCCAGTTGAACGCCGATTTCGAATGCCGAACGACATGCTTGAGAAGATTCTCATGTCCGTCTTATACTCTTGGATGTTTGTCAGATTTTCCCAAGAGGTGGCGCAGTAACAAAAAAATTAAGGGTTCTTACTTTCTAGATTTAAACCATGGACCTTGCATTTGTTAATCCAATGTTCTAGTACACTGCAACCCCACCTGTGTAAAAATAAATTAAAATTTCCTTTAAGCTTTAAAACGTCCTAAGATGATGTGTACCCAATAAACGTTGAACTTAACAATAATGGGGAGTTTAAGAATTTCGAGGGGGACATGATTTGATCGTGCGAATTGCGGATGGATTCCACACCGGTGGAACGCGTCTAAAGTTTGACATTTCGTGAACAGCTTTCGCTTATTTTTGCAAAATTTAGTAAGTTTTTGATTCTTTGAATAAAAATCTTGAATTTGGCTCTGTAGACTCTTTCGTAACTGTTTACAAAGGGAATAAATTTTATAAAAAAAAAAACATTTTAGAGTGACAAAGATGTGTCATCAGATCACAAAAACATTTAGCCATTGGCCGCAAAGGTGTGTCCAACTGAAGTCTGCCAAACATCAAAAACATGACAAACAAAAACATCAAAAAGTATTTAACTATCATGAGAATCTTCTCAAGTATTTCGTTCGGAATGGGCATTAAATACGCGGTCCCAAAAAATGTCAATCACATAAAAAACGTTTGTTACTACCAAGAGCTTTGGAAAGGACTGATCTTATTGTTGACGTGCATACTCAAGAATAATTTAGGCTCCAGTTATAGCTGTCATTGAAAGCCCTAATTGGAAATTTTCTTTTATTTCTTGCGGCTTTTTTATAAATTCAATCATTGGCGAGTTGGTGTCAAAACGAAGCTCATGAATTTTAGAACATGATTATCCAAAAATATTTTTGATTACAGTTTTCGCAGAAAATCACCTCTTATTTTTCACCGATCAAGATTTCTTTTTGTGAAGTAATGATTGTCGTTCCACCGATATAAAACGGAATTTTCCCGTTTCCTGAAGCTATTGGGGTAAAATTTAATTTCCATTATGTTTTTTGTTCCAATAAAATTGTTCAATGATAGCTATAACTGCAGCCTTGGTGGCTTTAAATAAATCTTTCATTTCGGTTGAAACGTGACGTAAACTCTTGTTGAGTTGTTTCTCAGGTGAAAAAAAATTTCTTTTCTAACGTATGACAGCTTGTGGTGGCAACGTTCAGCACGTGTTGAAACTTTTTTTTATATTTAAGAGAATCACAAATGAACGGAACTACATAATTAATGTTATTTTGTAATCAATAGTCATTTCACCATATGTCAATTGAAAATCTTCTTATTTGACAAGTAGTTCGTTTTCAAATGGCTCACATGTTGTATATGAGAAATTGAGCAAATATCATAAAACAACAACATTGGCATCACTACTCCTTTGTAAGGTATTCTCCTGTCATTTTAAGCTAAAATCTCTTGGCAATGGCCGTGTTCCGGATTTCTGTTTTAGGAAGTTAACTTTGCCGATGCACTATTCTCATTGGTCAATCGAGCATTTTTAGTCACCTTACATGGCCGATTGAACAATGATAACGGTTTATCGGCAACGTTTACTTATGAAGTCTAAAACTCGTCCGATATATTAAAAAAAAAAAAACATATCGGCGTACATGCTTTTATCATTTCCATTTTAAATTCTTCTTTCTTGATATTTTCTGCAATGTGAACATTAAAAAAATTGAAATACCTGCCACCATTTATGGCACCACTTGCCTATAGGTGACAACATAATAGAAAACTTAATTTCATATGAGAAATAAGTGTTAAAAAAAGTTTTAAGTGAAAGTTAATTTTGTTTGTTGTTGTATAATTGCTAAACATCCATTGCCATTGTTTTGTGTGTGAGCAAACAAATTATCAGTTATTACATAACATTTTCAATTGGAATGACAAATGAATGACGCCTGTCATTTTTTTAGAAATTGGTTTTCTACACAAATTGACAGTAACCAAGAAAGTGGGTGGTAATAGTCGTGGATGAAATATGTCACAAACGTTAACATTTATTTCTTTTCATATTTACGAATTGATGACAGTCGATGACATTTGTCACAGTCAAAGAATAATGTCAAGTACATCAGTACATGCAGGATGAGTCCAAGTTCAATTCAGACAATACGTTAGAAAAAAATGTTATTATTCGGCCAAATGAAGTATTTTGCTAAGTAGTGTTTCATTTATTGTGGAAACATTAGCTTAAAATTAAAAACTTACTAGTCATGAACGACCCTAAAACTGTACCACTAAATAATGCGGTAACCAACTGAATTGAATCTCAATTTATTAATTTATTTATTGATGGAATATTGTTCCTACTGTCCTCTTTTCGTTCTACATATTTTTTTCAGTCCAGCGAATATGTTTTATGTGTGAAGGTGACTGATTTAATGTCAAAACAGCATTTCCAAAGTTTACAATGTTTTCAACGTTTACCGTCTCATTTTACACACCCAATTCCTGTGATAAAATTCCGATATTAGGCGTGTTTTTTTCATAATCTTTTATAAGCTTATATAAAAATGAGAAAAATAACGCTAATCGGTGATCTGGCACCACTGAAACTAAAACAAATAAACGCCAACAGATGGCATTTCGGGGTTTCAATTTTTGCTGCGTCATTTTTTTTTTTTTTTGCAAATAAATTACACTTATTGTAATGTTGAGATTCAAAGCAATTATAAAAAATATTTTCACATCAAATTATTTCATAAAACATCGATTTCCCACCTGTTTTGCAGCTTATGATTGCCGAATGTGGTGCCGGCAACCATTTTTAGCATTTTCGACAACAATGGAAAAACAAAACAGGTTTGGTAGCACATTTTCTTTACAGTCTAAGTGTGTAAGACTGGATATTTATACAGGTTTCGCGAAATCGAAGGTGTTATAGTTATTTATTTTACACGTAAATTATTTGCTAAGCCTATATGGATTTCAAGGAAAGAGGAAAAAAAAACAAGAATTCCCCTCCAAATTTTGACAGTTCAATCATCACGTCGTGATTTTATCACGTTTACACCGTTTAAGAGGACTTTTCGATGTTGCATAAATTCCCATAAAGTAAATTTGTACTAGATTTCTTATACGTAATTCTGTTAAACTGCTTATCTTTGATGGAATTGCCGTTTGTTATCATTTGTCAACAACCAAATGTCAACTCAACTAAAAAACTATTAGAGTTAAAATTATAATTGACGATTGGGTGATTCAAAACTTTTTTTAAACTTTCGCGATCTACGTTACTTTAAGTGGGTGGGGGATAAATTATTAGAAACTACAAATTTGTTTGAAGCACCTATGACAGACTGATGGTATAAATACCATTGCATTGATGTTGTTATGTTGGCAATACATTAGGTGTACGTACATACGTTCTTGAATGTACCACTTAGGAAGAATGGCGCTGGTAGCATTATTGCCACGCTAATAACATGCTGCTCGCATGGCATTACAGTGGTATTTCGTGGCACATAGAATTCTCCAATGCATTCCACAACAGTCATGGAGTATTCAGTATGTATTGGCGACGAAAGTGAGAACCACCAACTAACCGACCAAAGTGAAGGGAGGATAGCAATGTCTAAAGTTAAGCTTAACGTGACTGCCAGAATAAATGCCTTCCTGACGAGGGGTATACAGCTAGTGAAAATGATTTGGTAAGCAACATACACCAACACACAAAATTTGAAAGGATGAAAGAATGCATGGAAAATGGAACTTAAGCAACTTTTGCCCGAACTACAAAAAGATAGACCCTCTGAACTGTGCTAACTGCAGAGGCGTAAATCTCTTTAACGTCCTCCAGTTGGGAACGTCAGGCAAGTCTTTGCTCCACTGCATCTACCATCAATCTGAACTGTGCTAACTACAGAGGCGTCAATCTCTTCCACGTCCTCCAGTTGTACATTTCAGGCAAATTTTTGCTCTACTTCATCTAACGGGTGTTATTTTTAGAGGTTGGTTTTTCGAATAGAGATAAAACAGACATTTTGTGATCAAATCGGACAACTCTTATGTCATTTATGTTCAGTTTGGTTTGCAATTTTATCATCAAGAGGTTGACAAAGGTACAACGCTTGCAAATTGTTGAAATTTAGTTCGAAAAGAATGGTTCAGTTCGCGAAGTTTACCGCAAGCTCCGTCCATTTTATGGTCGATATAATCGTCTATCAGAGCAATTAAGTCGGTTAACCATGGATCGTTATCGCACTACATTTACCCTATGTGACAAAACAATACGCATCCGCCGAGATGTCGAATAGTGGGCACCGAAGAAACAAATGCCGCTGTAGAGCAAAGTGTTGAAGAGGATCCGAATGAATCGAATCGCCACCGTGCACAGCAATTGGGGCTTTGTCCATCAACTTTTGTGCAAGAAGATTTTGCGCAAATAACTTGGCATACGACCTTACAAGATCCAGTTTGTGCAAGAATTACAGCCGCGAGACTATGCAATACGTCGTGATTTTGGTGCATGGGCCGAAAATAAAATTAATTTCGATGCTGATTTTCATCGCAAAATTTTGCTCAGTGATGAGGCTCATTTTTGCTATTCAAGTATAGGTCAACAAGCAAAATTTCAGCATTTGGAGTAAAAAGAATCCATATGATATCTTTGAGACGCCATTACATCCACAAAAACTGACTGTTTGGTGTGCTCTATTGGGTGGTGGAGTCATTGGGCCATACTTCTTGCGAAATGATGCTGGAGAGTCAGTTACCGTTAATGGAGACCGGTATAGAGCCATGATAACCAACTATTTTGTTCCCGAGTTGGATGGCATGAATGTGGATGGGATGTGGTTCCAACAAGACGTTGCTACATGCCACACAGCGCACGTCACAATCGATTTATTGAAGGAAACATTCGATGAGTGCATAATTTCGCGGAATGGACCTGTCAACTGGCCACCAAGATCATGTGATTTGACACCATTGGATTATATTCTTTGGGGATATGTAAAGTTGCTCGTCTACGCCAATAAACCAGAAACGTTAGGGGACTTGGAAGCCAAAATTCGTGGCGTTATTGCCGACCTACGGCCCCAAATGCTCTAAAAAGTGGTTGAAAATTGGACCTCTAGACTTGGCTTTATTCGAACCAGCCGCAATAAAGCCAAATTATGTCCATTAATTTGGCCTTATTTATTGTGTTTCATTTCAATTCGAAGTTGGGGCCCAGC